>NKYR01000066.1:0-216643 GCA_003184365.1 Evernia prunastri
AATGTAGGTATTTGAATGGTTTTGGTGAGAAAGTCGCGAAATACGCGTTTTGCGGCAAAACCTCGGGTGGGGATTAATTAAAAAAAAAGTCTGTTGTATATAACTGATCCACAATCTCGAGGCTTGAAAGATTGCGCAGTGAGCAGTGAGACGGCGACACCGGTAGGCTATGATACCAGTAGCGATGACACCGGTGAAAAAGAAATGATTGGCTTTGCTTTACCAAGATACTGTACCTGAAGCGCAGGCATCACCAACCAGGCTGTGCAACAGCCTGGAAGGTTGTGAGGCACCCAGGGAGATGGTCCATCTGGTCAGGCTGGAATGATGGAGTCGGCCTGCATTCGAGAGATTTATTTGCATTCAGCCTGGCTGGGAGCCTGATTTGCTCCAGCCTTATTGACTGTATGCATCTGAGTCACGCCGGAGCTTGGCTATATACTTGCCAAGCCTCGGTACGCGGTTAGTCCTTGTCAAATTAGTCCGCTGCGTGTAGAGCTACCTACCTATTCCTCCAATAATGATGGGCGCGTTCTGTATGTAAGAGGTAGAGTGGGGGCGAGACGTTCAAACTCTTGGCGCAGGAGTCTTGGCATGCAGAGATGTTATGTGACCGGGCTAGTTAAACCCCCAGTCCTACTACATAGAACGATCGTAGGGAATACTTTGTTGATCCACTTTATTCCTCTATCTAAATCCATCTCATCTATACTAGTGCTCTTGGGTCGAAGAGAAGTTAAAGATGCTAGCCAGGACTGTCCGCGGCACCGTGCTCTTTCTTCGAATTTGTGGAAGTCTTGCTGCCATGGTCCGTCTTGCAGTAGATCTGGTCGTAGCTGAATGTTCCGTCCGTTTTGATAGTCTCAAATTTGTGGCCTTTTTCGCCCCCTTTTCCCTCTTTCATCCTTCCTTCAAAACTGACTGTACCATTACGGTCACTCAGATCAATCTCTCATCCCCTGATCGCCAACCAAGAAAAGATCCTCCAGCTCTTGCGGCAAACCGGCGACCTCTCCATCCCTAGACCGACAGACTTTAAGAACCCGCTCCTCGTTTCCGTCATAGCTCACGATGCAGGGTCCCTAGAGTTCCTTGGTCGCCTCAACCACCTTCTTGATTACAACCACCAGCACGCTCAGCGTCTTCGCATTCGCGGCTTCCCAAGTTGCGAGCTCGGTCGCCAACGGTTTGATCGTGATGTCGGTGAATTTGGTCAAATTCTGTTCAGGGGTGAATTGAGGGTTTTTAGTAGACCCTTTCCACTTGCCAGTCTGCTGTCGTTCGCGGTCAGATTTCGAAGATTGGAAAGAGCCTCGCCACTTGCCCGTCGGATGTGGGTCGCTGCTCCAATTCGAATAGTGAGGCTTGCCTCTCCATTTACCGGTAAGATGTGATTTGGTGTTAGATTCCGGATATTGGGTCGTGCTTCCCGACGTGCCAGTCAGACGTGATTGTCCGTTCGAATTCGAAGATTGAAGGGCGTCTCTCCAGTAGTCTCGATTTGCTCGTGGACCGAGACCGGGGTCGCCCCTGCCATGGTACGCCTCCATGAAATTTGCCGTTTGCGAAATCCAGAGATCTGGCAACTTTCTTGCGAGGACATCTCCCTTCGGTGTCCGATCAGACCGCGTGGATAGTTCAAGCGTTGCGGTGTGTGGAATGGGTTGACCGCCTCGTATGACAGCCACCTTGGCTGTGAATATGGATAAACGAGGAGTGGGCTCACTTAATGACATAGCTTTCACGAAGTCGGTCAGTTCATCAGGAGTGGTCTGCTTGTCGCCATCTGCTGGCTCGAGCTGTTCATCTCGGTCTCGAAGATAGGCGTCAATTGCAGATCTGACGAGAAAGGTCATGCCGCCGAAGGCATATCGGACGACGCGGTGGTGGGAGGTGCTGTCTTTGCCCGACAGTGATATTTTCAGGTAGGCTGTCTCGAACGCTTGCCGGTACTCTTTTTGCAGCTGCTCGTCCCGAGTTCGGTCTTCCCTGCGTGTGAAAAGGGCAGTATTGCCGAGGATAGTGATACCGAATTTGAATGGTTTCCCATCACCGGTAACGAGACCATAGAGCTTCCGAATCGGCCGACGGTCTGTGATAGTATCAATGGCGGAGAAATCGAACTCTGGCTTCGAGCTTTGGACAGCGCGGATCAGAGCCGCCAGAGGTGAGGTCTGGTTGCGGTCGGCGTTTTGGTCAACGTAGCGAGGACCGGAATCTGGTTTCAACATGGGGGCAATAGTCGGTGGGTTCCAGACCGGTGGGATACCTTGGAGGAAGCATCAGCAATTATGTTTCTTTTCTAAGACTAGTATTTTACTCGCCTGGTACTAAGATAGTTGGGGTCAATTCATCCAACCAATTGTACGAAGCAACGACTTCAAAGTTCGAGATCTTCGCATCTGCGATATCGCAATCAACAAAAACAGGCACTTCAATGCTAACGATGTTGGCAAGCTTTGTGCTGTTGTCACTATCGTCAACTTCGAAACTGGAGAGCTTTGGGTTCTCGGCATCATCGTCTATAAATTTAGGCACAGGCATACTATCAGAGGTAACCATGTTGGTATTCGTGTAAGAACCAGAGCTGGATGATTGCAAAAAGTGAGATTACGACTGAGTATTAGTCTCTGAAAGGATGCGCCAGATATCTTCGGGAGACAGGGTACTTCTTGAATGACACCAAATGAGAGTATCAATGGTGCCCTTCCTGCTTCAGTGGTTCTCTGAGGAGCTAAGGAGTATGTGAATGTAGCGAAGTGACGCCAAGTGGTGTTTGGCAGTGTAACCTCACCTCAAGTGCTAATTCGGCTCAATTTCACCGGTGCCCACTGCCAATTTATCCGATACTCGATATCACCTATCAATGCAACACACCTATCAATGCAATACCCTAACCCTAAATATATCCGAAACCCCACCAAAAAACCCGCCCACCATTTGGAACAGGCTATAGCGACAACGATATTATATTTCAGACTCTTGATTGATGTTTTATGAGTACTATAGTGTTTCAGGATTACAGCGCTTTATTTTGAAAGAAATTGGTATTAAGACGAATATCTTTAGGGTTAGGGTGTTGCATTGATAGGTGATATCGAGTAACCGCTCACAGGCAACAAATGCGATTTTCTCATTATTCTCCACCACACCATTCTTCCATCACTACAATACATATATTAAATGATTTTTATCTATTCTATAGATTCAATAGCATTTTTCATTGCATAATATCGTTTTATACTATTCTCTTTGCGATATAAATAGACTTGACAGATAGAACACTCTCTCTTAATCTTTGAAATTATTCTTCTATTATTATTAATTACTCTATTAAAATCTCTCTTCTGAACGTTTCTGCGACATATTATATACTGTCGAATATCTTTTAGATCTTGTTATTCATAATTATCTCGTAGTGACTTAAATAGAATAATAATTGATATAAAAGATAAACGCAATCGACAAGAGACTTTCTTATTCAACAAATTCACTATTATCTATTTCAGAAACTTCTGATATAATTGACGTCAGTGTTCTTTCGATATTTCAGAAAGCTTATAAATATTAAAAAGACTCTCATCTAAATGTTAATTGAATAGAGATATTTAGTTTCGATTGTATACGCGTGTCACGGTGTGAAGTCAGTGTCAAGGAACGAGGTATTGGCGAAGAATGTGCATTATTACTAGGCTATATTATACGTAGGTGAAAGGCCAAGACGAAAGAGAAGGAATCNGACATCGCCCACCACTTCGTGCGCGAAAAAGTCAATGATGGCACTGTGGACATGCAATTCGTTCCCACCGACAAGCAGATGGCTGACGGTCTCACTAAGGCTCTATGCCTTGACAAGTTTGTCGCTTTCCGCGATGCCCTCGGGGTGGAAGCAGCCCCGGAGCACCCTCTGAAGGCCAAAGACTGACCGCTAACACCATAGCTCCAGGGGAGCCATCCATGCTCTCGTTTTGGTCGGCAACTTGCCACTATTCAGGATTTCGGCCACTTAACCTTTGCCACCCGGATTTCGCACTAGCCTGTTTGAGGTTTCGGACTTCGCGAGCGTTGAAACTCGTGGATTTCAAAATCGCCTCTAGGGGGGTGTAGGGGGTGGGGGATCACCCTAGCTATCCGGCGCTAGTCTCACTTTGGCTACCCGGCACTAGGCTCACTTTGGTAACCCGGCGCTTGGAACATGCGGGCGAAGGGGAGTGTTGAAATTGTAGGGTAGAGGACTGCCAAGGCCTCGGCCCGGCTAAAGACCGGGCCAAAGCCGGCCTTGGCACCGGCCCTACATAGGTCGCCCTTTGTACCATAGCACTCCATAGTTAATACAACTAAGTGTCCTACCACATAATCTTGACATATCTCGCCACATTGAATCCACATCGAGTTGGCTTTCCATGTACGCCTCTACCACTATCATTTCACAACGAGCCGGTCTTGGAATTAAATGATCCACTCTTGTCAAGGAACGAGGTATTGGCGAAGAATGTGTATTATTACTAGGCTATATTATACGTAGGTGAAAGGCCAAGACGAAAGACAAGGAATCAAGCTAGGGCAGGGCCAGCTGCTATCTAAATAGAAGCTGGCGCACGGTCCTTTAACCCACATCTTCATTTCCCATATACCCGATATGCGCGGATGATGTAAAGGTTAAACGAGACTAGGCGAGATCAGCACGAGACGAGGCTGCACCATGACAACTCTTTAATAAACAAGTCAACGATCATCGATCTCAAATAATTGAGATTCTTGATAACAGCACGGACTTCTCCTGGCGAGACATCATACCTTCATTGCAATGGAGATCCCTTGACGGAAGTGACAAGCGAAGAACGCTCACAATCCTTATTATCGAGAAGCTTGAACGGTCGCAGTCTCTGAACACGACCGAAACAATCTATAAGTTATTGAATTCTGCTTTTAATCTCGACGTTCAGGTCGAGATTTTCGACTTCAAAGGATGTGATTTTCAAGAGATTACGAACCAACCACCTTCCGACGAGGACAAACAAAGTTACAATTCTATCGAGCCTTGTCTTTTGCATACGTTAGATCAACAGCTGCTTTTTTCGTAGCTGGATGTTGGTCTCTTTCTATGCAAAGATCGAGCGCTAAAAGAGAAGATGAAGAGTCCGTTGGTTGTCATCTTCGTTCAAGAGTATTCTATGGCCGATTGGAACACAGTCGCTGCAGAAATTACTCGAGCTCTCAAAGGGAAATTCGAATGGCGTTTCAGCCAGGGTGTCATACTCCTTTTTGCAGAACCCTTGCCGGGTGCTCCAATAGATGTAGAATCGTTCAGATTTGAAGCCGTGTATAGTCCATTTGACGCATTAGCCTGGTGCAGCTTTTTTGCAGGCCTTTCAAGTCCTCTATGTCCTCCACGTCGCCGTCGCGGAAGGTCTTGGGAGCGCACACTCCGGCCGCACCGCACACTTCGGATAAATAATAATGCGACCCGTCTTGGCATGGGTTTTACTGGGCATGGTAGAGGTTTCCTGACGGTATTAGTCCTCTACTACAAATGCTGACTGTAACCGTCGTTGCTCCTGTGACTCCCGTTCGTCCACATCGATCGCATCGACGAGATTCGTCTTCGACTTCTTCTTCTTTGGGGGGGATAGCTCTGCTTCCAGGCTATCACCTCGCTGTCGCCCCCGTTGCCCCCAGGACTGGCTATGTCCTTTTTCCTGCTCCCACACTTTCTTCTCTTTTACCGGCCGGCCATGACGAGTCGTCGCTAATGCTGCTGGGCGGACGATGGTGGGGGTTCGTCAATCAAAATAGGCGGAGCAGAGGGCTTATTCTTACTCCCTTTGGGTCGGCCTCGCTGTTTTGGTATTGGCGCATTCAAGGAGGGTGGAGACGGTGGCCGTCTGAAGGCTAGTTGGGAGCTTGATAACACTGTTACTGGCGACAGTGGTGGAGGCGGGGGTGGTCTGAAGGCTGGTTGGGATTCAAAAGAGCCGGGTATTGACTGAGAGCTACTTGAGCTTCCTACAATATGGACTCTATAAGTGGGGATAGCGGCCTCGTTGGTAGCCTTCTGGTCACGCTCCACAGCGGTCTTTTCAGATATCTCAGCGCCGGTGAGCTTTCTCGCATTCGCTTTACCGTGCTTCTTCTTCTCTTGGAGCATGGTAGCCCATNCCGGAAGGTCTTGGGAGCGCACACTCCGGCCGCACCGCACACTTCGGATAAATAATAATGCGACCCGTCTTGGCATGGGTTTTACTGGGCATGGTAGAGGTTTCCTGACGGTATTAGTCCTCTACTACAAATGCTGACTGTAACCGTCGTTGCTCCTGTGACTCCCATTCGTCCACATCGATCGCATCGACGAGATTCGTCTTCGACTTCTTCTTCTTTGGGGGGGATAGCTCTGCTTCCAGGCTATCACCTCGCTGTCGCCCCCGGTGCCCCCAGGACTGGCTATGTCCTTTTTCCTGCTCCCACACTTTCTTCTCTTTTACCGGCCGGCCATGACGAGTCGTCGCTAATGCTGCTGGGGCGGACGATGGTGGGGGTTCGTCAATCAAAATAGGCGGAGCAGAGGGCTTATTCTTACTCCCTTTGGGTCGGCCTCGCTGTTTTGGTATTGGCGCATTCAAGGAGGGTGGAGACGGTGGCCGTCTGAAGGCTAGTTGGGAGCTTGATAACACTGTTACTGGCGACAGTGGTGGAGGCGGGGGGGGTCTGAAGGCTGGTTGGGATTCAAAAGAGCCGGGGATTGACTGAGAGCTACTTGAGCTTCCTACAATATGGACTCTATAAGTGGGGATAGCGGCCTCGTTGGTAGCCTTCTGGTCACGCTCCACAGCGGTCTTTTCAGATATCTCAGCGCCGGTGAGCTTTCTCGCATTCGCTTTACCGTGCTTCTTCTTCTCTTGGAGCATGGTAGCCCATTGGGCCTTTCTTGTAGGCGGGGGCTGGGGGAGCTCGGTCGGAATACCCTGTAGTCGTTGCTGAAGGGCCTCATGAGTGGTTGTAACATTAGCTTGGAACGCAGCAAGCTGGTTCGCAAGCTGATCAGCCTGTGTACGGGGTAGAGCTGTATGTAGACTTTGGAGGCCTGCCGCTGCAGCGAGGAAGGTATTTCTTCCATGGTCTCGATGCATAGACGGATCAAAATCGCCTGGAGGGAGGGTTTGATCATAATACCTCGGTGACCATTCGTGTGGAGTGGGTACATCGTCTATCCACCAACGAGGATGAAAAGGAGACAATGGGATAGGAAAGCCTTCAATACATGCTCTGAGTAAATAGTGGCGACAAGGCAGTGCAAAAACACTAATAAGGGAGCAGTTGCAAGGACCTTCTTCTGGAATGTATGCGGGATTAGTAGCAATCTCAGTGGCCCACTGTTTAGTAGCAATCCACTCGGGATTGACCTTCTCAATGGCCCAAATGGTGATCCTTCCTATGACAATGCTGAAGGCCACCGGATCTATACCCCTGGGGCGATCGATACGAGAAGCCTCAACCTCTTCACGAATCGAACGGTACCATCTTTTAAGCTCTGAATGCATGTCCCGGANCGGGTTCAAGACCGCTTTGAGGATGGGATGCATACCCTCATTACGCTGTGTGGAGTAAGATCCCAGGTTTCGATTGTTTCGAGTAAGGCATTTGACCCAATTCCAGCTGGCATCGGAAATCTCATCTCGTCGCTCTACCGGATATCCTCTCCTTGATTTATTGACTCTACTCCTAATGTTCTGAACAGCATGCCAGCTGCACAGCTGGATCTGGCAATTAGGAAGTCGTGTCTTGAGCGAGGCGATGTAGCCTTTTCCTTGATCGGAAAGGCTGACTTTTGGAAGCGGGCAGTCATTGAATACCTCTTCCTTCAATGTATCGAGGAAGTAGTTGAAGGCGGTTAGGGTTAGGGTTAGGGTTAGGGTTAGGGTTAGGGTTAGGGTTAGGGTTAGGGTTAGGGTTAGGGTTAGGGTTAGGGTTAGGGTTAGGGTTAGGGTTAGGGTTAGGGTTAGGGTTAGGGTTAGGGTTAGGGTTNTCATTACGCTGTGTGGAGTAAGATCTCAGGTTTCGATTGTTTCGAGTAAGGCATTTGACTACCGAGGCCTCTTTAGGATCCCAATTCTCATAGAAATACTCTTTGTCGACGTCGTGAAGAAGATCAAGTAAGGCCTGACGGAAATTTGGTAGCTGTAAAGGGTCTTCGCATTTGACCCAATTCCAGCTGGCATCGGAAATCTCATCTCGTCGCTCTACCGGATATCCTCTCCTTGATTTATTGACTCTACTCCTAATGTTCTGAACAGCATGCCNCACAGCTGGATCTGGCAATTAGGAAGTCGTGTCTTGAGCGAGGCGATGTAGCCTTTTCCTTGATCGGAAAGGCTGACTTTTGGAAGCGGGCAGTCATTGAATACCTCTTCCTTCAATGTATCGAGGAAGTAGTTGAAGGCGGCTTCGGATTCGGATGTTGCAAAAGAGAAAGCAACTGGAAAGGACTTGTTCGTATTAGTGATACCGACGGCTACGAAAAGAAGGAGCTTCTGAGCATTCGTATTGAATGTAGCGTCATTTTCCATAAGGAAACCGCTACAGAATCGCTTGGCGAGGCTTCTTTGGAAGTCATCGATTAGGACGATTTGTTCGAGGATCCTCTTGGTGATCGTTCCATGCATATCTTTGACGTATGAATACCGTACTTTGGCTGTGAAAGTCGGGCGATCCAGTGCTGCCAGAAGACCGGTAAGGACGTCCTCTCTACTGCGAGTAGTGGATGGAATCAAATTGTAGTATTTCTTCTTGTTCAGGTGGAACTCGTCGTCCCAATCCTTAGCCGTGTTATCCAGTACGGCTTCTGACTGATTATAGGTCAAATTGCTTGCTCGATTTGCTCTAGCAAGCTCCACCGCCTTAGCATAATCGGGTTGTCGTTTCTTATGCATGTTGTAGGACAGTGGATTGGGAACCATTTCGTGGGAATGGTCCTGATGGCCCAATCCGAGGACCCACGTCTTGTTGCCTCCACCNAGTCATTGAATACCTCTTCCTTCAATGTATCGAGGAAGTAGTTGAAGGCGGCTTCGGATTCGGATGTTGCAAAAGAGAAAGCAACTGGAAAGGACTTGTTCGTATTAGTGATACCGACGGCTACGAAAAGAAGGAGCTTCTGAGCATTCGTATTGAATGTAGCGTCATTTTCCATAAGGAAACCGCTACAGAATCGCTTGGCGAGGCTTCTTTGGAAGTCATCGATTAGGACGATTTGTTCGAGGATCCTCTTGGTGATCGTTCCATGCATATCTTTGACGTATGAATACCGTACTTTGGCTGTGAAAGTCGGGCTATCCAGTGCTGCCAGACGACCGGTAAGGACGTCCTCTCTACTGCGAGTAGTGGATGGAATCAAATTGTAGTATTTCTTCTTGTTCAGGTGGAACTCGTCGTCCCAATTCTTAGCCGTGTTATCCAGTACGGCTTCTGACTGATTATAGGTCAAATTGCTTGCTCGATTTGCTCTAGCAAGCTCCACCGCCTTAGCATAATCGGGTTGTCGTTTCTTATGCATGTTGTAGGACAGTGGATTGGGAACCATTTCGTGGGAATGGTCCTGATGGCCCAATCCGAGGACCCACGTCTTGTTGCCTCCACCACGAGTATATGGATCCCTCCAGGTAATAGCGCATCGCCATAGGCAGCCTTTCTTCTTGAGTCGAGTGAGTTCTTGCTGGCGGTTACTACCTTCGCCCGTATGCTCATCCAGCTTCCGATTATTCTGAGTCTTTTCCTCCGCATGGATACATTGATAGCTTTTGCGCCCTGCTCCACATGACCTTGTCACTGTAGCGAATCCTTGACTGAAGGCGTAATTCTGAAGGCGAGTCCAGGCGTCATCGGGTACATCAAAAGTCTCATTTGGTGAAGGAGGCTCTAAATGCTCCTGCGGTATACCGTCAATAACCTTCTGAACCAAAGGCTTTAGGTCGTCGTCGAGGCGGGGGTGAGGAGTCCATTGAGCAGCCTGAGTAGCCATAATAGCGACTGGTTGTGGTAAGACGATGTGGGTGGAAGAGGTGTTGTGGGTGGAAGGTGATGAGGAAGCGAATATGAGGTGTGGATAGAAAGGTACATGAANTGGAATCAAATTGTAGTATTTCTTCTTGTTCAGGTGGAACTCGTCGTCCCAATCCTTAGCCGTGTTATCCAGTACGGCTTCTGACTGATTATAGGTCAAATTGCTTGCTCGATTTGCTCTAGCAAGCTCCACCGCCTTAGCATAATCGGGTTGTCGTTTCTTATGCATGTTGTAGGACAGTGGATTGGGAACCATTTCGTGGGAATGGTCCTGATGGCCCAATCCGAGGACCCACGTCTTGTTGCCTCCACCACGAGTATATGGATCCCTCCAGGTAATAGCGCATCGCCATAGGCAGCCTTTCTTCTTGATTCGAGTGAGTTCTTGCTGGCGGTTACTACCTTCGCCCGTATGCTCATCCAGCTTCCGATTATTCTGAGTCTTTTCCTCCGCATGGATACATTGATAGCTTTTGCGCCCTGCTCCACATGACCCTGTCACTATAGCGAATCCTTGACTGAAGGCGTAATTCTGAAGGCGAGTCCAGGCGTCATCGGGTACATCAAAAGTCTCATTTGGTGAAGGAGGTTCTAAATGCTCCTGCGGTATACCGTCAATAACCTTCTGAACCAAAGGCTTTAGGTCGTCGTCGAGGCGGGGGTGAGGAGTCCATTGAGCAGCCTGAGTAGCCATAATAGCGACTGGTTGTGGTAAGACGATGTGGGTGGAAGAGGTGTTGTGGGTGGAAGGTGATGAGGAAGCGAATATGAGGTGTGGATAGAAAGGTACATGAAGTTGGGTGGTGTCTACACTAAAGACGAGGTACCTCGGCAACGCTACTATAGTTCCGCATTATTATTTATCCGAAGTGTGCGGTGCGGCCGGAGTGTGCGCTCCCAAGACCTTCCGTCGCGGTCGCTATGCCCCCGCTCATATCATGCTGAGCTTCAATGTAGTCATGCTGTCATGCTGCTATGCTGGACCTTCAATGTAGTACTCTGCTTCAATGTAGTGTTCCCATGTAGTGCTCCCATGTAGTGCTCTGCTTCCATGTAGTGCTCTGCTCCAATGTAGTGCTCTACTCCAAGGTTGTGCTCTGCTTCAATGTAGTGCTTCAATGTAGTGTTTCCATGTAGTGTTTCAATGTAGTGTTCCCATGTGATGATTCAATACTACGCTTTTATATAGTGCTATGCTTTAACAAAGTACTTTTAATAGCATAATAATATCACTATATCAAAGCGCACTACTAAATTGAAGCGTAACATGATACTACTAAGTATATTGAAAAGTTAACATGAAACACTTTATTGAAGAAGAGCATGAAAGCACTACATTAAAGCGGAGCACTACATTGAATGACAACATGAAAGCACTACATTGGAGCGGAGCACTACATTGAAGCAGAGCATGGGAGCACTATATTAAAGCAGAGCATGGGAGCACTACATTAAAGCGGAGCACTACATTGAATGACAACATGGGAGCACTACATTGGAGCGAAGCATAACACTACATTGGAGCGGAGCATGGCACTACATTGAATAACAACATGAGAGCACTACATTAAAGCGAAGCATGACACTACGTTGGAGCGGAGCATGGCACTACATTAAATGACAGCATGGGACCACTACATTGAAGCTGAGCACTACATTAAATAACAGCATGGGACTACACTGAATAACAGCATGGAACTACACTGAACAACAATATGGGACTACTACATTAAATGGCAGTATAACACTACATTAAATAGCATCATAGCATCATAGCAGCATAAACACATTGGAGCTCAGCATGGTATGGGCGGGGGCATGGCGACGGCGATGTGGAGGATTTGAGAGGTCTACAAAAAAGCTACACCAGACTAGTGGTCAAATGGACTATACACAGCTTCAAATTTGAACATTCCATGTCTACATTATGGTATTTGGTCTACTGCTTGCCTTGGGCACATGGCCCATCAAAAATTTGCGGGTCGAGGTATGAAGTTGGAGCACCCGCCAAGGGTTCTGCAAAAAGGAGTATCCCTCTTTCTCCTCTCCGTACGTTCGACGGTTTCAGAGAAGATGGAGGATTCTCATCTCAGGTGGAGAGCGGCTCAAGCATAACTACTGCTGCAAACCCTGGCTCCCAAGGAACGATCGGTATCTTTGTCGACCTGGAGGTCCCAGATGAGTCGGCCTCTATCTATGCCATGTCTCCAGGCATTTACAAGGCTGTTATAGCATGTCACCATTGCGTTGCGCCTATAGATGGGTCTCCGGCGGCTCCAGGACCAATGTACACAAATGGCTTTTCGTTTTCCAACGGCCATGATGAAGCTCGATCCGTTTCCTATCCCGGAGAACTAGATCGCTCTGCTTCTACTGATCATCTCGATTCTAGAATCAAGAATCTCAACAAGAAGATTGAGCAACAGGAAAACCTACGCCATCAAGCATTGAGCTATGACGAGAGAAGTGAAATTACGCAGTTGATAACAATTCTCGAATCCGAAAAACTCAGAACGAAAGAGACACTTGCACGATGCCAGGCACTATTCCAATCCGGATCAATCGGTAAAGTTCTGGTCTCTTCTGGTGTTCACGTCTCGGATCATAACTGTAATCTTATGACACGAGCGCTTCAACCTCCATCGGACGGCATCGTGTCCGATACCTTCGACGATGGTTATCCACGTCATCACAGACATCATCTCCACGACTTTGCCGTCATCAGCCTCAATAAGGACATACGTGCCATCAACGTGGCTTCACCTCAAGACCTTGCTCCTGGATTAGCCAGGAGTATCTATCGTAAGGGATCGCCGAAAACAGACAGTGTTGTCTACAAGCTGAGCGGTGCGTCGGACGGTACACAGGGAAGAGTCAAAGACTACAAACTCGTTAACCGTTTAGTGGATTTTCCAAAATCCTCCCTCATCAACGGTCAAACAGTAAATAGAACACAGATCCGATTTCATGCTTGGCGCATCATTTCTCCAAATCAATCCTCATCATTCAGTCGAAAAGGCGATTCTTCTTCTGGTATCAACGATGAAGAAGTGCGGTTAATAGGGCAGCTTCACTCTGGATTTTTCGACGGTTATTCGGTGCCAGTCACATACATGAATGGGATTGACGATGTGTTTCGAGATGTGGAAGAGAAAATGCCCGGTATTCAAATACGTCTGTCAGTTCCAGAACCGTCGATACTGAAGTGGATTGCTAGAGGAGTAGGGGAATTTCTCATGCGATGATCTCGCGAACCCAAACCTTAGAGCATTCTCAAGACAATTCGATTGGCCACAGATATGTAATTCTTATACATGGTTTTAATAGCGTCCATTCTGAGTTACAAGTCATCATGATCACATCTCGTCGGTATATCATGTGCAGTATATTCTCAACTATATTGACCGGCACGACCCCTCCGTGAACGTCGCCTGAATAAGGGGTCGAAAGGCTCAGGGACCAAATCCAACTGCTCCTCATTGGTGGCCAGTGGCGTGCCAAGGGCGCCACTAGACTTAACCCTTCCCCGCGCCTGACTAACACAACCCCTCTACAAACGATCGCCTCGTCTGAATAAGACCACTCTCAGCTACTCTGTAGGAAATGAAGATCTCGAGAGTGGCTATCAAAATTCGTCTGCCTGTCAATGCAGTTGACAGCTGCTGCCGAAGTCTTTTCCAGTAGCCTTATGTCAGCCTGCAGATGCAGGCAGTTCTGCAGTCTTCTCACATGCTTGCAATTAATCAAAAGAAGGCCATCCTGCCCGCATTTAGCGCGGATAACTGAGCAAGTCTTGGTAATATGCCACCATATTCGTAGCTTGCAAACACTTTATTAGATAGACATAATCAACTATACATACATGCTTAATCTGCTACCTATTCACTGTCTGACACCTTATATAGCATAGTGAGCTTGATCTAAAAGGGGTTACTTGACTACTATTGGAAAGGTACGAGTGGCGAAGGACGGGTGCAATAATGCCCGCGTCATTGTGCATAAGTTCTTCCTTCGTGCTTCCTTCGCTTTACTTCCTACATGCAAGAAGCCGTCACCTTCCCCACATTTCCTTCTTCCTTTTTACTTAAACCCATCACTCATGACCTCATAGGCCTATTTTGAAATCGATCTCGCCAACTAAGCATTTCTATGCGCCCCGATGACCTCAACTTCTTTTATCAGTCTTGATCCGCCTTCATTAGCCGACAAGCTTTTGAACGACCATTTCCTGATCTGCGCTCCATTCCACATCAACAGAACGGGTCCTGTATACGCAAACACTGAGAAAAAGGCCGCCATTCCAAGACACCACCCCGCTCCGACCTGACCTATCCATGCTGGTACGAAGAAAGGAAGCGTCAAACTAAAAGCTAGTCGATAGACTCCCATAATCGCTGCAGACTCTGACGCGTGGCCTTTGAAACATTCAATGATGTAGTTAACCGTGACAGGTATGGTGGCGTTTGTCGCGAATCCGCCGAGAAAATTGGCAACCGCGAGGACCATAAAGTGCAAGTGATATTGCAATGAGGCACCATACAACCCAAGAGCAATTGGGAGAACCACAAGGCCAGGTAGCCAGAGCGTATGCAATCTGTATTCGGGCTGCCAGATGCCGCCATTGCGGTCGCAGATCCAGAGTGGAACACGGTCATTTGCAAAATGTCCGTATAATTGAGCGACTATAACGCCAGACCAGAGGCAGAAGAGGACTGTTTAAATGTCAGCGATAAACGAAAGGTTTGAAATTGAAGGGCAGAATTTACACTCAGCGTTCTGCACAGGTGTGAAACCGTAGCCACCAGACATGATAGGATCTTGTAGAAAGACTGTAAGAACTATGTTGAAGAATGCAGCGAAGCCAAAGTCAATGAGAGTCAAGATACCGCAGAGAACGGTGACAGGGCAAATGCCGATAAGGAAAGAGTTGCAAAAAATTTGGAGCTAAGAAAGACCACCTGTTAGTTCTTGGTACCATTTGACTATGACGATCACTAGCATTCTGGCACCTCTAAACCAGCAGCTTCTCTTCGACATGTAGGTGAGACATTCTTGAACAATGACTTACGGCTTCGGTCATTGATATGGATGGAATCACGCGAGTCCCCCAGAAGAATGTGGCCATCCGGTTCGCAAAGAAGCCGTCTGGCCATCTGCTGCGGTTTCCCTCGCTCACTCCAGTCCGATCAAAGTATGTGTCTTGCAGCAGTGTAAGGGTAAGGATAATGATAATGACCTCAAGACCGTTGGTCCACCAGAACTGCACCGCCCAATCTGTAGAGCCAACAATGAACCCACTCATGGTAGGGCCGACAACGACACCAGCAAGGAAGGAAAGGTTCAACACGGTAAAGGCTTTGCCGCGCTGGTGTAGGAAGAAGATCTCTACGATGGTGTCCGCACCAAGTGCTGGGGCCGTTCCACCAAAAAGGCCCCCAAAGAGTCGCGCCGCGACGAAGGCCCCGTATTGATCCGAGCGTGTCATAGTGGCGGACCATATTCCAGTGATCAAAAGGCCGACTAAAGACCAAAAGAAGATACAAGTCCGTCCGTAAAGGCGCCCGAGGGGTACCGCGAAGAGAGGGCCGATGGCTATGCCAGCAGTGGCTGCGACAACCTGATTTCAATCAGCATGAGGACGCTTCAAGGTGGAGTCGGATCTATTCGTACGGAGTATGAGAGAAATATTGGATTTGGCTTGCGGTAGACTTTGGCTTGGACAAAGTATCCAAGGGCATTTCCAAGGCCCGAAGCTGTAGTGACGAAAGATCCAATGCACCAGATGAACAGGGTAGTGGATTTTTTTGACGCGGACCAATTCTAAAAAGCGTGAATGATCAGTAGATCCGATCGGCAGGCGAGGGTTGAGGGGAAGGTTTTGGACATACCAAAGGATCCTTGACATCATCCGAAGGCTGTGGCACCAGAATGAGACCGGTCGATGACAACTTTGTAGGCCCTGTAGCCGAGGTATGGATCTCGCTTTCTCGCCCGGGCTTACCGTCTAGACGTGTAAGCTCCATGGACATGATCTAGAGGCTCTGGACTCTTCAGAGAACACAAGAAGCTTAGACACTTGATGGAACGATGTAGGTAGTCTGGGTTCATGAGGTCAAGAACACACAGTTCAAATGGTGTTCTTGTGAGGATTGTCTATCAACTAAACGCTCTACATTGAATGGAGCAAGATTGCAGCGCGCTTCCTGTTCTCCGAGACTGGTGATAGGTGCGCATAAACAGAATAAATCGGGAGAGCGGGGACCATGATGTCACCCTAGATCCCGAGACACAAAATCCGGAAATACTGGTGATCTATTCAATGTTGAAGGTGCTGCGCTGTACTTAAGTGATACCATAGAACCCGACAGAATGCATTCTTAGTCCAGAAAAAGAAAGACGGACAGTTGACCAAGCCAAGGCTCCCGACTGAAGGCTTCGTAGAAGTAAATGACCTCTATCCTGCATCCATCCAACGACGTTGTAGTTGAAGCCGGGTGAAGTCGGTTGCGACAAAATTCACGGCGTAAAACCCTTCAATAAAGGATACCTGCATAAGCTGAGGGACTTTCTCTCTCATTTTTCGCTCTCAACCCCATGGCTCATCTCTCAAAGTTCGATACCGCCGTTCTGGTTCGCTCCAAACCTTTTTAAATTTTTCTTTCGTCAGGGTAGGAAAAGATCATGCGGTGTGCAAGAAAGCGTAAGGCACTTTCTTTTCGCTGCACCAGTCCCCACGTTTCCCTTTTCTTTCTCTTACGGCCGACTGCCTTATTCGTTGGCAAGGATGCCCCACCTAGGCTGGTCGTCAAGTCCTAGGGAAGGGTTTCATTCATTAGCATCTCCACTTAGGCCTGCTGAGATAATCGTTCTGCGGGCGTAAGAGCGTTTCTCTATGTACTTTGATTGTAATAATGTTTTGTGGCCACAACGGCGCGTCTGGTTTGAATCTACCTGCAGTCTATGGTCTTGACGGTGAGCGGCTCTTTCATGTTACAGAATGCTGATTTCGCTATTGCCTCCTCCATCTTCGATTCAGACCAACGATTCATTGCAAATAATCTCCGAGTTGGATCTGGAATTCTGTAAAGCTTTATTACTTGCTAGCTTTCGAATCCTAGTGGTTAGATTGAGATATTGGTTTTTAATTTCCCCAGTATATCAATCGTGGACATAGAGGTTTTTTCACAGGCTGCATTCTTGGATGCCGTACATAGCCCTCCTTCCAAGTATCTATCTGCTTAGTAGCTTAATCATCACTCCGTCAGATATCCCGCAGTTCCCTTATCCCTCAATAAGAGCAGAGACGTGTGAAATTCCTATCCAGTGTCTTCCAACAATATAAGCGGCGTTCCTGGGGAAAACTTTGACAGCCGGCAAAAGCTGTTGGTAGCAGTCACAAGTACTTGCTTGTCACTCTCCACTGTAGCAACTATCCTCCGACTAGCAGCTCGTTGGTCTTCGGCAGCGAAATTTTGGTGGGATGAATGGGTGGCCGTCCTTGCTCTGGTTTGAGTGCTTGGGATCCCCGTTCCAAGTTTAGGGACCGACTTCTTCTGATATCTCAGGTAACTTCGTGGCTGGTGAACATCTTCACAATAATCGGTATGAAACATGATTGGCTTTTCCGTGCGCTCGTTCCTGAAATGATGTTGTTGTGCTTGTTATATATTCAGGGATCAAGTTTGGCTTGGGAAGACAGAGCTCCCGAGTGGGTCCAAGCAACATAACGCCTTTTGGCTTGGTAAAACTGTTGCGTGTTCCAAGCTTCGATAATCTTCTGTGCGCTAACCACACCTTTCCAACAGACTGTCTTCATCCAACAAATCAGCTGGGCCCTCTCAACTGGCCTTGTCATCCAAGCTACCCTCGTTTTCTATGTTCGAATCTTCCCCAACAGGTGGATGCGCAAGGCCATTTTTGTCTTGAGCGCTGGGGATACACTATGGACCCTCTCCACACTTCTCGTGACCATACTCCAATGTAACCCCGTTGACTTCCTCTGGAACCGGAAAATCCAAGGCGGAAAATGCATTGATTCCATCGCGTTCTACTTCGCGTGCGGTCTGACTAGCACCGTAACCGTCATCACCGCCCTATCTCTTCCCCTACCGATAGTTGGGAGGTCGAAAGTGTCCACATCGGAGAAGTCGGGGCTGACGATCTCCTTCACGATGGGAGCATTGTATGTGACTCTTGCTAGGAATCTTGGGGATATCCGGCGATACTGCTGACATGCAATCGCTTGAAACAGTGCCTGTATAGCAAGTATTGACCGGCTGATTGCCCTTCTCGGTATCGATCCTCAAGGTATCATGTGTAAGTCAACACCTCGACCTTTCCTCCTGCAGATTCGATGTCTTTTTCGACTCAATGGTCCTAGATACTAGTGCAATCTCTCAGCTATAGTCCTGCTTCAAGATTAGCTTCGGCGTCATCAGTGCCTGTCTCCCATCGCTAATACCCCTCTTCCTTATCTTCATGGATAAAAGGCCGGCCAGGTCCAGAAGTACCAGCTTCTCCTACAGCAAGCATCGTCATAGAAGAGCGAGGAATGCAGGATTTAATTATGACTGAAGCTACGAACTACTATGTGCGACATTGAGCCTCGACTTAGTAGCACATAATCGTAATTTCAGCGATGACGGGAGTTACCTACATAGGAACGGAGGATCGATCCTGTTTACGCATTATGTTGATCAAGTCAGTGAGAAGATTGTGGATGTGGTGTCTGAAGTAGAGCGGATAGGGGTGTCGGCAGGTGCTTCGACGTGGAATGTCTGATGCTAACTGTAAAGCAAGGACTTCATTGTACGAAACATGAATGGAAAGTGAATGGAAGCTGAACGCCACATCATAGATGATGTCTCGGCCCAGGGCTTTTATTTAGGTCTAATCTTAGTATTCAAGGTAATCCCGCCAAGTACCATTTTAGCATGGCGTTTCCAGACGAAGAGTCTCACACCATGCCTTGTTACCTTGAGGAACTGAGCAGAAACTGAGCAGAGCTCTGCTTAGAGGATCATATCTTCTCATGTATCCTATCAGGTGCTACTTGACTGCTTTGTTTGCGCTAGGGCGTCTGTTCGAGCCATAGCCTTGATCACCTAGTGACTCGCCAGTGTATCGAGACTTGTATCCGGATCGCGAGATATGCCTTCTTCTCAGAGTATGCTGACCCTCAAATATTGCTACCTTGGTTAGCAGTATACTTTGATGGAAACTTCGACTAGATAGGGTAGAATTTCTATAGGCTTGGATGGGTCTCATACCTGGGCCACGCTCCAGGAAACTCCAAGACATCTGTGACAGAGACCGAGATCAGCGTAGAGGTCCGGTTGGTACTTAATTCAAGTCTGGGAGGGTAGAGAGGCCCACAACGAACAAGGCAGAACCGTAGGCTCAGTGACCTTCTAGCACGATAAGGGTAGCTAGCTCTCGATGACATGTGAGGCCTTCAGAGGAAAAGGTTACCCGTAGTTAGCAATGACATCAAGGATGCTGTAATTCGATCTAGTAATATCGGAACCTCCTTACGAGTAGTCGTTACAGGTAGCGCAAACAAGCTTGATATAATGAATCGACATCGAAACCGAACCTGTGATGGGAGACCCCGTCCGGGTTTACTTGCTTGCCTGTCGAGATCCAGCGCGCTCATCTTAATAGAGCACAAGGCAAGTCATTACGTGCTTAAGTATTTCATAAAGGCTCCGAGAATCTTTCCTTCGCAATTCAAATTGACTACATCTTTTCGAGATACACGACATACCTGGATCTCATCAAGAGCCTGAGCTCAACGAAGGAAGTGTTCCGGAATCATCTCACCGAAGGGCTATCCCGCTATCACTGTATACAGTAAAGAGTCGTCTTGATCATATGCACCATTTCACGCTGTAAAGGGATATGCAAATGATAGAAGATGTTTGAAAGTGACTGCATTCTATGGTTGCTTAACTATGGCTGAATGAAAAATTCAATGAAACTGTACCAAAAAAAACCGCAAATCTCTCACAGAGGTCTTTGAATATAGACCTAGTTCATCTTCCCTTCACCAATTGCCAAGAGCCTCACCTCTACGAACATAGCCCTTCTGGAATTTGGGACCAGAGCGCTTCGCGAACACTTGGTATCCACCCACGCACTTCGTACCCGAAGCCACAGGTATCCATGTGACAGTAAGTTGTGAGGTACATGTACCAATCTTAGTTCCATCAGGTGAGCAGATGGACTGTCCAGCTGTGGAGCATGTGCCAGTGGACGATGTGGATGATGTTGTCGAGCTTGAGGAAGAGTTGGACATTGCCGAAGGTGCGGAGCTAGGTGCTGCGGCGACTACTGGAGAGGCAGCAAGTGAAGGAGCGGCAGGCATTGAAGATGAATCGCCAGAGGGAGCGGCTGAGGCCGCAACTGATGGTGCAGCAGATGCAGGAGCACCAGATGCAGCCATCGAAGGTGCAGCTGATGAGGCACTGTAAGACCCAGAAGACCCAGAGCCAGATGCACCAGAGGTAGATGAGCCAGAACCCGATGGAGCAGCGCCAGATGCGCTAGACCCAGAGGAAGATGATCCAGCGGCCGGTGCAGTTGCATTCGATCCGGATGAACCACCGCCGGCGACAACGTTACACTTTGGGCCTGTTGGGGCAGTAAGTGTGCCGCTTCCGTCCTTTTCCACGGATGTTCCAGGGTCTGGAAATTGCACATCGGCCGAGTCCACAGTCTCGCAGTCGCTAGTTGGAATATTTGCTTTGAACATGCCTGGGAAAGATGCCGTCGCGCGTTCGGAGAGATTCGGAATGCCCAGAGTCTCGTTCAGAGTGGCTGCTCTCTTGTTCGATCCTCCGCTGACCTTGATAGACGCGCAGTTCATGTACATTTCCCGATTACCGATTTTGTTGAACCAGGTCCAAGCTAAAGTGTATGATCCTGGAGCGATACCCTGGGGAATGGTGTAGGTATAATTGCTGCCTCCATTTTGGCCCGCAGCGTCATTACCAGTGGTGCCTTTTGCGGGACAACCACCCTCAATGGAGTGGATCACCATCCAGTTGGAGCTCTTGGTTGCTGGCATATCCGTGGTGAGAGAGATTTGGCATGAACCTCCGCCGTGAACAGCGGATCCGATGAACCAGAGCGGCTGGGGTGCACCAATAGCCATCTCCGTGACAACTGCACCTGCGTTACTTGTGGCCTTGCAGGGAAAATTGGAGCCATCCGCAACGAGCGGGCTGTTATCAGGACTGCCATATGGCGGTGGGGAGCCCATGATCATATGCGCGTTGGTCGTGGCGAAGAGAGCAACGGCCGAGAATGAGAGAAGGGACATGATTGAAGACATTTTGTGGTTGTGATTGATAGTTGCTGTTGCTTTGTTCCCGACGAAGTATAGTTGTATATGGAGTTGTTGTCTGTTGAGTGCTGTTGTGGTTGTTGTGAAGTGTGAACTGAGAAGAGAAGAGATATTGGTGAAGAAGTTTATAAAGGCGACCAGCGCAGTGAAGAACAATTGCAGATCAGGAAGCACAAAGAAAGCGACACAATGTGTTATTGTGCGGGGTTTGAGAGAGAACAATAAGGAAACTGCTACAATCTTAAAGAACAAGGGAGAACAAACGTCACTCAGTTGCGAAGCCGTACGGTTGCAGGGAATGGAGGGGGCAAATAAGAAACAAAGGTTACCACGAAGCGACGCGAAATAGAAGCCCAGTCTCGAGGTCGATGAACTCCTGCGTGAAACGATAAGAAGGTACTTTAAAGAGAACTTGACCATTTCTGATCCAATCCTGGAAGACAAATGCCTCTTTGGTGCAGTGAGCTTCTTTGAAATCGGAGTGGGTACAACAGAGGGCGCGCAAAGAAGTGGCCTTCTTTTGCGGAACATGTCTCACAACCTTGTAACATTTCATTTGTACCGAGTACTCTTTTCTGGCCAAAAGCGAACGCGAGATGTTCGGTTGCAAAATACCTAGAGAGGAACGAGCCAGGTCCAGTGAAGATGTCTGCAAGCATCAATCCACGAACGCCTTTTGTGTTTTGTATTTTACTGAAAGTACTTTATGTTTCAGATTCCCCGGCGGTTAGGAATTTCTTGGCGCTTTCATAGGCCACAGAAGATCAAAAGATTAGAACACCAGAAATCCGCCTCACTGGAAGTATGTCGGAGGAGTTACACTTCAAAACGTACAAGTACGCGTAATCCCTTGTATTCAGGTAGTTACCGTCTCTTAGTGAACATGAGGCTGAGTGAAGAGCATGTTGAAAGAGCAAGAATTCTTCTTCATCATCGCGGCGTGCGTGCCAAGCACGCCAAGCAGTCTGATACTCTAAGCCATTTCAAGTTTAGCGTTAATTAAGTGTCGCTAAGAACGAAAGATACTGTGATTGCATAGGATTAGCTCGCCAATTCACACAGGAAATTGACGAAAATATATACTACTACGTGTACGGAGTATCTGTCGCATACATCTAAGTACAGGAAGTTTCTAGCGACAGCGGAACGAGACCGCGGCCAAGCCATTGCTAAGCAAGGCAACATAGTCGAAATATCACAATGCAATCCTGTGGATTTCTCCCATCAATCATTGAGGAGGCATTCGCAAACGAGTCGACTACGACTCATGCTTTCAAGCAATCCTAAGCGAGCCGGAGTACTCGTTTTATCTTCTCAAAAAAAAAGGTTCAAGGAACATAGCGAAAGCGATAACCCTACACTTCGTTGGAGAGCACCGCTTTGAGAAAGCATGTCGCACCAAGACTAGATATGAGAGCAGTGACAAGTAACCAAGCTTCAAGTAGGTCAATGATGGTGGAAGACCCAATCAGTATTTGGGTACGAAGAAGACTTTGGCACCAGGTCTAGAAACAGCACTCTTTTGCTCTGGCTGAACTTGGAAGCTTCACCCACGCTTGCCACGTGCGCGATGATAAGGCTCGGTGAAGACGCGCTGACTTACAGTAGTCAAGCAATCTAAACTTTACTTCGGCTGAGTTTCCATTTCTTCTCCTGATTCGCTCGCTTGGTCGATCGGTTCAAAGATGCGAAGTAAAATGCGCATCGCAACCTTACCGCGTGGAAGGCCCATTAGCCGCTACAGCAAGCATTTTGAGGAGCGGTCACTTCGTCACATGCTCGAAAGGCCTTGCTGCATTATACCTATCTCGCAGGTCATGACAGCTCTCGATTGTTGCCGATGCCGCAGCCTACATGCAGTGTCCCCCAGATTTCTATTGCTCTTACTCGTGACATCGTTTGCATATACTACAATGATTTTACCCAGCGCACAAAGCCTGCCGACAAGATCACCACTTCTGGCTCCGTCAACGACCAGCACGCGCAATCTGCAGAGTCTCTCTTCTGCGGACCTCAGCAGGCTGACGCTGCTTAACAATTACAGCGTCGGCGGAGATGACGACTGCTATGAAGCAGCCTTGGAACCTCGCCTGAAGATAGCCCGAACTGGTGACTGCCTTCAAGCTGCGCTGCAAATTCTCCACGCAGGGTCTCTTACCAGGCCTATCATTTATACCAGAAGATCAACCCGGGGCATTTTCCCACTGCCAAAAACCCTTCAGTACGGGACCTGCGTCATCTCTGTGGACGTAATGCAGGACTCAGACGAGGACAAATTCCCCCTTTCGATGCTACACAGGTCGGCTTTGGAACTCGTCATGGCATGTGTGGGCGGAGCTTCTCATGTAGGTGGGAAGACGTTTGTTGGGCCGAAGAAGCTTGTCTATGTACTCGTCTTGGGGAGGACGTCGCCACCTGCACCTGTAGGTGGGGAAGTGATTCAAGTACCGCCGGGTACGATCAGTAATGACACATGGGAAGTGGCTTGAAAGGCTTTCAAGGTTACCGAGCGAACCGGCCAGCCCGTTAAACTCTTTGTCTCCGCTTTTTTTCTTCGAGATTGTCGTTTCTTTGATGATCCTCGGACAATCACTTGATTTCATCGCTAGACGATAGATAGCCGGGAATCTTTCATTGATCTCGCTTTGTCTTTGTGTTAAGCTCTGTACGATTGTGCTACCTGAGATTCATAAGACTTACAGTTTCATGACAATTCCCTTTAACAAAGCACACTTTCTGACAGTCATCTTTCCGAGTCTATTCCACAGAAAATGATTCTGTACGCAAACGCCATGAACTCGAGTGTTATTACGTTAGTGGATGACGATGGGACAGCTTATCCTATCAACGACATCAATTCTCTCAGCCTATCAAATGCCGGTAAGTTATGCGGAGAAGATGCCGGAAACCTAGCGCCTTCTGTCTGCGAAACAGAAAGCGAGGAAGATGATACAAGCATGGCGGATACCGTCTGCAAGACGGAGACCGAGGCCGCTAACGACGAAAGCGCAACGGATGTTACCACCAAGACGTTGATGGAACACATGCTGAAGAAGCAGACGGAAGACACCAAGTTGAATCTCTTCGAGATTGCAGAAGACGTCGAATTGGATGGAGACGTTCGTTTTTTCGCAGCGACAGCAGCGGAGATATTGGAGTGGTGGCAAGCGGACGCCGAAGAGGAAAACCCAACATCTCACCCCGTCGACTTTGGCGTAGGCTCGCCGATCAACCTACTCATGGTTCTCGCCCTGTTACCAGAGAGGTACCAATGGACCATTCAAATTGAAGACGAGCATCGATCGCCCTCCGCAGATTGGGAGAACCTGAGCTGGTTACATGAACAGACCATGGACGTTCTGGTAGAGCTCATCATCGACCCCAACCCAACGCCCATAGTCTTCCGCCAAGGTTTGGCTTCCATGGTCCGTGACGATGTCGATGAAGGTTGGCGAGGCTTCACCGGGAGATCTTGGCTGGAGGGCCAGATTCACCTGTTATCGGACGACAAGCTTGAACCAGATTTATATCGTTTCCCACCTGAAACCGAAAAGATTGTGTTCTTCTTCAACCCCACGGAAATACACTGGACAGTCGTTGAGGTGGAATTGAACGACGAAGGATGGACGTACACTCTGTACAACTCCCTATTCCAAGGCGAGAGAGGACCAACGTGGAATGCGTGCCAAGAACAATTCCCCCTTCTCGAGAAGTTGATTTGCCGCGCCTCGGGGTTTCTAGAGCCAGAAAACCGCACCATCATCGCAGGAACATCAGCACAGCAGGAGAACATGTACGACTGCGGGGCCATCGCGATGTACAACGCTATAGAGCTCATGGCTGGTCGCAGTCCCAGAGATCAGGTTGACACGGAAAATCTACGGCAGACGTACCTTCTGCTGATCCTCGAGGCTGTTCACCTATTAGACGAAGGACTGGAAATTCCAGAGTTCAAAGTTCAGATGCGGAACGTGAGCTTAGACTATACAACGCCGGCTGCGACGTGCTTAGATACTTATGACTAGTCCCATGAATACGAAGCTGGTTACCTCTAGGATAATCCAGACGATCAAATACAGTTATCTTCCAGTGGGAAATATATCAATGTAGGTCACAGAGCGATGTTTCATCCATCGACATTTGTCGCGTATTGACATCGAAACTCTTGTTAAAAATTATCCGGTACACTTCAAAGCAAAGGAATTATTAACCTTTAAAAGCCTCTTAGCATAGCAGTCTCAAGGATTGACCTGCAACCCAGTTGTTGCTGTCGTATGTCCGTCCCTTTTCTAAGTCGAGAGTGCTCATCAAAAAATTGCTCATCAAACGCCAGACGCAGACACTAGGTCCAGTCCATTTCTTAAGGGTACGCTTTCTGTCCTGTTGCCCTAGTTGTAGGGTGAGATTGACTACTTGGCTAATGAAGGGAGCCATGGTCTTTGACATAACTGCCGAAACTGTAGACCCAGAGGCACCGGATGGCCGAGCGGCAAGCCTTTCTTCCATCTCTCGCATAGCTTTGGTCATAATGTGGCTTCAATCTTGGTACGTCATTAATTGTACATTAGTTTTAGCAGTACGTCCCACAATGCTATGTTCTGCTGGGATTCACCATCATCCACACCTGCAATATGTATCTCTATTTCTTCTTGATCACAATTGAGATATTTTCAATCTCAGTTCTTGAAGTGCTCTCTGTCAAAAGGACCATAAGGATCCCTGTATACTTTTACAAGTCTACTTAGGTGTTACGCTGATATATATGTTGGTGTATTCAGGAACATAGCCTCTCTTACTATTCAAGTGCAGCCCTAGGGGTTAACTTGCGACTGCCGAGCCACGTTCTCAAGGAACCACGCCGCTTCACGGTCGCTGATGGTACATCAGAGGAGACGTCCTTGTGTGACTCGGGTGAAGCAATCGAGCTGAGATGAACAGCTGGCGCCATCTCGACGACGCGACCATCGGGGTCCTTCTGGCTGATCTCTCCAGCTGCGGCAAAATCTCTGAACCGCAGTTCCACGACCCAACCCGGCTTGATGACCTTGTCCCATACCTGTGGCAAAACAATTTCGCCCGTAGGGCTCAGTATGTCATAGCTACCCCTAAAAATCTTGGAGTTCATAGACTCGATATGAGAAAAAGAGCATTTGATCAGGTTTTCCATACTCTGGTATGATTTATCATATCAGTCCTGAGCTAGTACTAGTCCGCTCTTGGAGCACTCACCTGCCATGATCTGCACTTGTCGATGGGAAAGAGGAACTTTCTTCCCAAGCAATCTTTCAATATGACCGGCTCGGCCTCTTGCTCAACAAGGACTGCTTGCTGACAGTGCCCTCGCTGTTCGGTCATGCGACACGAGCGTGAGTCCAGAAGTCCATTCTCTAAAGAAGGCTGTTTTGTCATCTCAAGAATCCTGTTCTCAAAGAGCCTAAGAACACTGTCTAGAGCGGAAGTTGTCTCATCTCCCATCTCTTTGTCTCGAGCTTGTGCATCTAGTGGCAGGTGCGGATATCTATCCGCACGAGAGGTGAACGGGCTGGGAGCAGCTCCGTAACAAGAGGAGCATTGGCTTGAGTGACTCGAAGGATACGGTGGGGCGGGAGTAGAAGGGTCTTTTGGGCTGTGGACTCCTTGATCACTTGGCATGCAAGATATGCTTCCCGTCTTCTCTTCACGAACTTCCTCTAGGTTTTCAACAGTAGGTCGCAAAGGACTAGGTCTTTTTTTGGCATTCTGAATCCTTCCTGGAGATGAGGCAGGCGGCGTATGGGGTAATTTCTCCGATGATACGCTTTGACTGCTAGCAAGCTCTTTTGCGGGAAAGTCGTCTTCTGTATCACCTGGTCTTCCTCCTCTAGCATCACCATAGGGAACTGAAAGACATCTAGCAGGTTTATGGGTTTGTTCTTCGTGAGCATGCTGATGAATCTTGGCCAGCGATGATGGGAGAGAAGATTCATTGGACAAGATGGAGGATCGATCATCTTCAGGGAAATAGCTGGGATCGACATACGTCCATTGGCGTAAAAGTGTATCTATGGTCTCTTCAGCCTTAGCCTCCAGAAGTGTCGACCAACTAGTGTTCTGTGCCCCCTTGAACTTCTCATCAGCTTTGTCGTGAGGTATGAGGTCAAATAGTAGTTGCGAGGTTGCCTGTTCCTTTACTAGTCTAGGGCTGGCTATTGATTGCCTCCTGGACCGCGATGAGGAAGACTGGCCAATGCTCTCCGCATCTGAGTCTATAGAAGGATCCATACGACGACGGATCTCTCGAGGCAGGGATGGGAGGAAGACTATGTCGTCGTGTATCGCGCTTGGACCTGCATGCGTACTGGGGGTTTCTGACTCCTGGAAGCGTCGAGGACTGCCATTGCTTTGGGGCGCAGCTACGACGGAATCCCTCTTGGATGATTGGCCACGCGTGTAGTCAGATGCAGAAAGCAGTAAGAAATCAGCGAATGTTATTAGGTGCTCTTCCTCAATGGAGTCCAGGTCTACTTGGGATGCCTGGGCTTCGTGTCGCTTCAATCTCTCAAGCGCATGACGGTTGTCAATCACGAGGCGAACTAGGCCTCGCCGCTCTTTGCAAACGTACCAATACCCTATCGGTTTCACTCCTCTAGCATGGCATCAGCTCGTTTCGTTAGGACCTGCGATGTCGCTCACTTACGGATATTCTTCCACACCCTTAGTACTTTTCGCAAGTTGTACAACGTGGAGAAGGATGTTCAACGTCGATTTGAGAGACTCGAGACTGCTGCGCAATGGTTTCACTCGCTCTCTCTTGAAATACCAAGCCAATTTTTCATGCGGCTTCTTTCCTTTGAGGTTACCATCAGCCCCAGTATGTTTACGGATATCCTCGAAGATACTGGCACATCTGCGCACGATTGATTGTGCAGCTTCCCGCATCTGTGGCCTAAAGTTGGATCCGTCATCGCAGAGAACGTCATGCAGCTCCTCAAGAACCATTGCGAGCAGCGACACGTTGTGAGCGACATCTTGAACTTCCTGGCCACTTGTTGTGAATGTCGAATACAAGTCGTAGAGAGTTCTAGATAGTTGCACTCCTGCGGTGGCTACTCCGGCAACAGCTGAAAGGCCTTCCATCGGATTCAATGACCTTATATAGATAGACAAACCCTTGCTGTGATCAAATTTGACGCTTGCAAGCTACCGACATTCCAGCTGTGAAGGAGTAAGGAAACAATGGTCCAGCGCACCAAAAATTTGGGAGCGGCATTGCGGGGCCGAGAAGGGCAGTGCAAGACGGCACACAAGGCTGAAGACTGCCCTTAAATTAGCATTCTTGGTACACGCATTAGATGGGGCGGAGCAGTCGCGACTAAAGGAATTCGGGCGTCAATCCTACTGGGAGATGCGCGTATTAGTCTTCATCTCACAATTGCGCCTCGCGGCAGATCTGAGAAACTTGGGAAACCAGGACGTGTCTAGCCTGAGTCTTCTACGACCTCCTCCGTTTGCAGAGAAGTGGCTCACGGCCGATCCCGCAGAACAGGCATGATTCGCTTGAGATAATCCTTGTCCATCAGTCAGCGACTGTAGCTGATCTTTTTTCCGATGGTCCGATCAGCCCCACAAGCTTCTCGACCTGCATCTGATGGGGAAAAATACGCTAGCCAGGGCAAGGGGCGTAGCTTTCCGTAAAGCGTCATATTTGAGCAACCCTGATCTGGCTGTTTGTCCTTGGTTCAGCCACTGAGATAGTTCTGATAAAAGATTTGGTGAGTGCACAACCACTTGTTGTAAGCGCATGCGCAAAAGCGACCGACGAACGCACTAGTGCACGCTTCCACTACTCGACTTATGAAGCTCTCTGAAGTTCACCAGTGGTCAATAAAATCGGGTGCTGAAATTTCTAGGGTTTCTGTGGGTATCAGAATCAAATCAGAACCATGAGTTCATGGCATATAATCCGTGCAACGCTCTTCTTCAACTTGAACACCACAACCCTTTCAGCGCCAACAGCGTCTCTCCCTGAACCCTCTTTGGTGGTTCCGCATCCCTGAATCGCTCTTGCCAGTCGAGCTTTACGGCTATCACGACCCATTTTCCGTCACCTACTCCGACAGGTGCATCCGCAGAGCAGAAGATGATATCGCCCAAGAGATCCTGGCCTACATTGCTAGCAATCCTCTGGCGAAGAGATTCAGATTCAGAAACTACCGTCGATCTCTATTTAGTGTCGGACGAGCGGACGAGCTGGCACTTGTTGGCGAGGGTCTCTTCTATGATAGGATACTTCTTGCAGCGTGATGGTTGCAAGGGCGCGCAGTTTATCATCTTGTGGGAAGGCTCAAGGTACCTTGGGTATAGATCTCTGACGGACGCGACTGTGGTCGGTGAGGCTTGAACAATTGAGAACCTTCGAAAAACGGAAAGGGTGGGGATAACGTCGAGGTGAGTGGGGCCTTGTGGTTTCAAGCTATTCGCCAGATCCAGGTTCTTCCTGGGCCAGGAATGATTCTCGTGGCAGGACGATGTCTCAGTGTGGGGTATGAGTTATTATTGGGGAACCAGGATAGGTATTACAGTCCAACGGTGCAAGCCAACGAGCAGAGTGTTCATGTTAGTTCCCGGTCAAGACTTATTGTTCTTGCAAAACTGTACCCGGCCAAGGAACGTGTCACTATGCACGCATCGAGAGAACTAATTTGACGGCCTTTAGTCTAATTCCTTTGCTGTTTCCTTCTAAAAAGAAAGAGTAGATAAACATTGACTGGGTTATCCCATTCGAAAGATCACGTAAAGAGATAATGATTCTGATTCTTTTACGTTGGGGTCAGCCCTCGTCCGACCAAATCTTGAATTATTTCAGGACCTGACTCTTGAAGCGTCTTTTCGACCATTTTTTCATCCATGCCAACGTGTTTGACGAGTTCCACAATTTTACCCTGTATCCATTGTTTCTGGTGTACCGGTACACCGGGCGCAGAGTATGCTACCACAAAGGGCTGAAGAAGGATGTATTCTCCCTTCGATATCGATGGGGGAACCACCTCTCCAGAAATTGTCTGCTTGGAGGGCTTGCCTGACCTGTCACGGCCAGTAGACTTTCTCACTCGCTTTGAGGCCATTTTCTCCAGGTAGAACGGGACGCTAGCACATATTCCGTCGACCAACGTCCTGATGACATTCTGCGCTGTCAAAGATGTCGACGGGGCTTTAGTAACGGCGACATCTCCTGTCCTTGGTACTTCCGATGTCGGGCGGTCAGCGCTGCAATATCGAGCAATCCAGCTCGTACAGCGAAGATCAACCGTTTGAACCGCTATACTGCCCATGCGAAAATGGTTCATCAAATTAGCAGTCAGTAGATCTGGGTACAAAGCGGTAGATCCATGCCATGTTGGCGCACACACTGATCGGGCATCTGCCAAAGGCTGCTTGCTTGCATAGGAACTGATGAATGAGAATTCTTCCCACTCTCGCGGTACCGCAAGTCGCCAAGCCATCAGCTTTTGACCCAAGTTACGGCTTTTTTGGAGAATGTCGTAAACGAGTTGAGAACTTGAACAATCCGGATCTGCTCTGTCGAGTTTACCATGGAGGACAGAAATAGCGAAAGCTATATCTCCTAGCCTAGTCGAGAAAGTTGGATATTCGCATCTTGAACGAGCCCGGTTGTCAGCTTCTATTACTTGGTCATTGAAAGAGATAATTCCTGTCCGGTGCCGGGCAGGAAGCGCTGTCTGCAACAAGTTAGGATGAGGTGTCAAAAGGGTGTCTAATTAGGCATACCAAAGCAACTTTGACGAAAGAGAACAGTTTCTTGCCCGCGTCGCTGGCAAAGTTTTGCGGACCCCGAAAATTGACTAGCATGACAGCATCGTTTATGTATTTGCTCGGATCTGGCATTGACTTCGTAGTGGCGGTGATGTTCTTTCGTCCGAAGGTCAGCAACAATATCCGTTGCTACTGAATACGGACACGCATGCAAAGGGCTTGAATACCTTGAATATCAGCAACAATAAGACGGTAAAGAGAGCGTCGTCAGCTTTGGCTGTTCGGGTGTCTTGTAGGGCGTATCGAAGCTTTACAAGCGCTTCCCCGTATTTTCGTTGGGCTGCCCCCGTACGCTGGCTAGATGTAGCAAAGGGTGCACATGTCATCCACGCTATGGCCGATACTGCAGGAATGCACGGAGAGGAAGTACTAGCACCGGCATAAAGAGACGGTATGAGGGCGGGAAGCGTTTCATGTCCTTCCCTACTGCGTCCTGTGAGGACGCAAAAGCTGGCAAATTGGTTGAGGACAGCTTCATCTGGGTCAACCGAAAAGTGCCTTAGTATCTGGCTGCACCTTACGTGGTAGCATATCATAAGCCCCATGTAACGTTCTATGCCATGTCTTCGAGCCACGCTGTTCCGGTCTCGACACGTTATATCCAAATGATCACGACATTTTTGACACACCGTATTCGATTTTCGGCAGTTGAGGCAGCCCGGCTTTTGCTCACCGCACTTATCATGGTAGAGAGTTTAGCGTATCTCTTGGATCGTGACGACAGGCTTACCTTGACTCTCCTGCTCCTGCATACTTGGCAGCCTGTGCTTGGTCTTTCACTGTTACCCATGATGTAGCAAAGAAATCGCAGTGCAAAGATGGATCACAGAGGTAAGTCGCGAGTTCTGATGAGATGAAGACAAGCTTTGTGCCGCTAAACAGCGTTTAAGTCCTGCGGGTCAAGACAAGCTGGTCAGTGATGCGAAGAAGAACGCAAATCGAAGTTGAAGGTGAACGGCGAATCCCAGATTTATCGTGTTCCTCATTCTGAGACTGGAAGCCCACCCCTAGAGACGAGCTTGGCTAGATGCCACTTAGACTTAAAACGTAGGAAAAGCTGAAAAGTCTTTCGTCTTTCGGGAAGAAAAAGGGCAAATCATCTTCCCAATGCTGTCAAATCCGCGCGGCTGAGCCTTTGCGGGAATGAGGCTGCTTATTAAGAGCTAGATTCAGATAGTAGATATCCCTGGAGTCGCATCGGCACGCCCCGAGAAATCGAGGCTGAAGCCGAGAAGTGATCATTCTTGGCAAAAAGGATTAAGTGCGGGCCAATGGAGAGAGTTTATACAAATTAGCGGTGAACGACAGTTGACGGAATCAAAAGGCTGGGCAGCAATCCTCCTACGGTACGGCCACTGCATGTCAGCTTTTCAACTAGACGAAGAAAGGAGCATGTCAAACAGGCTAAATATGCTTACTATGCAAAGTACGGGACATATTTTCATCTCTTGCCATCATCTCTTGCCGGGATATAAAAGATGTAAGAGATGTCAGTCAGCTCGGTTGCAAAGTGGGTCTGGCTCGTGTTAGTGCGAGCGAATCAATTTTTAAGGTCAAGCAGATAATCGCGGAAGCGCTAAACCGAGTGGAATACCTTCCCACGGCTGAGAGTCCCGACAGTGCCGGAGCTCTTATTAAAGTAAGGTAGCGTAAGCAATTAGTGTGGTTTCGCCAAGTACTCTATGGGTCGCCTAATTTATTTCATTCTTTCTTCAAAGAATTGAGGTGGTGTGGTGGTGATAAGCTGTGCCTTCCTCGTTTACTACACCGCATGCCCCATCTAAGTATGCGGTATTATGGAATGGACCTTGGCCATGACAACAATATTCCAAATCAATGGCCCGTCTGGACTCTGCTGGCTCACTAATTGGGAGACGGACATAGGTTTCCTATGAGTCAGCTCTCGCACCTTGGACCCACCAGATCCCTTTCGCTTACTTCTGTCCACGGCATTCAGAATATCACGTCGTTTTCCGATGATCGTCGCAAGACTTGACTGAAGCCACGAGCACCAAAGCTGAGAAAATGCAGGATTCGAATCCACCTGTCTAGACCGGAGATCTACTCAATTCCAAGATAGCCACATGGTTCTGCCACCGAGGATTTGGACCGATTAAGAGGCATGTAGGAATCCTTGTGCAGAACTTACGATTCGCGAACATCGATCAGAAACGACATAGCAGAACCAGAATGCAGGAAAGCTCTCTTGCCTCGAATTAGCGATGCGGGAGCGTCTTGCTACCCAACGCGGAATCATGGTCAGCCCACCATAATGATCCTAGGGTGCGAACTCCCATTCGCTTGATTTTTCAATTCTGAAACATCAGGGAAACTGCTGACGTTGATGAAGTTGTTCTCAATCCGTTATGATCGAGTGACTCAGGCGAACACAAAGAAATGAGCCTTAGTAGTCGATGCGGGAGGCCCCATCGACTTGCGCCTTAGTGTTACTCTCAAAAACGCTATCAAAGAAACAGTCGATGGTGTAAGACTACTGAGCGTACCGGGCAGTATTGACAGCGAGCTCCCTTATGTATTTGCATTTGGGTGTGTTGGCTATGAACCTGTTCATTTCATGTGCGCGGCACAGTCTTGCCGCAGCAATGATGATAATTGCAGTGTGAATCGGTACGAAAACGGGTACAGCCAGATAGACTGGAATTCCACGAGCCCAACGGGACTGGTAGGGGAAGCGGCAAGTCTTTGGGGTGCGGACTTGTAGGCTAAGAGAAGGGGCAGCAGGGTGGTCTTGGAGGCTGTCTTGAGACGCTGAGGGATTTTGACTGTGGATCCCTGAGGAAAGTAGACTTTGCGGAAACATCCGTTCCATTGATGCAGATTCCTTGCAAACTATGAGCGCACAAGTCGTGCACCACCTCTGTACGTACCATTCTCGTCCTGTTTTCTCCTTCTCCCGTATCAGTAACTCACTCGTTTCCAAGCATACGAAAGTCATGCGATACAACGCAGATAGCATTACACCCAAAACCGTGACAGTGAGACTGTATGTTAGTAGCTATCATCCAAGCTCGGTATTCGATTGAGCCAGCCCAGAGGCAAAGAGCGCCCTGCATATGTCGTATCTATTGCCGTGCAGATATGCAGGGTCCATAGTGGGGCGATGTCGGTAATTGATCTGGCATAACCTTGGAGCCATGAGATTATGTGGCCACGGTATCTGGAAATCCAGTCCTGGCGGTGGGATTCGTAGTCACAGTGTGGCAATGCTTTTTCTTCTTCCGTTATTATTCCTTCAGCAATAGGAAACTTATGTCCCACCCCCTCGCAACTGTTTTCTTGCCTTATAGTACGCCGGAGCTAAGCCGCTTGAAACGCGGGATTCTCCTGTTGCTGGGGTCCTGCACATTTTGTTCTAGGCCTTTCTAGCTCCGGTATTGAGGTAACTGCAAACAACCATACACCTCTACAGCTATTTCGGTGCACGCATGCAGATATGATACAGTGAACCAGGTTTTACCATCGCGCATTCGTCCCGAAACCCAGGTCCAGAAATTTTGCTTTTTCCCTCCAGTATTGACCAAGGCTTGACAACCCGCAAAGAGACGCCTAAGATAGACGCGGGTGGGTGAGACGCCCTGGTGAGACAATTTACTGTTTGAATTTCAAGTACAAAAGCATTTTTGGTAATTTGGTGGGACTAATAGGTGAGAGATCTTCAGTACGAAGTGGTTCGTGAAGCTGACTCTTCTATCATTTATTTCGTCACATAGAGATGAAAACACATTTGAGTACACATTGTTCGTATATATGTCAGTTCTAAAAAATGATCACAAGAATATCACCCACTCACAGACCTTGCCATTGATGTTGATGCGGCAATCCACTCCTCTCCTAGTCAACTTAGCGGAACACTTTCCAGAAGGGTTCCTGTCTTCTAGCCCTCGCGCCGATCTCCCAGCCGGTTTCAGGTCCGTCAGCCATCGTTCCATATCGTGAGCGTGTGGTGTGTCGTCCTCGGAAAAGCCATCTGACGACTTCAAAGATCCCAGTGACGAAGTCGGAGATAAGTAGCGAGGGTTATTGGGAGAGTAGGCTAAGGACGAATTGGAAACGAGCCCAGAGGAGCATGAGAAACGCTGGCAAGACGAGTTCGAGTCTCTGTCATCGAGTAGCATTGGATCATTGGCCGCTAGGGTATGGATACGTCCCAGCTTGTTTTTGGAGTCTAGTAGATCCTCAATTTTAGTGAGCTGCGAATCGAACGCATTTTGCTTGGCAAACGGCTGGATTGGGTTCTCTTTTGCAGAAAGCGAACCTTGAGCGGGATTGAGTTGGGGACCGCATAATATACTCTTGTTTTGAGTTAGGCTTGGTCTTTTGCTGGCTGGTACGCAACGGTCCAATGAGTTTCGGGGTGGTCGTGGCGTGACGAGGAGCGTGCTGAGCCGTCCGCAGTTGAAGCAGATGTCGCCCGGCATGACGGTAGAGCAGGAGCAGCATTGAGAATCACGGTGGAGGTGATGGTAGACGATGAGTGGTTCAGGCGAGTGGCGAGCGCTACGGGGCATTTTGGCGAGTGTTGCTGGAGTTGTTGCTTTTTGGTAGACTGTGGTTGTTCGAGATATCGGAGGGTTTATTGCTAGGTTTTATATAGGTACGGCAACGATGTTGGTATTTACTAATGAGTCAACCTGGTATTGGGAAAGGGTTGTACTTATGGGCATCAGTGATGCGTACATTGTTTTTTTTTCCCGTTGACTGTTCATTCTCATGTCAAGACAATAGGTCTTATGTCTAGTACTTTGTTTCGGAAGACAAGGGCATTGACCGGAGATTTGGAAAAGTAAAAGGACACTGTCTGCCAAAATCCTTATTCCAACAATGAAACAATATCTTTCATCTCTCACATGGGAGCAGAGTAAGATGAGATAAAGAGCTTGAGGAAAACAATGTCTTTCACGAATCAAACAGCGTACAAAGAGCTGGACAAGGCAGCTGCGCAACACCAGTGATGTTGACAAAGGAGAACCTTCCAGCAAACCCTAGCCATAAAGCTTCCGAGACATGTCTCATCATAAAGGCAGCACCGGCATCGGGTTTCCTTCTTCTAGCCATTCACCTACCTCAAACCCCCGTCTCACATCTTCGCCTTCTTCCCCAACCGAAACAGACTCAGAACACCCTTACCCGGAAAACATGGGCTGCACACCATCCAAACCGACCAGAGCCCACTCCAGAAAGTCCGAGAACCCCTTCCCAAGCTATGCGGGTCCCGGAGAATTCCGTGCGAGCGTCATCTCTGAGCGCAGGCCTCATGGTCAAGCACCTCAGACATATGAGCCCTACCGGGAGCCGGAGCATAAGCCCCACCGTAAAGTAGCTCAGATGTATCAAACGTACCAGGAGTTGGATCAGCAGCGGGGTCTCAGCGAGGGAAGACGCTACTCATGGGAGGGACATCCGTCGGAGAAGGTGTTCACGACGTTCGACCAGTTGGCGGAGCGCGGGATCATTCCCAAGAGTGCGTTGAAGAAGAAGTAAGCTCTAGAGTTATTGACAAAGGTCTTTTTTCGGTTTCAGGGAGGATTAATTTGGCGTTCCGTTAGGTTGAAATGTTGCTACAAAAATGATTCCAATGACAGTGCTCATGAGTAACAAATATGCAAAGCCGATCTTCCATTCTTGTAAAAGTGCACAACATATGCGTGTGGGGCTCATACAGCTGCAACTCATAGTCCCCTTTGATCTTGTTTCCTTCGCATGCAAGCAAAGCGGCATTAGAGACATTCTCGGAAGATACAGAGATGCCCACCCCGTACCCTGCGCTGTCAATGGCCGCACATTAGAATTGAATTAGTAAATCTAATCATAGGCTGAGAGCTATTAGTAAAAAGGTGGAGTTGAAAGTGACTTTGAACATTAAGGTTTACATATTGCATTATTACCTAGAGACAAGCAAAAGTTCCCCTTAGCGAGACTGTTCCCGAGATAACACTAGCGAGAAGGAAAACAAAAGACTCACACCATCTGTCCCCCAAACTGATTATCTGCCCTCCTCAGACCCCCTACTCCTGCCCAGCATAATTCTTCCTCGCCCCCTTTCTGACCGGTCTCTTAGGCACAAAGTCTCCATCGCTATCATCATCCATACTCCCCTCAACCTTGTAACCCTGCGCTTCAGCGAATTCCTCCGAGTCTTCAAGTTCTGCCAGCAGTTTCTTCATCTTGCGGTTAGGAGCCTTGCCCTTGCCGGCAGAAAGATTTGCGCGCCGAACATTCCATTCCTTTCTCCGCTGCTCTCGAAGACGCGCCTCTTTGGCCTGTTCGTAGCGCCAAGTCGGGCCCTTTTTCGCAATATTTTGGCTTGTCGGGAGCGTAGAGGGACCGTTTTGCGTGACTGGAGTGGCGGTTGTGGCGGACAAGATGCTTGACGAATGGCTATGAGAAGAATCGTCATCAGGACAGTCCTCAGATTCGTCCGCGGACTCTTCGTCAGATTCGACGTCTTTGGAAATGATAGGCAATCTATTTCGCTTTGTAGTTCTCTTTCTCGTCAATATTGGCTCATCGTCATCATCAGAGTCGTCATTTTTCGCATCAGAAGCCAAACCTTCTGCCTAAGCGGTTCTAGTTCGCTTTGCTGACGGCTCGGATCTAGACTCGTCGGTATCGATTCCACGCTTTTTAGTTGCATTCAATGCTGGAACCTCGGCATTTGACGCCTCGTCGTCAGTATCTTGAGGAATAAGACTATTCGTATGATTTGTAGGCAGCTGTTGAGGACGCAGCTCTGTGCTTGCGTACAGAGTTGAAGATGGATCGATCGAAAGAATCTCGGTACTTGATGGCAGGCTTTGCGAGCAATTGTAACCAGCTTGAGCACTGTTTGGCAGTGACTGAATGCTAGACGTAGGTGGGGTGAAGAGTTCGTGAGCCGGAAAGTAAAGCACTGGCGCTGGGTTCGGACCTTTAAGATTTTGGATAAGTTGCGAAGCGTAGTTCATATTGAGGTGCTGTTGAAGTTGTGAAGAGACCGGTGCCCACTTCGAAGGCTCTTGCTGAATTTTCAGTGTTGAAGGAGCCCAGCTTGCAGCTTCTTGCACAACCTGTGGTGAAGTAGGTGACTGTTGATTAGATGACGTCTGCATAGGAATCGGTACCCAGCTTGAAGAAGAGCGTGATACTTCAATGGCGGCTGGGTCGACACCTTGACTGCAATGCGCCTGTTCGAAGACAGCAAAGTCGTCAAGACAGTCAATTTCAAGGGCTTTCTGAAATATGTCAGTCATGACTGAATCCAAGTTTTGGGAAAAGGTGTCACCAAGCGCAGCACTGCCGTCGATAAAGTTCTCAAGGGCGCTGGAGGCTTCTGGACCTAGCTTCAGGGTAGAGAAGTCTTCACTCAAGATGGGGACTGTAGGAGGGATCTGGAAAGCGCGAGAGCTGTCAGATTTTTCTGACACTGCTTTAGCGACATTAAATCCATCGCCCAAAGCATTGCTGCTGTCGGGAAGCTGGAAAATGCTGACGAACTCTGTATCAAGCGCGTCAACAAAACCAGCATTGGGGTTGGCACTACTCACGCTCTGGTGGGGCTCAGCCGCTAAAGTCTCCAAGGACGATTCATTCTCTCGGTCAGGGACTTCGACATTGAAGTCGAAGTTGAAGTCGAAGTTGGCAAAGTCCGAGAGGGTGAAGGGCGTCTCAGAGGCCTGGACAGCATTGTTGGAAATCATCGTGCTTCGTGTGGCTGCTTGGAAGGTGATGTGGGTAAAGGCTAATATGAGGGATGCGACAGGAGCTATTTGTACGCAGCGGATGGAAACTCTTGAAAGGCTATTGTCCTCCTCTCGTAGATTGTACCTCCTTTATGAGTCAGAGCGGGCAAAGACAGTGTAGAACTCATGAAAGCCTATTGTCACTATTCAACAATTGTATCCTCTTTGTTTGTACTGAATGAAGGGAAACGATAGCACAAATCACATTATCTCGCGGAACGAATCCCTACTAGAGGTGATCAAACGAGACAGTATCGATCATGATCCATGGCTCAGCAATGGCAACGTCCCCAACAGCGCGTCCACAAGACATGTCATCGTCCCTTGTAGTCGTGGAATGTCGAGGTAATCCCCTCCTCATTTGTTACAATAGTGTGGGCACCTAGCCCTCAATCTTTCATTTTATCGTCCTCGTCGAGATCTTCTGTTGTACTTGACGGGTACCATGCCGCTGGAGTGGGCGAGAAGTATGATCGCCGATCCATGAAACTGTCCAGGCCATCGTCTTGGAGCCCTTCTGGATGCGTGGGCTTTGGGGTTTGGGACCCGGAAGACCTTGAGCTCTGGGGCTGGGAGAGCCGGGTTGGGGGCTCGGTGGGCGAAGTATCGATCCCGACTGGCCACCCTTCGAAGGGTATAGTGGCTCTCATATCCGCGATATCATGTTCTGCTGCTGACCCAGGTATACCAATATTCCATCTGTTTACGTGGGGAGTCGGAGTAGAGCGGGGACTTTTCGCTGTCTGCCATTCTGGTGTTTGAGACCCGCTAAATGGCTTGACGAAGATACGGGGGTCGTCGCGACTGATTGACCTCGATCGATATTCAGACTGTTGAGCTTCAATGCTCTCGTACGCGACACTTTATTGGTCAGCAGCTCTTCATAGCACAAGATCGCTCGGGAATTTACTCGGCTCCAAACACAAAGTCAGACTTGATCAATTGACCATCATGACCTGTTACACCATCATGCACACCTTGTATGGGGGTACTGGCTCTAATAATCGCAAGTAGCCGCACAATATTGCTTGAGTTGCAGTTGGACATACGGGGTATCGTTCATCTCATCCTCTGTATCCATGCTGGAAGTCTCCCGACTCCCTTGGCGACGGCGCTGAATGGCTGCTTCATGCTGGGCCATGCTAGGATGGTCCGTGTAGCGAAGAGCGTCTGGATTCCCACATTTGGCAACGCAGTCAGGGAAATGATCCTTGACAGACTTTGGCCTTGTGAAATTGGAACCACAACGTGGACAATAATAGTTGCCTTTGCCGGGGTTAGACCTTTTCACTGGGTCTGCTTTCTCTGGAGAAATAACCCCACAAACGTCTGTGTAGTCGTCACTCCGAGCATGCGCATGCCATTTCTTGGTCGTCTCAGAACATCTCTCAAGTTTGCCTGTTATGTGTGTACGGTTCGCATTGTTGGAGCGAATGGGGAGCACTAAGGTAGAACTCTGATTTGTGGAAATGGCTGGTTGCACCGGTGTCTGCATAGGTGGAACACTAGCGCCGAGCGGCGAATATGACTGCAAATGACCATCATATACTCTCCTCAGAGTATAGTGGGCTAATTCATAGCCATCTGGGAGGAGAATTTCGTGTATGGAATACTCAGTGTCTTCCGTTCCGAAGCGGTTCTGTACAACGCTCACTATCAGTTCTTGCTCAGAAACATCGACCCTTTCTGCTAACACTTACTCCTTGATTATACATGTTGGCCATCTTCAAGTTCTAGACTATCAGTCTTTGATGCTGTATTGATTCAGCTTTGTGCGATGTAGAGTCGATCTGATGTTACTCTTGTCGCGTGCTGTGACGTGTAGACCAGTAAGGTAACTTTGTTGTGTATTTACCCCCCGGAATAAGACAGCACTTCGGGCCGACATAACTCCGACTGACCGATTTGTCCTTCCTTCACTTTAATTTTCATCTCTGCTAGAGATATTGTAGTCAGAGGCAGGCATGGTACTGCTTCTCAGAAGGGATGCTTCAATCATGTAGCCACCACCGGTTTCATTCAAAGTCTCTTCCAAGGGCCACATTTCCAGTCCGGATTGATCAACTCAATAAGCTTCACAGACCAATGAGCCTAGTAAGCTCTTGAACCAAATATCCAAACATTTCTTTGGTGTCAGTGCTGCATTGACGATTACGCAACCTGAAAACTCAATACACTCGCAAAGATGGTCTCCTATAAGCGACCAGGTTTGCCCCGATTATCTTAGATGAACACATTTCCTGCTTTGCTCTTCAAACCCCTAGCTTCACCCGTACAAGTCTTGGCGTACAGGTACCAACAAGGGATGTTTACTTGCGTTCGTCCTCTCCTGCTCCTCCTCTCTATACTTATCTTTAGCGTCAGCTCAATCGCTTTTCCCCAGAAATCACGAGCTCGTCTCCAGAGATGTTTGAGAACTACCGCAGGCTCGGGAGCAGCCTCGTTTGCAGAGTTCCGATCTACCAAAAATGCCTCTTCGCAATCTACCAGCCTACCATACGGCAATTGAAGAAGAGAGCCTGCTGACCCAAGGTCCAGTCGCAGATCCGTATCAACTACCATTGACCAAGATCCATCAAAGCTGTAGAGTTGGGCGTAGAACTTGGTGCCGGAATGGTGGTCTTCAAAATGTCATGGGCCAGGGTGGAGATCGCGGCTTGGTGGTTGAATAGGAGATGTCTGAGAGCATCATAGGTTCAGACAGCTACATTGGGGTTGAACGAGTTGGGGGAATCATGGCTTATTCAGATGAGCTTGGTGGTGTCGGAGGAAACGATGCGACATTAGTGTCATATGTACTCAGCAAGTTTACTTATGGGATGGATCAAGGCCGTAGGAAGAGTCAGTGGCAGCAACATGTTTCCTTTTTGGAATGAACGAAGGATTTGCTTTATGTTGCATCTTAGGACAGGGTATCATACGGACGCGATAATCACCTTGAAACGAGGACTCAACCTAAGGTTACGAGGAGCCGAGATCCGACGTGTTGACATCATAGCGCGCCAAATGCCTGTGGTTCCTTTACAGTATCATGCCTCTACCATAATCTACAGCCTCCACTGATTTACTTGTTTACACTGGATCTCCCTAAGCTGCGGCCTCTACCCGGATACATTCAACCCACTTCAACAAACGTGTCTTTTCCACTTGACGAGCCATGGCAAGCGATCAGGAGAAACACTTGTCGGATTCGAGCGACAAAGGTGACGTCGAGCATCTCAACAAACCGGACTCAAAGCTCGCCCTTTCAGAAGAAGAGGCTTTGGCACGATCCAAGGCAGATCCTGAGAGCATGCTCCCCATATACCTTACTTTTGCGCCAAATGATACAGACAATCCTCGCAATTGGGCCTGGTGGAAGAAATGGTACATCACTTGCTTCGCCAGTATGCTGAATGTCGTCACGTAGGTCAAACCTCCTCCGACCACAAGGATGTCTCTGCTGACCGGATCTGGGAAGATGTCTCTGCGCTGGCAGTATCTCATCAGGAGGCATGGAAATCCAAAAAGAGTTTCACGTTTCGGCCGAGATCACCACACTCGCACTGTCACTCTACGTTCTAGGCTTTGCCGTGGGACCCGTCGTCCTTGCGCCGTTGTCTGAATACTTCGGCCGTCAACCCGTGTACGTGGTTTCCTGGTTCACTCTCTTCATATTCCAACTTCCAGTGGCCCTAGCTCCCAACATCGGCACTATCCTTGCATGCAGATTCATTGGCGGCTTCGCAGGTGGAGCACCACTGACCAACACCGGAGGCACCGTGAGTGACTTGTGGAGACGAAATGAGTCTGGTGGTCCAATGGCAGTATACGGTCTCAGCTCCACACTTGGACCTCCTTTGGCGCTTGTGATGAGCGGCTACATCGGGCTCAACCTCGGCTGGCGGTGGATATTCTGGGTGCTTATGGCTATTACCGGAACTTTCTGGGTCCTGCTCGTCTTTACGATCCCAGAAACCCGGCACGCTATAATTCTACAAAAGAAGACCAAACATGTACGCAAGGCTATGAGAAAGGAGGGTCTGAAAGCCGCAGACTCCATTACTGACGCCAACGCCGATGAGCGAAAGGGATTGCACCAGCTATTCGCTATCACGCTCACCCGTCCCTTCAACTTCCTCTTCACCGAACCCATCACGTTCTTCGCTGCAATCTACAACGGATTCCTTTACGGGCTAGTCTACCTTTTCAACGAGGCTTTCCCTCTTGTCTTCGGTCCCGAGAAAGGCCATGGATTCAATGGTGGGGAGCAAGGTCTTAGCTTCCTTGGCCTTTGCGTCGGACCTATCATTGCATTCCTATGCTACCCTCTTCAAGAGCGCTACTACCTGCGGCAGGTTGCCAAGAACGATGGCAAAGGTGTTCCCGAAGCACGGATGTGGATGGCCAGACTCGGTGCTATATTTATTCCCGTCAGTCTATTCTGGTTTGGCTGGACAAGCTACCCGAGCATTCACTGGATAGTACCCATAATCGCATCTTCGATGTTCGGTGCGGGCATCTACATCATTATCTTGAGTATCCTGAACTATGTCGTCGACAGCTACCAGACGTACTCCGCTTCTGCGCTCGCAGGGGTAATTTTGGTGCGCAATATTGTTGGCGCTGGATTTCCCTTGTTTGCCTCGCAAATGTACAACAAATTGGACTACGAGTGGGCGTCTTCGTTACTAGGATTTATCGCGATCCTGCTGGTGCCGATTCCCTTCATCTTTTTCTACAGAGGCGAGATCATCAGGCTGAGGAGTCCATGGGCGAGAGAGCATTTCAATCAAGATGAAGACAGTCCTCACTAGTACTGGATCTGTTGGAACCGAGACATAGCATCAATAGATAACACATAAATGTGAGACTGTGGCTCTCAATATCTAGCGCCCACCGAAATGACATTTTCTCCTTTGTTCCCGCTCTTCTACCCACAAGCCTTGGCCAGCAGTTGGTCTATGTCAAACGGCCTATATCTCGTTTTGCGCTTCACTCGCGCTCCGCTCAGTAAGCTTTATTGACTCTCGTTGCATCTCAGAAACGACTCTCGCTAATCCCTCACTGTGATACGCTCACACATTGCAGGAGATAGAATGATCAAATTCTGCGGGATTGGTAAGCCGCATGAGTACGTTTTTCTGAGACAGCTATCGTTGAAAAGCCTCAAGTTGCAGATCTGAACCAAGGGTTATAGAACACTATGAAGCACTGATTGGTAGAAGAGATAAGCTTTTCAGAAAATTCCTACAGGATTTTCGTTCAGATTCAGATATTACTACTAATGGATGCATTCTACATGATAGACATTCATGGTGCGCAACATTGTGCAATGGAAAACCCATACGTCAGACCTTCCGCAGCCTCCAACATCAATCGTCCTCCCACTCCACCGCAGCTTTAAAACACCGTTTCTCCTCATCCGTCGTGGCCAGCCTCCCCACCTCATCCACATCCCCCTGAGATGCCGCTTCGACGCAGCTTCTCAGTGCCCGTCCATGTCCACCGGGCGGTTTGAGAGGCAGCACGTGGTAGTGCAAGTCCGCCCTTCGCCTATGCCCTATGATCCGCAATATATCGCCTTCACTGAAAGGTACTTTACTCTCCTTGTCAGAGTCCCCCAGTGCGCGAACGAAGTCAACGTCATAAGAGATAGGAGGTTCCTCGGGGGAGTGTGGCGTCTCCGCTTCTGGAGTGGTGCCCGGTGCCTCGGGAGAATGCTCTGGAGTCTCAGCTCTTCGCAATCTAGGTGCATCGGACTGAGTCCTTTGAGACTTTGCCTTTGACGAGCTCGCCTCGACCTCCAAAATGTCGGCGTGAGCGGAAAAGCGATGGGGATCAATTATCTCTCGAAGAGGCACTCGATCCATTGCTATCGACGAGCCACTTGCGCCCTCAAACTCATCTGCTTGAGCGAAAAAGCCCTGGATTTCAAATGCTGCTTGGCGGGGCACTTGAGGCTCCGCTTTTGAAGAGCTAGGCGCACTCTTCAAGCTATCGACGCGAATGGGATAGCCTTCGACATCGGCTTTCTTCGTCGCTCTATCCCACTCTTCCGGATCGTATTTCTCCCACCCGTCCGATCCCGAAGAAGAGGGTTTACTCGACGACAATGCTAGATGTGTTTTAGCTCGACCGCCCATACACATGATCCTCAACTTCATAACAGACCTTCTTCATCTTCGCCATCCACCTCAGATTTCATTTCTTGCACCACCCCTAACCAGACCTCCGGGTGACGATAGTTCGCAAACAGCTTCGCGACTTCCGTGACAGATACTCCCTCTTTGAGCAACCCACGCGCCATCAGAAATGTCTCCTGATCCGGAATCACCAGATCATCCTCATAGCTTTTCTGCCCTAGCTGTCTAGGTTGTTTCGACATATCTGCGACCAAATCATTCACTTGAAGTGTGAGAAAGAGTGTGGAGACTCTCCCGGAGAGCTGATGGCCGACCGATAAAACCCACTTTCAACTCAAGTGCGGACGTAGATAGAGAGAGGGAAAGATAAGCAGAGGAGACGAATGGCGCGTAGCAATCGCCCTCGGGTGCTTCAATTTCGTGGATCTTCCGAACGGTAAAGGAATCCAGAGTTTGCCGAAATCAGGTCTCTTGCGAGAAAGGAGCAACCGACTACTTCGCCTTGATTTCAGACCAAGATTCCAGCAGCACGAGCCAACTGATTTTGCCTAGCTAAGTACAGGCTGTCATAAGCGCTCCTATCTTGTAAGGACCAAGCCCAAAGCTTCCCTGTCTCCACCATTCCCTCGCCTCAGCCATCCTGCATCATCTACTGGGTTCTATTCCTTGACAGATGCCCATCCCATAACATTTAAATTATTCTGACGCCGAAGCAAGCACTTCGGCATGTTCGTCACATCGTCTGACATGAGAATTTCCCACGAGAGTTCATTTGCCTACGGAACTGGCTTGGTGACGCTCCGTACTTTGTTCACAAGGGATGACAAAGACTTTTTCGCGGAGAGATGTAGAGTCTCCTTCCTAGAAGCCGGGGGAAACTGTTCCGTGTCGCTCGATTCAGGGTCGGGACAGCTACCTGCGCGCTTTTGGCCCTTGTCTTTTGCATGTTTTCTATCTTTAGCGGAAGGGTTCTTGGCGGGATCGGAGCCCGCTGGCGGATCTTCTATGCCTTTTGAAAGGTTTGGGTGGGGATTTATAAAGTTTTTATCGAAGGTGTGCTCTTTTTCTTTCTTCTATGTGTTTCAGCAAATCGCCTGAATATTAACGATGGTAGCATCACGGAATACCGTTTTGTTCCCACCTACGGTCGGCAGGTTTTCTTCCTCGAAGTCCCACGGGGTGATATACCTCGCGGCAGATGAGCCTCTAGGGGGTGGATCTATCAAAGTGTTTTCGTCCGCATTTCTAGCAAGATGTTGTCGAATCAAATGTTCATCTGCGGGAACATTTCCAGGTCTTGGCCGAGAAGGCACGCGTCCTGGTCCGGATGCAATCTTCTTTGAACTTGCAGTCCTTTCTGCTCCAGGAATCTCCGGAAGAGGCTTCAAGTTTCGTCTGTTCTTCTCAGCCTCCACGCGTTCCTTCGTGATTTTTACCCGCATCGGAGTCGAATCTCTCCCGATCAGACTCAGATCCAGACCTGGCCCTTGCGACGAAACATTTTTCCAGATTTCCTCCATGTTAGCAGTGTAGTCCTCCGACTTAGCTTTGGCTTTTGAACTCTCAGTGTTCCAATAACTCATCTCATCATCATTTCCGACATCGTGAAGATCATTCGATTTATCGACCGGCTGGCGTTTCTGTTTTCGATTTCTGTCCTCTCGTTCCTTTGGATGAGGCTGCGATGTTTCCTTTCTCTTTTGATTCTCTTGTCTTTTTGGCCTTTGCTGCTCTAACGGGCGCAGACGTTGAGACATGGCTTTGTGAATGGAAGTATCTAGGGGATCCCCTTGTGCAACAAGTCGATGTCTTCAGTTGCCAAGCTCTGGATGTGAAAGGTGCTAAGTACACGAAATATCGAGGAAGACCATGTTCGTAGAGCAAACGACAAGTCCCGGTGTGTAAATTCTAGGCCTAGTTTTCGTTCATATTTCAAACGATAACTTAAACCAAATGAGGGAAATTTGAAGCCGGGTGCACGGGTAACCGTCAGTGGTGAAATCAAACTTATACTAAGCGACCAACCCTAGACCAATCCAACAGTGAGTTTCCAAGATTAGACAGAGTACGGAATTCCAGAGCCGCTGGACAACGTTCAAATCCCCACCCTCATTTCCCCGCGCAGACTTCGAGATTCCGCACCGCACCCTACAGCATCCCTGCCCAGACACAAAAATATCGACCCGCACGGCTCATCAGCGGGAAATGGCGTCTGCGCGCATGCTTGTCCTTGCGGCGGTAGTGGGAGTATGGTTTTTTTGGTTCCGAGAGACAGAATCGGTGAGGTTCAGCTGTTTGGAGAGCTTCGAGTTTGTGCTTACGACTGTCTCACTCTCCGACCCTTCCGTGAGTAGAAAAGGGGGAGAGAGGGAGGGAGGGAGGGAGGGAAAGAGGTCAATCCGTAGGATCCACATCGCCGCCCGAGCTTCATTCCCAAAGCGACAAGACAAAGCCACTTGCCAACACGACAGCCGGCTACCCGAAAGAATAGAAATTTAGAGGAGCTCGGATGAAAAGTTGTGCTTGGATTATGGATACATTTTGGATACATGTTTGAAAGAGAACGAGTGTGTATGCGTAGCCTTGGGTAGTGCTTGGATAGTGCTACAGACTGTAGGTGCCGATGTGAAGTGAAGATCGTAAGGGATGGCGTTGAGGATTTGACGCTGTAATGGCTGATGGGGACTAGTGTGTGAGATGGGGGTGCGATGGTCGGAAGGTGCCATTGATTACGCGTAATCCATGGGAGTCAAATCTCCATCGAGGACAAACAGCACGCCGCACGGTGGAGGTCCATCTAGCTGCAACGAAGCCAAGCGCAGTCCTCGAATGTGTCATCTCCAAGACTGCTCATCAGCGACAAACGATTCTCGGACATATGCGCGAGCCGTGGATCGAGAAACAATTATTCATTCTATACGTATTAATGGGTATATAATTACAAACACCCACTCCCCACCTCATCCCCTCGACGGCCTCACCCCAAACCCCTTCCTCGAATACTGCAAATTCACACTCCCACCCCCCACCGCCCTCGTCTGCTGTGCCTTCAAATCCTGCGTCGGGCTCTGACACAGCATCAGACTAGCCGCCGTCTTCGAATCCAAGCAGATGCTATTGCTATGGCACGTGTTCCCCGCACCGCAGAGACCTGGAGGACTGCTTCTCGAGCAAGTGCGCACGCACTGTCGCTTTTCCCGGGTGACGCCAGCGGAGCAGAAGGGGACGTTGGTGCAGGCGTAGCCGTTGCGGGTGCAGGCCGCGCAGGTGTCGAGGTTCTGGAGGGTGCCGTCGTCGACGAAGGTGTTGAGGTCGTAGGAGCTGGAGACTGTGTTGGGGACGGCGCGAGGGGGAAGAAGGGCATTGGTAAGGTCGTTTTTGGCTTCGATGATGTCGCGTTTCGCGTGTTGGATGCCTTTGAGTATGAGGTCCGCGACGCCACCGGGGGTGGTGGGAGTCGGGATTTCGCTGGGTTTTGGGCTCGGGCCTGTCTCATCGGTTCCGACGACTGGGGTGGTCTCGTTTGCGGCACCGTTGATGCAGAGTTCGGGGTTCCGAAAGAACGCGTCGATGACATAATTCCAGAGATTCTCAAAATTGTAGACCGTCCATTTGGTGTAGAATATCCTGCAGTCCGCGGCTTCGTAGCCGAATTGTAGTGGGAAATCCTCCCCCTCACGGATGGAATCCTTGATATTGAGCTGTGCGTAATTGATATAGAAGTCGATTAGGTCGCTGTCTTGCGGAAGCGGGCTGATGCTGGCGTTGAGGATTTGCGCCACTTCAGCATCTGCGTCCAGGTCGACATTGAAGTATGCTTGGGCTCCACGGCTACCGCTTGCGAATTGCATTGGTCCCAGCTCAGGTCTTCCGCCAGCGACAACGGTGCGCGCACCGCCTTGATGATGCATGAGTTCTACGAAAGTAGCGCAAGATGAGGAACAGAAAGCGTCAGAGAGTAGAATGACTTGGTCCGCAGCGAATGGTTGGGGAGACGTGGCGGAGCGGTTTCCGTAGCCATAGATGACAATGCCGGATGAGGTGTCGGAGTCGTCGGTGGCGTTCTCGTCGAATATGATGCTTGAGAGGTTGTCGCGCTGAGTAGTCGTGAAGATATCCCCGTGATCTGGATGAGGTCCGAAGAAGTCTGGCCACGATGTGAAATTCGCCCCAGTAGCAGCATTCAGATAGACGGATGCAACCCAGATATCGGCTGATAAAGCCTCGTAAAAAGACTCGTTTATCTGCTGTGTGTTATTGTTATAGTAGGTCGTGAAAGTGTTGCCAAGCGCGTCCGCAAAGTCATTAGCGCGAAGCCGAGCCCCATTGAAAGGGTCAATGGATGGGAAGAATTGCTTAAAAGCATCAGTTGCCAACAGATCACTCCCGCCTTGGTTCCGTTGAAGATCGATGATAATCCTAGTGAGACCTGCTGCTTTCGTCTGGCTTATAAAGTCGCCTATGGTTGTTGAAAAGGACATGACCGCTTCACCAGTCACTTCGAAACTCGGGATGCTAAGCACCGCCGTTATGCCATCGTTGAGGAAGTAGCCAGTTAACACACCCCCGTTGTCCAGACCTAGGTTTGGCTGTGCAACGACTGGGTTCGAAGGGAATGGCGCGTATGACCAAGACGAAGGGGTGGCAGATGCACTTGGCGTTGGGGTAGGCGTAACCGTGGGCCCATCGTCGGACGAAGAGTCAGTCGAAGATGTTGCCGCAGCGGTGAAAATTGATGAAGCTGCGGCTGATAGGGTTGATGAAGCTGCAGCTGGTATATCTGTTGGCACGATGCCAAGCACGAAGTAATCGTAGAGGTCCTGACCAGAAGACAGAGCAGGCATATCTTCATCAACGTTGTCACTGTATCCCGCGAGCCATGGTAGATCATCATAGGTGGTGCCATTCTCGAAGGCAAAGGCGATATTGGCCCCCGGGTAGAAGATTGTTGAGCCCTCGAAGGCACTTAGAAAGTTCAAGACATCACCAGCGGGATTTGACATGAGCTGATTCCAGTCCGCATGAGGTTCAATGGCGCCTCCTGCATTTGTTGCCGCAAACTGTGTGAGGTATTGGGTAGGATCTTGGCCATTAATACTTGAGACTGCAGAGGGAGTCCACGTCACATTGTTCTGCGCAGCTTCGATCAAATCATCTGGGATGTAGATTTTTGGAAGTTCGATGCCATTTGTGGACACGGAAACAATGCGAAGTGGGCTTCCGAAGGTGAAGATGCTGAGAATGCCAGCAGACAGAGAGACATGTGCATCGTGGGTGGCGTAGATGACGGTCTGCAATGCAACCTCGAAGTCATACTCTGTCTTGAAGGTACCAGCCTGGACCTGTGCCTCGAGAGCATCAAGACTGGCTAAGACATCAATCGCTGGTTGTTGATAACTTGGAGGTGGATCTTTGAGGTATGCTAATGTGCTCTGAAATTGGAGAAAGTCCTTGTAGTACGAAACGAGACCGCCGGCAACAATCGCGTTGAAGGGCGCCGTGATTAAGCAATTATAGGCATCGCTTGCAAGGAATAGAACATCTTCGGAACTAAATATCTGATAACAAGGCGAGCCTGTGGTATTGTTTTGTCGTGGGAAGATGCTGGGATATGCGTCGATGGGTAGTAAAAAAAGCAGGGATGCGGCAGCGGGCAGAAGCCAAAAGAGGGTGAGCATATTAGCAAAAAATGCAACAACTCTAACAAGTATGTCGCATAGGATAAAGAAGAGCAACAAATGAGCGATGAAGGGGAGAGAGAAGAAGAAGGAAGAAGAAGAAGAAGAAGAGGAGGAAGAGGGAAAGGAGAAGAAAAGCAAAGCAAAGGAAAGATGAGATGAGATGAAGGAATGGAATGGAAGGAAATTTTTGGATGGGAGCAGGCTGAGTTTTTTTCCGCGTCTTGGTAAGATTTTAGATGCCGCAGTCAAATAACCCAATGATACTTAGTCAGTATTTTAGTCCAAAGTCTCACTCATTGATCGATACCTTAGTCATCACTCCAACCATGTATAATTCAGATTGGTACAGAACCATTGGTTGAATACGTTAGGTACCTTATGATTGCAGGGAGATTAGGCGTCCCAATAACCCTCTTAAGAAGTTAAGAAGTTAAGAAGTTAAGGCCTTTGAACGGCGTAGGCGTGGGAGACAAGAGATTTAGGTTACATCTCCCGCCCTTGGGTTCGACCGAGATAATATAAGGTAGTAAGGTACCTACCTAATAACAATCAAACGAAAGCACCAAGGAACAATAATTTGCTGAAGCGACGTTGCGATGGAGTAGGTAACTTACCTTGATCAGTCCAATAAGCGGCTTCGACAAAAATGAGGGGATATCACCCTACTTCTCAGCGTAACAGCGAGATGTTCCATCGCTCTTCTCAAAGCTCGCTAATCGTGCCCTCCAAGCACTTGCCGAGGCACGAGGCAAGTGCTCCGCGGCCATATAAAAAAATCGGCCATACGATAAAAAAAATGCATTATTTGCAACTATCATCTATATGCTCCTCCAACTCCATGACTACCTGCCTATAAATGTTGATATTCCAGTTATAATGTGACCTCCACTTCTTTTTAGCCTTATTAGCAGTCTTATAGATCCTACTGCAAGCCGTATCATACTTCTTTTGCCATGCCTTTCTCCGTTCCTCCTCCCTCTTTTTTTCCTCCTACAGTCGTTCTTGATTCATACGACGTGCATTTACAGCATAAAGAACAACCCCCCTTATGCAGTACCTTATTGACCTCTGCTTTGCGAGATTTGCGAGCATTTTCGGCCGCAACTGTAGCATCCAGTCGTTGTTCCATCAAGAGACCACATCGAGCTACTGCGACTCCACCACGCGTGAACTTCTGTAGAGAACTCCGTAGATCCTCTGAAATATCCGGATGCAACATCAACTCAACACCAGTCGTGGCAAGCTGACGAATAGTCCTGGGGGTTTCCACAAGCGGTTCGAATGCCTGAGCCTCAGGGGTAGTTTGTCTGGGGGGTGGCAGAGTATTGCGTACCTCTTCCAGTACAACCTCGGGATCGTAGGGTATTAAGCCTGTTTTCTTCCATGCTGAAAGAATCGTCGAGGGTTTGAAGGCCTTGCGTCGAAATGAGGTAAATGCAGCCAAGAATTCCACCTTGGAGAACGATTCATCCCCAGTACAAATTGCTTCATTGACGACTTCGGAATGATAGTGCTTCAGAGGCTGAAAGACACATACATCAAGGAGTTGCAGTAGATGTGTGGTATGCGATGAGAATGTGAACGGAATGATGTTGTATTCCTCGCAGTACTCCAGAAATTCTCGCGTGTCATGAGATCCATAGCCGTCCATGATCAATAATCTCCACTTTCCTTGCTGTCCACGACGAGAAAAGCGCTCAAAATGCTTGATCCACTGCAGTGATATCCAGTCATTATTAAAGCCTGTCTCCGATGTTGTTATAGCGACGTTGGGATCCAAATCGTTGACGAACCAGGGTGCGAGAATGTTGATTCCAGTGACTATCAAGAATGGTGGAATTTCGCCTCCAGCACCATTGATGCATTCCATGACCGACAATAACTCTCTATTATTGAGGCATTTGAGATAGACCGTACGTGTAGACTCCACAGCAATGACCCAATCACTCCGAGCCATACCAATGCGATACCCTGTCTCGTCAAAGTTCCAAATATCGTGGGGTTGTATTCCATGCTCTTTCACCAAGTCTCGGAATCGCGCAAAGTGCTCTGCAAGAAGGTCGAGATCATGTGCGTTTCTCCGCTCTACAGCTAGAGGTTTTCGCTTGACTTTGAAGAGATCTGGCTGACGATCCATCCATCTTTTGGCCCAGTCTGGTCCGATTTTGAGAGAAAGATTGACGGGATCGCAGTCTTGAAGTAGAAGTCGATTGACCTCCGCTTTGATGCTGTTTAGACGGGCAGGAGTGCCTGCATTGCTGAGTTTCTGATAGTATAGTCTTAGAGCTTTGTCCTGATCGTCGGTGAGAAGTCTATTATGCAGTCCTCGTACTGCTGAGACCGAAGATACACCGCGATGACGATTTCGAAGCCGTTGATAAGACACATCAAATTCTCTTGCAATTGCAGAGAGTTTCGCGTTTTCGCGCGTGTTTATGGCGTTGATAGCGTCTGTAATGCGACTCTCAACTGCACGATATGACATGTCCATGGTGTTGTTGAATAATGTAGATGTGTAAGGGTGGTGTTGCAAATTAGCCGTTTTTTATCGTTTGGCCGATTTTTTTATATGGCCGCGGAGCACTTGCCTCGTGCCTCGGCAAGTGCTTGGAGGGCACGATTAACGGCGTTGATGGAATAAAGTACCTACCTATCTTGTTCGCCTATTTATATCTTTCAGCCCTGATCGTTAAAGTAACGCAGCTGCATTAGCTTACAAAACAAAGCTTGTTTTCTTACCGTCGTTTCAAATTCCGTTAGCTACCTAGTTTTTTTTTACTTCTTTTCTCCTCCTCCAAAGAACACTGTAAGAAGATTTATGAAACCCTCAATGCTTCAGCCGACGTCCGCCTTTGACCTTACTCGTAGGCTGCATTACCTGAGCCAGCTGCTCTAACTCCTTTCACTCATCACAATCACTGCTATAACATACCCCAGACATTACCATCATCATCATCATCATCATCATCATCATCATCACTCACCCATATGATGACTACGCCTGTTGCAGCTACACTTTAATGCTTCCTGTCTACTTATATCGGCCATGCCAAGATATGAATTAAGCATCGAGGGTTTCAAAGTGCACAATTCCCAACATGCTCAATCAAATCAGTTAGGCACTACCTATGACCGATGAATAGAGACAGTCCCCAAACTTGAATGGTCGAGTCTCGCTCAGCGTTCTCAACGAGTTTGGCCCACGGCTACACTGCAGTTCATCCCCAGTTTTTTGGTCGTAAGTGTCACTTGTCGCATCAAGATGGAAGTAGTAGGTTTGATCGCCTCTGTGGCGCAATTGCTGCACTTGGCTCGGAAAGTACAGGAATACGGTCACGACTACTTCACGGCTAAAGAACAACAAGAGGAGTTAATCCGGACTCTTGCTACCTTCCAGACCGAGATAGAATTGCTGGGCAAGCATGGAGAAAGGGCTCTCAAAAACCCGAACGATAATCGCTTCGAGGCTCTTAGGGCCATACTCACATCTTCGACAGTGGGCGACTCCAAGGGTGAGAAATTGAAACCTGATCCAAGTGGCAAGAGTATCGGCGCTCTGAAGCATATAGAGAATGGCATGAGCGAGACAGAGAAGGATCTCCAGGCCTTGTTGCAAAAGAGCGCCGAAGCCAGCGTCAAAAGACTCTGGTGGCACCATGACAAGAAGAAATTCCAGAAAACGGTTGGAAATATAGGAGTATCAATTCAACAAGTGAAGTCTGTCCTCGCCTACGATCATTTCGCTATCTCCCTTGATTCTAATGACCGTGTGAGGAAGATAGAGGAAAATCAAGATACAGAAAAAGAAGACAGGCAACGAGAACGGAGAATGGACGCAGAGGAAACGTCAAAGCTTAGGAAAATTGATGCTGACGAAAGGCAAAAAGTCCGCGAGGAACAAGCCGAAGCGGTTGAAAGGCTCAGGCGAGAGGAAGCCGAGCAATGGGAAAGGAGTAGAAGAGAAGCGGAAGAGGAAAGACAGCGGGCAGCCAAGCAGAGAGAACACAAGACCAAAGAGAAGAGAAGAGCTGCAATAATCGAATGGCTGTCCCCACTCAGTTTCCAAGCGCGACAGTCTGCGCTCTACAACCAATGCATACAGCAAAACGTTTCCATCCCAAGTCTATTGACGTCTCCAGAATTTAAAGCCTGGACTGGGGGTCCTCCTTGGATGTTACAATGCATTGGTGAGCCAGGCACCGGCAAAACGTTACTCTGCGCTCTAGTGGTCGAACATCTCAAGACCATCTTCAAGAATCGCAATGTACCGATCCTTTGTATCTATCTCAACTACAAGGAGTCTATTATCCAGACGCTTGACAACCTAATCAGTAGTCTACTCAAGCAGTTACTCCAACATCCCGATGCGGAATTCCAGTCTACGGAAGCGAGGAGACTGTTCTCTGGCAGAGAGAATGAGTCGCGACCTACGCTTGAGGAGTTCTATGAGGCTTTTTGGGCCGAGATCCAGCATTATGAGAGGTATGCCGCCTTTCACAATCGAATCAGTCTTAGATCAAGCTTAATCAATTGTTGGAGGAGTATAGGGTCATGATAGTAGTGGATGCTTATGACGAAGCGTCTCCTGCCGTCAAAGAGAGACTGGCGGACAGACTCTTGAGCTTGCCTACGGAGAAAGCAAGCTTGATGGTCACCTCCCGTCGCATCGATGAGGATCCTCCTGAAAAAGAGCAAAAATTCTGCGATATCTGTGGTCGTGGCAAACCTACTGACGACATTCCTCCTCTACCGCCCCTCAAGGTCTATTATCGCTGCGAAATTTGCAGCATGGATATTTGTCAGAGCTGCAGGGCGAAGGATGAGTATTGCAAAGACCGAAAGCACGCTCTAAAAGAACCCGATGACCCAGTGAGAATGAACATAGAGCCCTCCCAAGACGATGTCAAGCTCTACGTTGAAAGGGAGCTGGAGATAGAGCTCCGGTTGGGTAACATGAAGCACAGTGATAGCAGTATCACCAAGCCTTCATTTGGTACAACGCGACTTGGAAGGATCTTTCGTAGGCGGCCAGATCTGCAAGAAAGGATTGTTCCCACTGTAGTCACAAAAGTCAACGGCATGTTCACGATGGCTGGCCTTTACATGCAAACATTGAGGGCGTGCATAAGCGAAGGGGAAGTCGAGGACGCTTTGGACGATCCACCGGAACGTTACCGCGATTTCTACGAGCGCAACATGCTGCGTATCACCGAAGAGTCGGAGAATACTCGGGCTTCGTCCCTAGCACGGAAGACACTTCAATGGGTCGTCCACGCCCACAGACCCCTCAGTCTTGTAGAACTCAGGGATGCGCTGGCGGTTGACCTGAACAAAGCAGGGTTTAGGAAGGCAGCTAGACCGGACAAGGGGACCATTCTTGAGGTTACAGCGGGAATGATTGTGGTCGATAATGACGAAAAGAGCGTAAGACTCAATAATCATACAGCGCAAGAATACTTTGACGAGACTCGTGATCGTTGGTTTGCGACTGCATTGGCCGACATGGCTCGCATTGCACTACACTACATGAGTCTCGGAGACCTTGCCAAACCTGCCGAGGGTATTTACGAAGACAAAGATTTCGATGCTAGGAAGAGATCATATCCATTCCTCGAGTATGCCTATGTGTATTGGGGAGATCATGCCTACGAGGCCGCAACGGATTCAGAGACACAGGCTGCCATATTTCAGTACGTCAGCGACACAGGTAAAACAGCAGCATGGACCCAGGCCGCCTGGTACCTCCGCTCCACAGAGCGTGCTGAATGGGACATTCGCAAGGGTGCCAATGCGCTGCATGTGTGTGCTTGGTTTAACTTGGCAGAGATTCTCTCTAAGCTGTTAGACGAAGGGTTGCTGCAGGTCAATTCGGTCGATCCGAATTACAAACAGACACCATTGATGTATGCGTGCAGACGAGGACAGAGCGCAACGGTGGCTAAGCTGCTCGAACGTGGTGCAGATGTGAACCAGTATAGCCTCAGAGATTCCGTTGCGTTATTCGAGGCCGTTGATAACGGTGGCATCGAGACCGTCGAGCGGCTGCTGGACCACAAGGAGTTGGATGTGAACGCCATACACCCTCAGCGCTTCAATCGTACGGCTCTAATGTTAGCAGCACAGAATGGCAACGAACAAATCGTCAACGCTTTGTTGAACCGACGAGACACCAAATTAAACCAAAAAGACTTGGAGGGTAACACTGCGCTGTCACTAGCCACCGTTTCCGGACAGTGCGAGACTTTTTTAACTCTCTCGGAACAAGAGAGCATCGATCTTAACTCACAAAACAACCTTGGAAGCACTGCACTGATTTTGGCCGCCACTGGAAAAGGCGGACGCAAAGAGACCGAAGCCAAGCTTTCTATTGCCATCCATCTTCTGGACAAAGGTGCCAACAGTTCAATCAAAGATCACGAAGGTGGTGGCACTGCTATACTAAGAGCTATAGGCGCAGGAAACGAAGCAACGGTCAAACTTCTGTTGGACCGTGATGCTGATATCGGAATCCGGGATGACTACAACCGTGGGCTACTTCACAGCGCCGCCATTGACGGATACGAAGGAATTGTTCGCTTGCTACTCGACAACGGGCTCGCCGTAAATGCTCAAGACATCAAAGGGAAGACTTCATTACACGATGCTAGTCGCGATGGCAACTATAAAGTCGCCAAAGTGCTGTTGGAATGGGCTGCTGATCAATCCATCAAGGACACGGACGGAAGGACACCTTGGACGATTGCTTGGCAATACGGTAACCTGAATGTCATGAGGATTCTCGAGGGCAAAGACATTATTGACAAGAAGGTCGAAGAAGATTCTTATCCAGACGTGCAATCGTTACCCATCTGGTCCCTCGCCAGACTAGGGTTCGAACGAGAAGTTACAAACATGATCGCGACCAGACCGAAGGAAATCTTCTTCCTCGACCCAGACATGGACAACACAGCTCTCCACCACGCCATCAACGCCAACAATCCCACAGTTCTGTCCCTACTCCTACGCGCGGGTCTATCACCCGATTCGACCAACAGCTACCACCGCACGCCACTACACCTAGCCGCTATAGCCGGCCACGCCAGCCTCGTCACCATCCTCCTCGAGCACCACGCCAAATGCGACGAAAGAGACCGATGGCTTCATACGCCGCTCGAAATCGCGCACTACGACCGACATTTCGAATGCGCGGTGATACTCATCGAAGCCGGCGCCGTTCCCACGAGCCCGGGCATGATCCAAACCCTCTTCTTCGCCGCGATCGAACTCGGCCGGGTCGCAGCGGTCACGAAGCTTGTCAGCTTGGGCGCGGATCTGTACGTCAAGAATGTGCTCGGTCAGACGGCGCTGCAAATGGCCAAGGACGCTGACAGAGGTGAGATCGTGCAAGTGCTGCGGACGAATAAGAGCGTGTTTCGGTCGCCGAGGGTAGGGTCTGATGTTACGGAGGTGGAAGAAGAGGAGGAAGGTGAGGAGGAAGCAATGGCGATGTTGTCAATGAAGGAGAGTCCGTTCCACAGGCCTGAGGTATGGAACGAGGAGGCGAGTGACGATGAGGGGACAGTGGTGGCTGATGGAGTCGAGGGACCTGTGGTCCGTAGAGGAGCCTCAGAGCGCCAGGTACGAATTTCAGAACCAGCCGTTTGAATCTGGAGATCTCATATAGTTTGAATTTTTCAAGATCTCATCGCAGCTACCTAGCAACTATCTGAATGCATTACGACCATCTGATGTCATCAATAAGAGAAAACATCTACAGACGGCCTCAATTATCATCATCAGTGGAACCACGTAGCTGATATCTCCTATAATCTGTTCCCATGCCCCGGCGGCATAACCACAACAGACGCAAACCCTCCAAGTGACACATCTTCTGCCAACACCAAGCCCAAACGCTAACTCCCTTCAAACGTTGCCAATTCTCCCAGTACCTATATATCTTCGCCACAGTATCGCGAAAACATGTGACCAGAACAATGTGTAAACAAACAACGTGACTGGCCTATTCCAGGCCGAGGCAAACCACCGCATAGAGGCCGTCGTAGCCTTATTCTCGTACCTCAGCACTAGAAACACTCCCATATCCATAGCGACATGCCTTGGAGTGATAATAGCTAGCTAGATGACTCAATACAGGCGTGGGAGGGTGGGAGGAAAATGTGCAATTGCTCTGGATGAGAAGAATCGACTGAAGAGACCATTGCCTGTAGGATGACATGGTCTTTATAGGCCATTTCATACCAAAGAAGGCTACGGATCGCCCACTCTGCTAAGGCTTTTCCCCACTCTGCCATGAGCCTCTCGCCATGGCCAGCTGGCCTGAAACAAAGCCCTGAAACAACGCAACGCAATGCAATGCAATGCAATGCAATGCAAACGCACACAGGCTATGCCCATGCGAGAGAAGTACCAGTGATACTGTATTAATGTGAGCGGGGCAAATTACTCATTCATACCCCGAAAGGTTGTATCCTTACAAATTCATACCCCAAATTACATTTTCATACCCCTTAGGGGTATGAATCGGTAAAACTAGAAGTTGCTGGGGTATGAAATTGTAAAAGATGTACTTTATCAATTTGTGCGATGATAATTCACACTCTATCTCGGATCGTGTCCTCGGAAGACGCTATCCGGGTAGTCTCGGGGTAGGATGTGAAGTATCATCGCACAAGATGATAGGGTGAAAGATACTCTTCGAGAGGTTCTTCGGGGAGATTCTTCGGAAGACACTCTAAAGTTTTTAAATCCTTATTAAGCTTCCCGAAGAGTCTCTCCCCGAAGAATACCCTCCCGTAGAACGTCCCGAAGAACCCCCCCGAAGAACTCTCTCGAAGAATCCCCGCGAAGAATCCCCTCGAAGAACCCCCCCGAAGAACCCCCCCGAAGAATCTCTCCGAGAAAAATTCATGAAATGATCTGATTTGACTGTCAGTCATATCAAGACGTGTTAGACAAGTTTTACATTTTCATACCCCACCAGAATCAGGTTTCACCGATTCATACCCTTTATTTTGGTGAAGGGGTATGAAAATGTAATTTGGGGTATGAATTTGTAAAGATTCAACCTTTTGGGGTATGATTCGGTAATTTGCCCAATGTGAGCGACTAACCCCCAGCCCAGCTATGGCGATCTCCAACAGCCAACGCACAAAATCCGTATCTCCTTTCCCCAAGGCTACTGCAGACTTCGTATTAGGGTACCCACTCATGATCACGCTCCAGCGTGACACGCACGCCGCTAGAACATCTCGACAGCCGCGCTTACAGAGAAACCACGTTGTGTGGTAAAAAGGGCCAGGTTCGCAAAAATCAGCTTACCCCGTAAGCTGTAGCCCTGCGACCAAGTAAGTAGGGGTTAGGGGCTAGAATAGGGGAAGTGGGCGGGGCGGATTTTAAGGCGGCCAGGCTAAGCACGCAGGTCGCAATCGCCGGCCGCAACCCCTCTAATCTCCGCTTCCCTCAACCTTGCCAACCTAACAATAACAATTGCTAAAGACCTACCTATCCACCATGCACCAATGCAACGCTTATCTTCCCTTCCCCTAAAATATCACATCAGACAACAACACATGTCAAACAATGTTTCATCAGCATGTTTACATACCTATACATAACGTTTTAGCTCAAATGCCTTAAATAAAACAAGCAAATTTCCGCGTCACACGTAAGACGGAATAGCGACAGCCCCCCCTGCTCACGTCCCCGCCGCATGCAAGGCCTGACATCAAATCGGGGGCTGGAAATCGTCAGCTCTGATGACTATTTGCCTCATCGAGCCCTCAGACTCGGTTCGTGCAACGTGCGACAGGCGAGGGCTGAAGATTATTGGTTTTCCATACGCCAATGCGAATGCAACTTCGAGGCGAGGGAACTGCTTACCATATGTCACTTTGTTGTTTAAAACAGATTGCGCCAGCAGGGGAAGATGGAAAAGGGGATTGTGTGTGAGTATATAGGGTGATACTGCCCTCGCGATCTGTTTGATTTGTTTCGAGGTAAGAAGTACCTGTGTCATTCTCTCGGATTACCTGGTTCGGTACCTTGTCTCCTGCGCAATATCGAGATCCCTCTGAGTATTCCACACGCTTACCAATGCTCTGGTGAAAATAGCTCCCTTGTCTCCCTGCACATCACCTTCGTCCTCCCTCACCATGTCCGCATCCGCCCCCCTTCACCCGAGGCCCTCATCCGCATCCGCCCTCTCCACTCACCCGCCTCAAAAAACCCCTCGCATCACCATGGCCACCGACTCCCCAACCGCAACCTCCTCTTCCGCCACCAGCACCCCTGCATCCACCTCTCTACGCCAACCCTCCCCCTCTCCGCACCAACGTCTCCGCCCCGCCACCCGACGCCACACGAGCACACTCGACGACTTCGTCACCAAACCTCTCGACATCGAGAAGCACCGCAAGATGCCCTACTTCCTGCGCATGCAGGGGAGCATCACGCCGCGGATGATCGTGCCGCTCGTCTTCGTCGCGATATGGTCGACGATCATAACGTGCATATCGCAGTTCTGGTATCCGCTCGTGGTCTCCAACCTGCTGCTGACGGTGCTGGGCTTCGTCGTCGGGCTGGGCATCTCCTTCCGCACCTCGAGCGCGTACGAGCGGTACGTGGAAGGGCGCAAGTACTGGGCGCAGCTGATCCAGACGTCGCGGGACATGGCACGGCACATCTGGATCCACGCCAAGGAGCGGCACGAGACGAGCAGCGAGGACGGCAAAGCGGATCTGCTGGCCAAACTGACCGCGCTGAACCTGATCAACGCGTTCGCCGTGTCGCTCATGCACCGGCTACGGTTCGAACCCTACGCCAACTACGCCGACCTCGCGCCCCTCGTGGGCAACCTGAGCACCTTCGCCGGCGCGGCGTCGGACGCACCCCCGCTCGAGAAGCCGCCGACGTCGGCTCTAGCGACGATAGGCGCCTACCTCGGGCTCGAGCCCTTCGAGCTGAACCCGCGGTGGCAGATCAAGCGGGCGGACCGGGACGGGAAGAAGCTCGGGAACCTACCGCTGGAGGTACTCTGCCACCTATCCGCGTACGTGGAATCCATCATCGCGAACAAGACCCTCTCCAACGGCGTGCACCAAGCCGCGCTAATGGCGAACCTGTCCGCGCTGAACAAGTCCTCGCCGGCACCGAGCGCGTCGTCAACACCCCCTTACCCGTCGCGTACTCCATCGCCATCAGCCAGATAACCTGGGTCTACGTGCTGGCGCTGCCCTTCCAGCTGTGGGACGCGCTGCGCTGGGTGACGGTGCCCGGCACCGTCGTGGGCGCGTACATCATCCTGGGCATCGCGGCCATCGGGCGGGAGATCGAGGACCCCTTCGGCTACGACCGCAACGACCTCCCGCTCGAGCGCTTCTGCCGGCAGATCGCGGACGAGATCGACGTCATCGCCGCCAAGGAGGCGCCGCGGCCGGGGGATTTCATCGCGGCGGAGGGGAACTGCGTCATGGGGTCGATGGGCTACGGGGCGTGGAGGGGGAGGAGCACGGAGGATATCCGGGCGGCGTTGAGGGCGAGGGCGAACGCGAACGTGAGGCCTGTGGCGAGTTTCCCGCCGGTGGTGGCGGAGAAGGCGGGGCAGAGTCTTGTTTGACGGGGGTTTGGGGCCTATGGTGTTTGTTTTTAGGGGGCTTCGTGAGGAGAGGTTTCTCATCTGGAAGTAAGCGTTTTGAAGAATTGCTTCACAGTGTCTCGATATCAGATAGACAGCCATGCATCTCTCCTTCTTTACCATGTTAATTTAATTTGCTTTACGACAGATATAATCACCACGCAACGCTTGCATCACAATTGTACAGTCATCATCACAACTGGTAAGACCGCGCATCGACCATTGCCGACCTGATACTCGAAGACGGCGACACCAACAATGCCATATTTGCACACCGAGACTCCCGACAGAACGTCACCAGCTTTGTTTGATTAATGTTCGTATTTCATATATTGAGATGTGCCAAGAGAGTACGCCACCATCCGGTCACCGCAGACAATTGAGATAGGAGGACTCGACCATTCCCGCACAAAAGCTTTCTCACGCGCGACTTCCAGACGGGTGACCCATCTACAAAATGCATCCTTATGACCGATCCTGTTTCCTGCTCTAGTCGTTTTCGCCCACGTATCCTTGTAGCCTCACACCCCGTCATGCACCAACAATGAAGCCGTTTCCCACCTGTTCCTTCTCGGCCTTCCTTTTCCGAAGCTTTCCACTGTTGAACCAACAGATTCGAGAATACTGTCAGTCTACTCTTGGGTCTCCAGACGATCAGAGCCGATGAGGCTTGAAGATGTTGAGACATAAGCTGAGGTGGGGGTGTCGGGGACTCGGGGTGGATAAGCGCAGACACCCTCGAGGCCCTGGTTTTCTCGTCCAGAGGTGGAATTACCTAACGAACGGGAGATGTACTTCGACTGCCTTTGAAGTTAATTTTAAAGCAGGCGAGCGCGCCGACGAAGTTGGACATCCAACAACTCCATCCACCTGTTCGAACAAATTACGGCTCGAATACCCCTCCATCACGCTCCAGACTAACGACCCACTCCCAATACAAACACATCAACAGCAAACACACAACAATGACCATGAAAAAGTTTGCTCTCATTTCGCGATCGATGGGTAGACAAAGGACGACGGCAACTAGAATCACACGAGGCAATAGTCTCACGTAGCGGTTACTGACTTTGAGACTTCCTTTCCTGTCCAGCGAGCGGTTCAGCAGCGCGATGCCTGTTTGACAAGTCACCGTGATGGAAAGCGATACAGCGACGGCCCACTTGGCAGAGTAGATGATTGAAGTGAGGTCGGGATCCGAGTCGGTGGGGCTTTCGTCTGCCTCGAGGTGCTTGACGGCATTGGCAATTGGGTTTTGGATCAAAGGCACGCTGCTTACACCTAGTATGAGGGTGGAGCCGGACATGGTGACGTGAAAGCTTAACAGACCCAGCGTCAGCAAGTGTGTATGTTGTGGCAATGGTTTGGACCGCTTGTTCGACTCACGAAAGCCAAAGCAATTTCCTCCACCACGTCCTCCGTACCGCATGCACATATCTGCGAGATTGATCGCCGTTGAAGTAGAAACCACTCAAGACGTAATAGGCTACCAGAGCAGAGACACCGGTTCCAGCTTGATCTGTGATACCATGACCGAGCGGACTGCCCCTGATGAGCGACAGTACGCCCTCACCCAAGATGATGATATAGAAGTCTTGGATACGTTCCACCCAATGGTCGGCATCGAAATTTTCAAGGTGGTCTTGTTTGAGGAAATGCTTGACAGGAGGACTGGCCATCAACGCGGCCGTGAGATACCCGACAACGATCGCGGTGAAGATAAGGCCAGCTCTCTTGGGGTAGCCGACGTATATCGATGAGATCCATAAAGGAAGCGAGAGAGCTGCGAGAGCCAATCGAAGCACAATCTCTCTGCGTAAAGAAAGGATAAAGAATGAATAGGCCGCCTCAACGACAATGAAAGATCCCAGCACGACCAGGAAGATGATGACAGCAACACTAGACGAGTCCCCGATTAGATACGGCGCATTATTCCCATACAGCATAGCCAAGATGATGATCCAGACGACGAACAGCCGCTCCACGAGGTCGTTGGTGTGGTACTTGCTCATGAATTCTTGCAGGTCTTTCCAGATGCGCCAGGCGATGAGGAAAAGAATGATGAATTCGAAGACATTTTCTCCGACGCTGAAAGTCGAGTCGGAGCCGAACGCCTGGTCTGAGAAGTGTTCTGCTAGATTGCCGATGATGCCCACCCAGATCAGATCGATAAAGAGCTCAAAGCGGTCTAGATTGGGCCCTTCAGCCAGATTTCTGAATTAGGGTTTGAAACGGACTCACGCTTCTCAACGATAGGATTGTCTATTTGCTGTCTCTCATGGGAAGATGAATGCCTGTTATGTGCTGTCACATGGGATGGAGTCGGGAGTCCTCCTTGGCTAGTGGTTGTATCAAGGCCAATAGAACTGGTGGAACTAGTAGTATGTTGTAGCATGCGCGGTCTCCTCAGCAAGTATTTGTGTGTGAAAGGCGTATGAATGACTTCTTCTAGGTCTGTCTGCGACCGGGTAAAAGCGGCCATGGCCTTGAGGATGCGAATCTGACGATTGTCGGGTTATCTGTTCTACAACAAGCACCTGCAAGGGATGCCAGTACTCAGAGAAAAGCGACATGCAAGCTGTTCTGGCACCTTTGGCTAAAGATAGAAAATGTCTAGGATCCCAAGGATGTATGTTTTCTTTTAACGCTTGAGTCTGACAGAATGGATAAGAGAAGGGGAAAGATGTATATATTGTCGACGTGGGGTTGAAAAGAGCTGTAGATTTTGCAGGGAGGCTAAAAGCTGAACCTCGGCGCGAAAGGTTTTCAATGGTGCGACGCACTACTAATTGCCAAAAAGGTAACTTTGCCTCAGCTCGCAAAGTCTGTGAGATACGCGAGATTAGATCACAGCTAGAGCAAGTGGGAGGTAACCTAGGTAGTAATTCTTCAGCCTCACATTGTTCCCTTTGCACTGTGTAGAGCACGAGAACTACCAGACCTGCACTGTGTGATTGCAGAGTACAACACTTTTGACGATGTGGGGTGATGGAACCGCCAAGTCATGAAGCTCTCAAAATTCTGTGTCTCTGCTCTGCTCTACCACGCTATTGTAGGGCTGAACGTCGTGAGCCAAACAGAAAGTGTAAAGGTACTTACCTTTGTAGGCTAGACTCAATCGATAATTGCGTTCTTAGTGCCGAGGCAAAGTAAGGTCCAAAATAGGGTTGGAAAAATCCATCTGGCATATACAGGAAAGCGAAACAGGCTAAAGCTGGCATGAAATGGTCGCAGCTTTGTAAAGACCGAGCAAATCCACAGGCTACCTATGTATCTGCATCTCGGCCTATCAGTTTATTGGCGGTGATCGCTGGATCCGAATCCATTACACCACCTCGACACGTCTTTCAACATAGATCCTGTCCAGCGGGATTCCCGACCCCACATGACTTCCATTCATCCACCGTTTCCCTTTCATTCTGTCCTCGTGGAGATTGTCAGATTGAGTATTGTCGTAGAACCCATAAGATGGAATCTCAGAACTCCTGTACACCTCGGGAGATGAACTCTGGTTGGCAGAACCCATTCGTGATCCGCACACACTGCGTATCGCCAAAGCAAACCACGCTCGTAACAAAGCTGGAAGGAAGCATTCTTGCAGCAAAGGCCCGTACGTGGGAAGACAGCCGCGGATGATTGCAGTACCCAGTTCGATGGTACTCCACACAATACTCCAGGGAGAGACGGGACCAAAGCAGTCATTAGCTGTGGCCAACGAAGTGCTTGTAACCCTTGCCTGCAATAGGTGCTTTTGGGTCGTAGCTGTATACATTCCTCACGAATCCAGTAAAAACACACGCTTGAATTGTTAGCCGACCGTGCCAATGTATGAGTAAAACAAGAGAGCTCCTTACGTTTCGCCAAGGACATATACCAAGCCTAGGCTCCATTGTTCCCTTGCTGGAAGTTGGAGGTGCCTGATCATGTAGATAGGAAGGCAAATGATGGCAAGGTCTATGACAATATTCGAGACTTCGGAGACCACGACAAAACTTCCGAAGAGCAAACGTTGTTTTTTTGAGGTGCGTAGCGGGTCCCACGCTCCATCAACAGGGTGGCACTGATATACAGTGCCAACGGTCATTGCAAATCATTACATCAAGCAGAGGGTTAAGACCAGCCTTCTGGCATGTCTGAATGCCGAAGTTGCGAGTATTGCTCCAGAGAAATAGAGAAAAGAAGCTTTGAAGAGAGTAATGCCCCTTGTAAGCAAGAGCTCAGAGATCCACAAGAACTAATAAGAATCTTGGTCGCGCACTTTCTCGCGAGGGTGTTGATGACAGAACCTTGTATACATCTGAAAGCTGTGAGAGTGTATCTATGAGTTTTGATGATTCCAAGGTGGACCTCAATGTCAACCACACTCAACTTAGGTTTGTCAGGAGTTAAAAGACGATAGATTTAGGAAAAATCCGGGATAAGTGTCATCTTTTTGCGACAATGAACCTAAATCATGGGACAGATTCCGAACATTTCACCACAGTTGTTCGTCCTGCACTACTAAAATTAGGTTCTATATATGTAAAATGACGATCAATTTAGGAGATGTGCGAGGCAATTTCCATCTTGTTCTGGCAACGCGCCCAAACCATGCGACAGAGTCCAGAAATGTCACCATGAATTTGCACTTTGCTCTATATTCTTTGAACGTCAAGATATTAAATCCATGGTAACTCGCATGTAAATCGTTGATAAGGTTAGGTAAATTTCCTGATCATTCTCATCGTCTTTCGACAACACACCCAAACCATACAACGGAAATCAAAATTTGACCATTGATCTTCGCCCTGCACTACGTCGTTAAAAATTCAAGATAATAACATTAGGTCTCTTCCATGCGAAACGACGATAAATTCTGGAAATTCCCAAGACACTTTTGATCTTGTTCTGGCAATGCTCCTGAATCGTACGACGGTCATCACCACATTCGCCAGTTACATTCGCCTCTTCTGTATAACCCTTACTACGTATATTGAATATCAAGGAAACAAAGTTAGGTCTCTTGCAAATTTGTCGGCTAAAGCCCCATTCATTCCCAACGACGCTCGACTAATTGAGATGGTGACGGGGTTGGTAACAACGAGCCAACTTTTGGCGAATATGGCCGACACTTGGGCTGTTACGTCAATTCTCGACCAGAATATAGGATGCCGTGGTGGCAGGCCACGTCTGAGAGGTGAGATCCTCGATCAGAAGGTTTATGTCGATGGTATTACTCTCCTGGGCTGCTGCGGAGCGAAAGCCGGATGTGTCTTTGAGAATTGGTAATGCGGACATTGACATTGATGGTCCTTTGTCTGTATTTGACATGCGGAATTCCCCACTGACAGTGGTGTGTGTGGGACTGAAATCTGTGTCGTCTATGATGCTTTCCACTATGCTGGTCACGTATGCCTCGCGACAAATTGACATTAGTGCTTTACCTGTGCCAATGAGCAGATCTAGCCCCACGGTTGAATTAACGGCTCTTTCGCTCGGGGGATTTGTTGTCGCAGTCGGTGCGCTGACGACTACGTTGTTATTGTCGGAGGAGCACGTGGACACGCAGTCGCCGCATGCATTGGGTGTCGACTTGTTGGTTGCCATTAGGATTCGCTAGTGGGTCGCGAGCGAGCTAATGAGCGACGTCCCTGTGTTTATCATCCTTAGTAATGATATGATTGGCGGAGTGAGCGGGTACGCAGGGAAGAAAGGTGAGTTGTTTGCTGCTTCGACTTCTTGAATGATCTATTGGTTCCGAGGCAGCGTGTGGATGAGCGCAGATTCTCGAATAGTGAACTATACTCGATTACATCTGTTATCTCTTTCGATGCGTGTAGATCTCAATACGTGTAATGCAATAGATCTTCGACCAAACTTGTAGTTCAATGAGATTCTTAACTACATATTTTTCTGAAGCCGCGTTGGAATGCATGTGCCGGTGTAGCATGTTGTCAGCCACTGCCCACTTGATCCATGAACACGCGCATTCCAAAGCTTTCGTACAATCTACTCGAGTCTCCGATAATCGTCGACCTTTCATGGGCGCTGCGTTCCGCGAAGGAGCTGAGGTGACAGCTAGCGTTGCCGAGTTACGCGTCCATCCCGAAAATCTAGATACGCCGCGCAAGCGCTTACTGTATCTCTCCTAATGGTGTCGGCAGAGATCGGCAGTATAAGCTATGTGAAATCGCTGTAGGATCCGAAATTCTTGTCTCATTCTGTCATGATGCTAACGGAGACTTTCGCGTGAGTTCGAATGAGTAGACTTCTCGGGAGTTGTAGCTATTGTATGTCAGGGGCTAGTTTATCATGGTGTAGGGACGATATAACGTCGTTATTCGCGTTCGTAGGAGCATTATAGGAGATGGGGAGATCACGGCGAGAGATATGAGGAGGGTGGGTGAGGATAATATGCCAGGGCGACCGTTGGAAAAAGACATCCGGGACTAGGAAAGGTGTGTGAATGGAGTTGAAATCCGAAGTGACTCATGAGTACAAAGATGGAGACTTGAAGCCTGTGCAGTCTCTCAGACTCAAATCGACGGGCTTCAATAGAGACGAGTCAAATACAGAGTGGAGAAGGCTCTGACTAATTCATCAGCCAGTTGACGAAGCCTTAACGCACAGAGTGGCTTTGAAGAGAGTATTGGATGCTTTGAGGCTAGATTTACGGAGCTGTGCCTAGTTCTCCATTGGCTCAGAAATGGCAGGGGATTGTTAAGTGCTGCCTTTTATCCTTGCGCTGCGACATCTAGATTGATAGGACCTTTGAGTTTGTTCCCCGGGTCATACTTCCTCTTCAATATGTGAAGCTTCTCGTAATGTTCTCCGAATATCTGCAGACCATTAGCCGGATCGAGGACTTCCAAATCGGAAGGGGGACTAAACCAACCTCTTTCGTGTCATGGAAATCCTCAATCGTGTTAGGGACGAAATCCGTATCCGCGATCTTTTGATGCTCAAAGATGAAATCATACCCTTCAATGATAAGCTTCCGTGCCAGATTATTCTCGCTTTCGCTGGCATCAGGACGGCAGCCGGTTCCCAAAAGGAGGATATGTCGAGCACCTCGCGGATGAGGCCATGCAGTCGAATTTCTGCTTAGCGATTCAGAGTTGAATGTTGTCTAATTGCTCCTGTTAGATTAAGTTGGTCCCAACGTGTTGTGGAATAGGCTTTTACCTTTTGCATGACTTCAAAGATCAGATATCCATTGTCCCTAATTGAGCCTTCCGCGGCAGACACGCTGTCGAACCACTCGAAGGCTCGCACCACCACTTCCTCTGTCATCTCTGGAATAGCTAATGGGGACCAGTAGGAGTTCGTCAATCCCTTGGCTTGTCCGATGAATCCTGTTATCGCAGTCAGTCGTTGAACCTTCGAGAATGACGAGATCTAGAGACACTCACCCTGCAAATCAGCAACCCCTTTCAAGTTCATAGTTTTTGTCCCATCGACAGCTCCCTTCAACCTAAGCGCCCACCCGAAGCCTTCATCACTCCGCCCATGTTCCTCTCCGTGAGCATCAAAAGCATGCACGACAAGCATATCCTGCTTTACACCTATCGATTGTAGAAGCTCTTTCTTGAGCACGTAGAGAAACATAGCCAATTTTCCGTCATGCGAGCGCTGCGTAAAGTTCGCTACAGCTCGCCCGATTTCCGGGAGCGTGTCCTTTGGCAGATAGATAGGTCCGGCAAATATTGACTGCGTGTAGCGGTACGCTCGCAACTTGAAGGCCGTCACAACTAGTTTTTGTCTCGTCAGCTTGGTCCCTGATACGCCTCCGGGGGCGGGACATAAGGATCTAAGGAAGGAGAGTTGGTCTTTGAATCCATACGTACCTCCAAAGCTTCCACCCGCGCCCCGGAGTGCCCACAACAAGTCCGGCTCTGCTGATGCCCAAACTACCTGCCCGTCGAGCTTGACCACTTGCGCATCTAGCATATTCTGCGGGTCAGAGGTGAGCCCATACTCGGCCGAAAGCCAAGAAAAACCACCACAAAGAATAGATCCTCCGATGCCAATACAGGGTGTTCGACACGAAACAACTATAGTTCGATATATCCTTGTCAGCCGCTGTCCACTCTCACATTACACTCCAACATGGTTGATTGACGAAAGAAAGCAAATACCGGCATAGTCTGGCGCCACTGCCTCCATTTTCTTGTAATAATCCTCCCAGGTCTGCCCTGCGCCAACAACAACGACCTCATTCTCCCGATCGAACTTGAATTCATCGAACGCTGTCATGCTAATCAAGACATCCTTTGCGGAACTCGAGCCGAACCCTTGGCTTCTCACGGCGAAGTCTAGCGGTGTTGTGGAGAGGTAGGCTAGGGTGTCGCTGAGTGACTTTAAGCTTTTGGGGCGGATGACCAGGCGGGGTTGTAGGTTCTTCTGGGCGGCCCATGTCAGGCTCTCAGCGCGGTACGAAGGAGAAGAAGGCTCAATGATCTCTTCTAGATCGACGAGAAGTTTTAGGTGGGCGAGAGCATCGGAAGCCATAGTGACGAGGAGCCTGTGAAGATGAGTGCAAGGCCGGTGAATGGTCGCAATACTGCAATTGTGTTGGTTTCAGAATGGTAGGGAAAGAGGAGCATTCGGACTTCACACCAAAATGCCAAGGGTAAGCACGTCACGTGACTTAGACTTTCGACGGGTTTGAGCATGGGTAAAAAGACTAATCGTGGCCCCACTATCCGATCTGAGCCGTGATGGATGGCTGACACCGTGTTGATTCCTCCTAGTCATCGGCCGGGAGCCAAAGTGAAGTGGCTAATAATAGTAACGGCAATAACACAACCTTCGCTATGACTGGTCAACTTATGTCCAATAGACCATGAACATCCTATTGGTCCAGTAGCGCTCGTGGATTGTAAGCACGACTTGAGTGGTCTTCCCTGCTGCGCTAATTACCCGCCATGAAAACGGTCTGCGGATTAGGAGCAGTTGCTCTCGGTAGCAATACAGACCTTTGAGCGAGTAATTCCAAGACTTGGGATGGCATGAACTATGTGCAAACAACTAGGAACTGGGATAGACCAAGTTACATTTTCATATCCCTTAGGGGTATGAATCGGTAAAATAAGAAGCTGCTGGGGTATGGAAATGTAAATTATGCACTTTTCTGGGGTGTTATCCTGGAAGCGCTCTTTGAGGGGTACTCTCCGGGGGACATTCTTTGGGGGGCAAACTTCGGGGAGTATTCTTCGGTGAGTATTCTTTGGGGCTTGGCTGAAGAAAGAGAGAGAAAAACCTTTGTCGTATAGCCTCCCGTGTAAGTCTATGATCCGCCCCCTTTCATCTGGGGGTTTTTTTCCCTTTTATTCTTATTAAGTACCCCGAAGAGTACCCCCCGATCAGTATTTCCGGAAGCATACCCCCAAAAGCATACCTCTCGAGGGATACTCCCCGAAGAACACTGCAACTAAGCATTGTGGTGCAAATGTTTGGGTGGGGCGGCGGATCAAACGTTTGTAAGCTTCCAATGGCGCCCATATTTTGTGGGCCGATGTCTGACTACAACTGACACAGCTGTACGCCGCTATAACATCGAAACATTGACGGTCCTCCATCAGTACTGTCGATAGGCAGCCACGTAGTTATCTCTGGGATAGCCCCAAGAGTTCGGAACCCTTTTTCATTGAGATGAGCCGCATTGTCTCCGCGCCGTCCATCACTGGTTCGAAGTTGACAGCCAGAACAACGTTCAACTCTCGAAGATCAAGGCATACCAGAGGGTTGTAGACCGGTAGAACCGGGGTATCGATGGTGATAGAGCAGAGTTAAGGCCTGAGCGGAGGCGAGGGAATTGGTCTGCGACGTGATCGGCTTTGATGCTGTTGGATCATAATCATTATTATAGAAAATAACTAGGTAGCTTCGGAAAGAGAGAACGCTATCGGCTTGGAAGTACTCGGTGCTGTGGACATCGAATTGATGCAATTACCATATTAAATTATTAATGTCGCGATGAGAATTCTGCCATCATTCGCTAATAACACTAGCTATATACAGACTAGAGCACTGGTAGTGCAATCCTCGGGCCGACGGCAGGCCGAAAGAGGACGAACTGGCAGACGATTTCTCGAAGGGCCCATTTCAGACCTCAATTGTGTACTCGACGCTGTCTTGGAGTCATTATAGCCTATGTAATGAAATCCTGTAGTAAGTCATGTGCTTCAAGGGATATGCCCTAGCTGATAAATCGGCTGGATGCACGCTACCTGCCGAGTGGGCAACAGCAATTCCTCTCTACATTTCATCAGACCCTGCGTATCGAGAGTGCCTCAGTGCTTCATTGATCCTGGCGCAAAAACCTTGTTTCGTAGTCTGCTGGCTCCGTATCCGGAAGCGTGACTGCTCCAAGCCTCTGTCCGCAAAGTAGATTGGTGGCCCGCCATGCGCTTTCAAGCTCTTCGAAGTCGTCGAAATTGGTCGCTTGGGCGATCCAGGCACTATCGGTACAATCCCGAGATATCTCGATATTCCTTTGCACCATCAGATTCAGTGTTGCGGCCCTTCGGTATCCTAGTCCCTCGTTGTAGAAGAGGAAATAAGTGCCGCAAGATTTGCACTCGCCCCTCCGGACAAATTGAGGCCAAGGGTCTGAGGAGCAGCTGGAACACGAGCAGTCTGCCTCAATCGAATCGAAACCCCGTCGAAGTTTTTCACAATTATGATTGTAAATATCGGGCACACAAGGATCACTGAGACGCATATGCGGGCAGATGGGTGCTTGTAGTGGTCGAAGAGCTCCCTTTACCTCCTCATCTGAGGGGAAGATACCATTGTGTACGTTCATGAGCCGCCAAATTGTCGCTCGTTTGCCTATACAAACCGCTCCGTGTCCGCAAATGTGGGGTCTCTGGGATTCCCTAGGGTCATGCGTTTGACTATGATCAAAAATTCGACGTGGGTATACCCAGAAGCGTCCAGCACTACCTAGGCAGCGACGGTTTCTGCTGGGCTGAGCGAGTGACGACACCGAAAACAGCGAAGAACCGTGTGTAGCCAGGCATCCACTGCAAACCGCTTTCGATGGCGGAACCCCTCCATCCCGATCCAGCATGCAAAGCATCTCCAAACGCTCTGAGAGGTAGAATTGGCTATGCGACTTGGAAGAAGAATCAGAATAAAGCGTGCCTTGCTTCTCACATATGTCCTCTAGCTTTGCAAAGGAGAGCCAGTCACAGGGAGAACTATTGGCAGATGGTGGGCTCTCGCGTATGAATGCCTCAAAAGACGATAGGCTGCTGGGCGGCAAGTAATCTGCAATTTCGAAAATGATCTCAGGAGGCAGATCGGGCAACGACTTCCGGGTGCGTGCGACAGACCGTTTTCTGCTCTTGCGGAAGGCCCTTGACATGATATTGCTGAACCACTGAATATAGCCCTTCCAACTCTGCCATACGGCGATCCTTTCACTTCGTGCACGAAGAGCAGAGACATCCGGAGAGATCAAGAGTTGAGCATTGAAGCCAGCAGGTCGAGTCTTTTTGAGAGCCGACAGTGTTCGCCACATGTTTGAAGACGGAGAGTATCTCTTGTGATTCTGTATGGTGCCTTGTGGTTTTCAGGATCTATACTTGGCGACTCAGTGTATGAGGGTTAGTGATTCGGCATCCTGGGTTTACCAGAAAACCTGCCCGCAGAAATATTGGATTTCGAGGAGCTCTTCGCAGAAAAATTTCGCTAATATGACCGGTACGAGCAAGTTTGAGGGAGATTCATGCCACGTACGCCGGGCTTAACGCTAAGCTCTAGCGCTATCACTGCTCTCAAGATGAGTCTGAAAATCCGACTTCAGCTTTGGGAAAGGTACTCTCCGCGAGACTACCAAGAAAACAAGCACAGATGTGGTTCTCATCTCTGCCGAATCTCATGGAAGGTAAGGTGTTGGGCACGAAGGCGCTTCTGGGCCACCCACAAATGCAGCCACTGCTGTGCTCCACATATAGGGTTTCAGCCTCAAGGCCGGGAACCTTACCCCGAAGGCTCCAGACGACGGGGTACCTCCACCCTTTTGACTGAAGTCAGAATTCCCCACACGGACCCAGCAAAGGAGCTACGGCAGAGGACACGGACCACGGTTCAATAGTGGTAGATCGCAACAACTGGGCAGCAATGCCGGCACATATGTTTTCATCCGTGGGATGAGGACCATCAATACTTACCAACCAACTTACGAGGAACCCGTTTCCAGCCCAGGCAAACCCCAACCTAGCCCGAGCACAGTAACGTATAAAAAATCGGAAAGCATAGGAAAGAAGAGAAGAGGAAAGAAGAGGAAAGGAGAGCGTCGAAGCAGATGAAGGAAGAGCCAGATACTCTTCGAAACGAATCATAATAAGCCACGTGCCGAATGATGAGGCGGAGAAAGGCAATAGCACTTCCTGCGCTGGATGAGTTGGGAAAGCGTCACGACGAGCTTTGAGTTCAGAGCCGCGAGGAAGGACTAGGAGATCGTATTGCTCTAGGATAGGAGTAAGGAAGCTGGAGCATCTAATTGATGCGTCGGGGTCACGAACACGAATCATCTGGGTGGGCACCAGGCGGTAGATACCAGTAATGGCTTGGCATGGCACACACTTGTATCCTACTCCACCTCCACCTAGCATTAGATACTCCTCAGTCCACTCAATACCCGTTAGTACGTTTCTCCACACCCTACTTGGCTACAGGGCCGACTTCCGGAACCAGGGTAGGGCTTACTTTGAGTGTGGGTGCAGAACCTTTTGTCATACAATTTCGCTGCGGTGCGTGGTTGGTGGGAGATATAGTACAACATAGGGATAAATGTGACTTGAAGATGCTGGTACGAAAGCAAAAAGCTTCATGCGTCCTGTAGAGCAAGCTATGGCACACTGCTCGCACGCTTAGGCGCCGGCTTCACAGGCATTTTCTTCAATTGCAGCTCCTCCACAAACTTCCTCCCCACCTCCTCATGACCCTGGAACAGATGCTCCGACACGTTCCTCTTAGGCGTAGCCGCTAACCATTGCTCCAGACTGAAATCCTCAAACTTCGGCGCCTTGAAGATCTCCAGGAACTCCAATTCTTCATCACCGATGTTCTCAACGTAGTGTCCCATGCTCTTAGGGACAATGCCAACGTCCCCGGGCATGTAGTCGAAAGTCCGCGCAGTGTTGGATGAGGCGAAGACAGTAATGCGAGCTCGGCCACGGATGAAGAAAGACCACTCGTCGGCATTTGGGTGCCAGTGCATCTCACGGATGCCATGAGGCTCTACTGTGACGTTTGCCGCGGCAACGGTCTTGCTGATGGGGAAGTTGCTGGTATCGGTAATGCGGACCTCGCCTCCAGGAGCCTTGAGCGGCTCTTGAGCTAGCATCTTGTGTGTGAAGCGGTGGCGAGACTTCTTGATTCCAACTGGGTTCTCCTTTTCAATTGACCCAGGCACGGATCCCTCGAAGATGTAGCGCTCGGAGGACGGGACGTGGTCAAAGATGCTAGGGTGGAGACGAAAGTTTTTAGAGAGGACAGAATGCGGGGTATGCGCTGTTGGGCGTTAGCTTTTGTTGAACAACGTTTTCTTGGACATGTGAGGTTCGACATACCAATCCAGTCTGACAGTAGGAAGGTAGAGTCTTCGCTGAAATTTCCGTCGTCAAATATGAGGAGGAATTCACAGCCGCCGGGTCCAATGCCTTGAAGTGAATGAGGATGTCCGGCAGGAAAGTACCACAAATCTCCCTTCTCGACATCGCCAATGTAGTTCCCGCCTTCAGTATCTAGTGCTGTGACTCGTACATTACCCTCCAACACATATGCCCACTCTGCCTGACACACCCACACGTCAGTGAGCTGCTTCGACGTGACCGTGTGCGACTTTCCACACCTCTTTGTGCCAATGTAGCTCCCTGATGGCGCCCTCCTCCAACCTCATATTCACTCCAGCCAGCTCTTTACTTGTGGGCAATTCTCTGATCGTCGTCTGCCTTGCCCAGCCTCCATCTTCAATACGAGTATGAGAGTCTGCGAAGCTCCATTTCATGTTGGGCATGGTACCACTGTCGGTAGCAGGCGGCCTGACCATATCGGGAGCCTGGCGTTCACGGGGGTAATTGCGAGGCCCAAGGACATCTGAACCGGCGCCATTGCGGTATGGAAGCGGCTGTAACTTGCGTCCAACGCTATCGACTGCACTGTCGTATGGATCTCGGGCTGAAGGAGAGTAGGGATCCTTGGTCTTGAGGGTCATGGCGATGGCGAGGGTATGTTATGAGTACCGCGTGTTTGTCGAGTCGAGCTTGTTCAGCAAGGAGAGGGAGGTGGATGGGGAAAGACTTGAGGCCCATGTTTTCGGGTAATATTGCGGGACTTTCCCGTTGACCCTGTCATAGTCACGTTGGTTGGCAATGAATAGGTTCCGATAGGACGTGATTGATATCTTGATGATGATGATGAGCGGGCAAGCAGATGAGCCGCAGAGCCGGCTGGTACCGGGAAAGCTAGTGCTAAAAATAGTAAAGCGTAAAATACTCGTACCTCAACTTTAATTTGTATACTTAAACTATACTTAAAGCTGCACTGACATCATGCATCATGCCATCTTCATTTACACGTAAGGTAAGTTAGTCTTTTTATATAATAAGGTATTAACCGATAGACTTTGGCTAAAGATGCTGATGCTGTGAGGTAAGGTACTTTGAAAATAATAATAAACTGTATCATTTATGATGCTGTAAGTAAATTATCTCCATTATTACTAGGTATGTACTTTAAAGTAAGGTAAGGTAGTGAAATTCCATCCGTCTCTTCCACTCGTGACTCTGCCATGCAAGGTATGACATAATCCCGTTTTGCCGGAGACATGACCGCCTTGTCTCTATCATAAATTCACACTTCTCCCTCCATCATCCATCCCTTGCCTTTCGTCTAAGTTACCTTACCTTCATTCGGATTTAACCACATTTTCTGTCTCTACTAAGCCCTACTTGTCCATCGACATCTATGTTCGTTGAGCTTGACTTTCTCCTTCTCATTCATCCCATTCATTCAGCTTTCTTTCAACGCGGACATGGATACCGCGAGTGAGGCTCAATCGGACCCACTGCTTGAGCTTACCCATGGCGCTCTAAGACTCTCTCATACCCAATCTGCTGCAAACACTGACAAAGACAAAACCGCCCCCCATTCGGAGCCAACTTTCGTTGCGACCGATGGCACGTCAAACGAAACGGAAACTCTTCCTGTCGCCACAAGTACGGAAAACCCTAGGTTCCAGAGTCGCCTGGATCCTATCTACAAAGAGCTCGATAGCGATCCGCGACTTCTGAACAGCCGTTCCGCGAAGATAGAGCGATTCCAACCTCCAAAGAACTTACAATCGAAAGCTGCGAATGGGATGCCGAAACGCACAGATCTCCGAGACGTTACTATAGACCTGGACAACGGCATGCTCGAAGCCCAGCGCGATCCTCCTTTAGACACCATGAATGGCGCTCCAAAGGAGTCAGCAGACCATAACGTCGACAGGCGCGGCAAACAGCGGAAATCAGCATTCCAAAACACCCTCGAGAATTTCACGCCAACATGGTTTGTCATCCCCATGAACACGGGTATCCTCGGAATTCTCATGCATCAGTTGCCCTATCAATTCCATGGGCTCCCAGTCCTATCAACCATCATGTACCTTGCTGATCTCACCTTCTTCGTCATCATTTGCTCCATGACCATTCTGCGCTGGACTCTATATCCAAAGGCAGCCCAACGAAAGACCGCTGCCAGTATTGACGAGCTTTCCTTTCTTGGCGCTGCACCGATTGCGTTCCTGACCCTAACTTCCTTGACTGGCATAATTGTCAGCAATGCTTACTGGGGCGGTCACGCTTGGTCACTCGTGGCCTATGTCATGTGGTGGTTCGGGATGGCCTGGATGCTTAGTACATGTATAATCGTTGACCCTTACCCCTGCGTAGTACTATGCTGACAAAGATCCCAGGTGTTGGGGTCTGCATCACTCTGTTCCGCAACAATCTCATCGACGACCGTTCCATGACGCCATCCCCCTTTTTAGCAGCCGTGGGTGTCGCAACAGCCGCTGTCGTAGGCGGCCAAGTCATCAACTACGCATATGACATTTCACCTCGACTAGCCGTCCCCGTCATCATCGCCGCCTACTTTCTGGGTGGTCTCGCAATTTGGCTTTCTATCATCCTGTACGGCATCTTTTTCCACCGCCTCATGGCTTCCGGATGGCCAGAGCCCGCTAAGCGGCCAGCTTTGATGATGCTTGTGAGCTATCCGCGAACGCCTTCAACGGTCACTATTCCGAGGAAGCTAACATGAGAGATCAGGTCGGTCCCTTCGGCCAAACGTCAGCTGCGATGCAAACGCTCGCAACAGCCGCCTTAACCAAAATGGACTTTGCCGGTTATCACAAGGGCACCTTCCTCCAAGCTTCTGCTGCTTCAGGCGTCAGCTCTGCCAGTATCGTGTTCGCACTGTTACTACTCGGGCACGACATTTTCTGGCTTATATGCTGCCTCTTCGGTGTCCTGGAAGGTGTCTTCAGACGCCAGCTGAGCTACAACCTCACCTGGTGGGCAACGATATTCCCCGTCGGTAAGCTCCTTCCAACTCCACCGCTCCTTTCCCACACCTTATAACAGAGCTAATGAATCCTCCACCTACAGCAACAATGGCAACATCATTCCTCGAACTCTCCATTTCGATGGACTCGCCGACGTTCCGCGTGCTGACCACCGCATTCCTCTTGCTCCTGCTAGTCGACTATTTCGTCAACTGGGCCTTCACGTTGTACTACATCTTCACAAGCGACATGCTCTTCAAGAAAGCTGACACAGACCTGTCCGACGAAGAGAAACAAGATTGAAGCTAAAAGACGAATAGAGATTTTTCACCACCATATCTCCAACCCCAGCTCCAAGCTCCTCGCGGAGCTAGACATTACATCGAAAGACGCCTTCGGGCAAATTACCGGATCATACCCCAAAAGGTTGAATCCTTACTAATTCATACCCCCCCATTACATTTTCATACCCTCATCAAAGCGAAGGGTATGATTTGATAAAAAGTAATGCTGCTGGGGTATGATTTGGTAAATAATTGTTAAATTTCTTTTTTTTTCTTCTTAGAGATGTTTCTTGGGGGAATTATTCTTCGAGGAGGAAGATTCTTCGGGGAACACTCTTCGAGGCACACTCTTCGACTAAGCAGCCCGAGGACTCCCCCGGAGGACGCCCCCCGAAGGATGCTCCCCGAAAAACGCTCCCGAAGAACGCTTCCGGAGAAACCCCCCTCATCCCGAAGAATCTCTCAGAAGAATAATCTCCAACGAGTGCTTTAGAGGAAATACCATTTCATACCCCAGCAGCATCACTTCTTACCGAATCATACCTCTTGGGGTATGAAATGATAATTTGAGGGTATGAAATTGTAAGGATGCAACCTTTTGGGGTATCAATGAGTAATTTGCCCGACGCCTTCTCCTCCAGCAACGCTTCCAACAAAGCGAGCCGTGGTATTGGGCTACCTGCCCCCGCAGCTTCATGATATCAGAGCTGAAACGCCCAGAGCAGATCGCAGGCCCAGGCGTAAGTCTAGATGGGAAACAAACAGCTTCAGAGCGCACGTGTTCAGAATCTTATCATTAGGGGGATTACCCTACACGAGTGGCCAGCCCTACACTCGCATCGTACCTCGCTTTGGGGGCCAATCATATCCCAGGTCATTACGGTGCACCGCATCGGGACGGGCCACCAAACTTTTGCCCCACGACCACCGTCCAGAACAGAAGGTTCGAGCACTGAGGCTTATAAGAGCGCAGCCACCTCGCTTGCAGGACGGATACGGAGAGATCAGAACTCACAAGCCTCTCAAGATACGGGAAAGAGGGAAGGTCAGGGAATGTCCGAGCGAACTGAACGGATGGAATCACGAAGACACTCAACATGGGAATTACTGCTCAAAAGCAGCACAAGCTTTCTCAACTCCTATCTTCCTGACGAAAATCGTCGGTACGATCCTCTATGTGGTTCCTGTGCCCTTTGGAGCCCCTATGGAAAGCGCCGCATCAAGCGGACCCCTCTGTTTCAAGAAGTGGAATATATACATTCGTAATCATGAAAATCCCATCCCTCCCCTTTTCCCACTTTCCCATATTTCCATCCTCCATCCTCCATCCTCCCTCCTCCCTCCTCCCTCCCCCCCCCCCCTTCTCCCTCCTCTCCCTCCCTCCGTCCTCAACCCCTACCTCCCCCCCCTCGGACTCGTACAAACAGGCTTCGGCCACCCCTGGCAGATCAGCTCGCCCGAGCAGTCATTGAACTCCTGACACGTAGCGCCGACGCAGTGGCCCAGCCACGCGGTCGGCCATTCGGGCGTGACGCCGCAGTCTTGTCCGTCGGCTCCGTCGGATGAAGCCGGAGGCGAAGGCGAAGCCGATACAGATGTAGAAGAAGAGGCCGGAGGCGAAGCAGATGTAAGCGGAGAAGAAGGCGAAGCGGGAACAGATGCGCTAGAAGAAGAAGAAGAAGGAGAGGAGGAGGAAGCAGGCGCGGCAGAGACGACCCTGGCCAACGTGGTAGGGGCGGGCGCTTTCACGTCCGCGACTTTGGCGACGGTGTCGACGTTCGGGAGTGCGTTGACGGCTTCCTTCTCCGACGTAGCGCCGCCTGCTGCGGGGAGCGATGGGGTAGCAGGCGGGGTGGACGGCTTGGATGTAGGAGGAAGGGGTGTAGAGCTCGATGACGGCGCCGGAGAAGCAGCACCACCAGCGCCTGCAGACGGAGAGGTAGAACCAGACCCCGAAGAACCCCCCGCACACATCTCCGCCTCCGACGCCGCGTAATTCGGAAAGACCAAATCCCCATCCCCGCACGTGCCGCTATCGTTATCCCACAGCTGCCCGCCGTTGACCTGCAGCGTGCTGGGCGGGTCGCGGACGATGGTCTGGCCCATCTTGAGCCCGAAGGCGTCCTCGCAGTCGATCTGGTTCTGGCCGCCGTTAACGTCGGAGCCGATCCAGAGGTCGATGCGGATGGTGCCCGGGTAGAGCTCCGCGCATTCCTCGCAGTGGTCCATGTAGCGGAAGTATTTCTGCAGGAGGGGGATGTAGATGGTCTCGCAGGGGACGAAGTTTGGGTTGTTGAGGGCGGTGGCGAAGGTTTCGGGGTTGGCGTAGGAGCCGTCGCCTGGAAGGGGGGGGGAGAGCGTTGTTAGTGAACAGAATAGGAGAAGATATGGAAGACTTGAGGGGTGGAAAGTGATCGGAGCGTACCTCCTGCAGTGCCGTCGGCGACTTGGGTGGAGCCTGAGCAGCCGAATGAAGTGGTGTCCGAGGGGCCATCTGGGTAGCCGTAGAATGTGAATTCTACATTCGAGGTGGTGGAGCAGGTTGAGATGACATTGCGGAAAAGGAGGGACAATTGCAGTAAAGCGATGAGAATGAGTGACATCTTGCCGGAAGATTGGTAATGAATGTGTAAGCTGTCTGAGCAAAGATTGAATGAATGAACGACGTGGGTATATACGCAAAAAAGAATGTATAAGTCAATGAGCAAATGAATGAATGAATGAATGACTGCCCGGCAGAAGCACCTTAGATGTGTGAAACAGAAAGCGAAGAAAAGAAAAGAAAAGAGGAGAAAGAAACGAAGGCAGTCAGACATCTTCAAGTACATTTTCCACACCCCCCTTCCCCTCAAATCCTCAAACCTCAAAGTCTAGAGCAAGTTGCGCAAATATGTGCCGTCCCTCTAACCCCATTCTGTCACCGCGCTGCCAGGATCCGTTGTGCCTGAAACATGAAAAAAGGACGAATGCGCCGTCTGATTTGACCGGTGTAGGAAAGCTTTGCGGATAGATGCGTACAAAATCCGGGCGGACTGAAGTATGCTGATGGGATGGTGTGCATGACTGACCGTCAGAAGTGGTCAGAATGAGCGCTTACGACGACCGATTGGATGACGAAACCTCGGGAAGGACGTTTTAGCTGCTGACCACAAGGGCCAATTGGAGGGGGCGCAGGGGGGTTTCTCAGGGGGTATGAGTAAGCTCCTCGGGGTTGGTTTCGTCGGAGGGGTTAGCTTAAAGGGCCGAAGGAACACTCAACCCCCTGAGTGGCGGCTCTCGCCCTGTCTGCCCGTTTTCTTTCGGGGAAATCGAGCTCAGACAAAAATGATACTCCAACAACAAAAGACAAGAAGAGAGGTATGGAGTATGTCTATTGGCTGTATTTGAGGAGGGATACACTGCCATGTCCAACTAAGCCTTGACTTGTTACGGCAGAACTTTTCCCGCAATGCGCAATACTCACGCCTTTTAGCTGTGGCCCAGGCAAACGGAAACGCCGAATCGATAACGATATCATTCTTGCTTTGCATCATGTATTGTCTTTGTCTCTTCCACTGAAAAGACCTCTTGTGCATGACCATAGCGTCGCATGGGACGAGCAGAAGTCTAGCTCCTCTCAGCTTGTCTGCTCGGCAACGTCAACGCATCGCCGCCTAATCACGTCACCTGGCACCGGATTCCTTGACCTGGTGGCTCGCAACGTTGACCTTGTCTGTACTACTGTTGGGGCATCGAGCACCTCAGGGGTGCTGCTTAATCTGGGAGTAAAGATTTGCGAATGGCTCCAGCATGATAGACAGAACTGTCATGAAACTTCAAGACTGCTTTTGAAGCGCTCATGGCTAAACCTGACCGGACCGAAACGTCGAGGTGCTCCGAAGGGATACCAACCAAAAGCCTGCAACCGAGTCTATCCTTCCTCTCTGCTTCCGGTACTCGGGCGCATTGGGCTGTTCGTCGGTCTTCGACGAATTTTCGTGCTGAATAGTCCTCAGCAATGGTTGCGTCCTGAGGTGCTTTATTCGATTCATGGGAGGCTAGGACACACCCGAGCAAGCAGCTTTTGCACGGTGGACGTTTATCAAGGTTGATGAGCAAAATCCGGACCGCATTGAGATGAACGGAAATCGCAAGACCAAAGAAGTCGTAGAGACAGCGCCTGGATCATTGTCGTTGTTGGTGGTTATAAGGTAGGACTCGTGCTACGCGATTGCACTGCATGAACATGTTAGCAGGGTACGGTAGTACTGATAGATCACAGATTACGCTCGCAGAATCCAGCCTGTCGACCATCAGTGATCTTCCAGCTGGGAGGGACAAAGGATAAAGACAGCCATGATCAACAAAGATAGAAGATGCATGGAAGGCACCCGACAGATAAGCCAGGAATGCCAACAGAACTTTGGAAAAGAAATCTCTGCACATGGGCATTCGACTTGTAGTAATCTGCGTGGCGTCGCGGGCCTCAGATCCACTAAGCCATCAATAAACACGCTAGTGATAGGATTCGGAGCAGAAATTTCACCAACCTTTCAACACCTCCGCACCCACACACGTTATCCATCAGTATGGAGCTCAAGATGGCTCGCCCCTATGAGCTTGATGATGCGACGGCTGCCTTGATGTTACAAGTGCAGAGCGAAGATATCGACGAGCTATTGAGTGCTAAGAAAGGCAAAGGTCGCGAGGGCGATATTTCAGACGCCGATCTCGCCCTCGCAATCTACCAGGGAGAGCTTCAAGAGATGGACACTATTCTAGCCGACCGGTCTATGGGTAGAAGTCTTACGAGAGCCGTTATAACTGATGCTGCAATCCTGAACGAGTCGGTCGTGGAGGAAAATGTCGCAGCTGGGGATAGGACTCTGGCTCACTCTTTGGGGGGTCTCAAAGTCCCGTCCTCGGCTCCAAACAAATCACAGCAGCATCTGAGTTGGACGATGGAGTTTTGGCAAGACTAGCCGCACTTTATGTTTCCGGATGGGATAATGAAGGTGACACGTTGGACGACACAGTCCACAGTGATAATACGGCAGCAGCAGAATCATCCGCTTGGGCTGCATCAAGACAAAATTCCTCAAATACGAGCTCTCGTAAATGCACCGCGTGTGGTTTGGGGAAACCGCTCTTCGACACATACCAAGCGCCGTGTGAGCACTTTTATTGCCAGGAATGTATACAAAACCTTTTCGAGCTTTCAGCTATCGATGAAACCCTATTTCCACCTCGTTGTTGCCGGATGGAAATTCCCCTGCAGTCTGCCAAAATCTATCTGAGCTCGGTCGTGGTCCAAACATTCGAGGAGAAGAGCATCGAGTTCCAGACTTTAGATAGGACCTACTGTGCTCAGCCGACGTGCTCATCGTTCATAGCTCCCACCAACATCACCGGCGAGCACGCAACGTGCCCAAAATGCGGCACGCACACTTGCACCATATGTAAGGACAACGCCCATGGCGGCGATTGCCCACAGGACAGTGCGACTCAACAAGTGCTTGAGACCGCGGGAGAACATGGTTGGCAGCGGTGTTACAATTGTCGGAGTCTTGTTGAGCTAGACTATGGATGTTACCACATTGTGTAAGGCTCCCCGTGGAAAACTTCTGTCCAATAGACACTGATAACAGTCCCAGCTGTCGATGCAAGGCTCAATTCTGGTACTTCACCTCCTTCCGTCGTCTTTACAAAGCTTACTGGTAAGGATAGCTACGTCTGCGGAGAACGCTGGAAGACCTGCCGCTGTGATCAGTGCGACGAAGATCGCCTTCTGGCCAGAGCCCACCAAGTCGTCGCTCGCCGTCCACCTCGAGTCGGCGCAGCGAGAGAGCGGCAAGTCGATCGAGCTATTACCCATTTGCGAGAACGCCATGAATGCACACACGAGACTTGGAATTACACTGCCGGACCCCACCAATGTGAAGAGTGCTACCATCAACTTTCGCAGTAGATTTTCGAGTGTCAGCAGTGCCGAATCTTAGCTTGTAATAGGTGCAAGATGAACAGACTCTGAGCTGCTTATTTGGAAAGCCAGGAGCTGCAAAGGAGTAGCAGCGTTCTCAGTAGAATTCTCTCGGACAAGGTTGTAAGCGTGTCTAAAGGAAGGCTTGAGCCAGCGAGGCTTTGTTCGGTAGGTAGTAGCGGAAATCTACCTTTCACGGAGCCAATAATACCTCAGCAAAAGTCCAAGTTGAATTCTGCTCTCTATTCTCCCATTCGTATCAGCTCTAGCTGTCCCCATTCCGTGTCCTTTTCATCCTGCAAATAACCTTACACACAAGCCGAGATCTACGAGCAAAGAAACTTATCAATGTTGGTAAAGTAGCGTGAGGCAAGAGCGGCGGCTCTCTCGGCATTAAGCGCAAGGCTACCAATCTTTTCGCAGGACTTCCTTGACTTCTGAGGATATTCATGCTTGAAGCCCCACACAGCCGAGAAGAGGAGGCGCAGCTTCCAAATGCGGTCATGCAGTCATCTTGGAGAGCAGTGAGGCTTTTATCTACTCTTCAAGTCAGCCTCCTAGAGGCCTTGCTAGCATAAGATCTCAATGGCGGTCTCCTATCTTTGTCCATCCCACCCATTCCAACTTTCAAATTCCTTCAGCATGACTGCCTACAAGTACTCACCTCTCAGCGTCGGAGCCTCGGAAATCAGACTTCTAACTCTCCTTCCCGGCCCATTCGATGCCAAAATTTATCTTAACCTCGACAATGTCGTGCTGACAGAAAATCATGTACCGCAATATGAGGCCCTGTCTTATGCTTGGGGATCTGCCGAGTCGCATGTAAACATATTCATCGGTACGCAGTTGCGGACATCGACTGGTCTTCTTCAGAGAGCGGCGATCACGTCAGGAGCGAAGGCCAAGCGCTCTATTGATTCGCCCGTGAAGAGTATTGTTGATAAGAAAAAGCGAACATCGGATCGGCCTTCCCGAAGAGCGGCACTTCGGTCAGGAGTAACGCCCGCGAACATACGTACTCTTGCTATCACCCGAAACCTTTTCATAGCCTTGCAACATCTCCGCCACGGTGATCGGCCACGAGTGCTTTGGATCGATGCCATCTGTGTTGACCAAGAGAACCTAGCAGAGCGCAGCCAGCAGGTTGCACGAATGGCTGATATCTTTTCGCTGGCGAACCGAGTGCTTGTGGGCTTGGGCCTGGGAGAGATGATAGTGCACTGGCACTGAAATCACTGTATGATGTGGGCTCAAAAGTAACCAGGGACTGGAGCAAGCGAAGTCTCAAACTCAAGGAAAATCAAGATAGTGAATCAGCCTGGGACCTCCTTACCAACCGTTTCGATAAACCAACATGGACATCCATATCTTCGCTGTTAAACCGTCGATGGTTCGGTCGCCTCTGGATCTGGCAGGAAGTCCGCTTGGCGAAGAAGGAAATTCAGGTACTCTGCGGTTCCAACGAACTTTCTTGGGGGATGTTTTCCAATGCAATCGTTCATCTACTTCAAGATCCATCACCCATCCCAAGAGACTCTCTAGGCTTAAAGAAATGCGTTGAGCGGGCTTACATACTCTGTGATCCCATTGTCTCGGGCGGTTTGGGGATGATCTTACACAAAACTAAGCACAGCGAGTGTTCTGATAACAAGGATAAGATCTATGCAGTATTGAACCTGGTCCCTTACCGCAAAAGGAAGGGTCTAGAATCCGACTACTCCAAGTCCACATTTGAAGTGTACCAGGATGTAGTCCTATATACGCTTAGAAAACACGTGAACCTGGAAATGCTTCGCTTTTGTGAACTTGGACAGCCTTTAGCAGACAAACCGACCTGGGTTCCGGATTGGTCTTTTCCCAACGTGTGTAATCCGCTAGTGAGAATCAATGCATGTGCAGGCTCCGAGGCGCACGCTGAATACGTTGGGAAGGGCATTTTGCGGGCGACAGGGATCAGCGCAGCGAAAGTCGAGCGGACGGAAAGGTGTCTGCTTCCCGAGAACCCCAGCAGAAACCAAGTTGCCGAGAAAGTAAGGAGAATCGCTATCTTAGCTCCCAGGTCAAGCGAGTATGTAGGCCGTGGCATAATGATTGACGCAATTTGCCGGACATTGTGCGGCAATCATTTCTCGGACAGTTACGTCCCGAGATCTTCAGGTTCAGATTTTTCGCAGTGTAAAGATGTTCCATGTGACCTTCTCTCAAACGAGAGTGATTGCGAGCCGCCGGCAGCTACCAGTCGAGAAATTTATCTTGATAGGATTGCCGAGGCTCTTCATGGGCGATCATTCTGCGTTACCGACAAGGGCTACATAGGCCTCGCACCTCAAGCAGTTGAGGCAGGAGATCAGATTTGCGTAATCTCAGGGTGTACTACGCCTCTCGTGCTACGACCAGACGCAACTGAGCGCCACTCTGTTGTTGGAGAGTGCTACATTGATGGATTTATGGATGGAGCCGCAGTCCTGGGTTCACTGCCAGAGATATGGGAACGCGAGATGAAGTATGATTCTGTAAGCAGAGGTCAATGGCCCATTTTTACGAATGGGGAGACCGGGAGAACCCAAATTGAGGATCCCAGACTGGGACCGCTATCTGCAGGATGGCGAATCGGCAGTCACTGCAACGAGAACGCATATCATCTGTATGTCAATGACGAGACTGGGGTATCTACGTCGTTTCATCCGGGAATGAGCCTGGAAAGATTGCTAGCTCGGGGCGTCAAATTGCAAGATTTCCGGCTCAAGTAGAGATTATAGCATGAATTTGTCGATGAACTGGAAACCTAACGCTTGAATGCAGAATATGGTCCACACATAATCAGTCCACTCTCGGTTCTATCCATTTCGAGCGGTTCTAGCGCTACGCTTCTCGCGTTTAACCAGCAGCACGTTGAGAGGATTGATTCTTATTAAATATAGCCCACCGTGTGCACCAACGGATGCAACATCCTTTGTTTATACTTGGTGTTCGATGGGAGCTACATCGACGCCCTAAAGTTGTCCATCCCTTTGTTGCAATTATCCTACTAACAGCAACGGCGGACAAAGCCAGAAACGCCATTTGCGTGCTTTGATCATGCGCGCTCTTATCATCCATTACTTCATTGAAGGTGTGAGGACTGCGATGGTACACCACAAAGAGCGTCTTCCTCCCTATGCTCTTCCGAGATGATGAGCTGCCTGATCTGGCCCTCAATAGCCCTGAAACAGCTCTGCCCTTTGTTTCCATACTTTACTAATCGCGACTTCGAACAGAACCGTGGACACTACTTGCACGCTTTACGATCGCATCCTTATAAACCATCCCTTCCCGCTCTATCCTCCCCAACCCATCGAATCCCCACCCAACACCCCCCAGCCTACCCTCAGACGCCCCAAAAACGATGCACCTCACCAACCTCCTGTCTTTCGCCCTCGCCTTCCTCGCTCTCACCACCGCATTCCCCCTCCCACTCCCAGCCACGACAGGAACCAGTGATATCGCCGACTCGCGCCCGGCAGACACGCCTGCCAGCCACGCTAGCATCAGCTTGAAGAACGACTGATGTGGTAGCTATAGGATGATGGAAGATCGGGGAAATTTTAAGTCTGATTTGGGTGGTAGTACAAGGTATGAACATAGGGCAGTGGTACCTTCTTAGTTGCGCTTAGTCTGTTGCTCTCAAGCGAGCGGCTATCTATGTTTTGGCACCGTTTGTCCAGTATGTGGTATTGCTGTTTAAGCAAGACACCTCCGTATTGTGCGTGGAACAATGATCGTTGAACCTTTTCTCCGCCTTTGGCCTTTGATTGGGTGTCACAGAAACATTCTTGTCACGTCATTCAGTACTTGCGTCAGTGATTTCTTTATCTACAAGTGCTTTGGAGACGATGTTAGCTTTGTCTGGGAGTTCTCTGTCTTAAAGTCATTGATGGTCGATGCACATGGGGGGACTCGACTGTTACTAGGTCCAATTGTTCTTAAGGAAGAGGGACCATTATTGTTGGCACGTCAAACCTTTTTGGTATCCTTTGATCAACTCCCTATTGGAAACAAAGTAGTCGAAACTCACTATAGGCATTAATGACACAAGTCCTTCTTTCCATTCTCATAAAGTCTTGATCACCCCTATCTCTCTCCTCCTTCTGTATATCAAAGATCGAATCCAATCCTGCCAATACCGCACCCAAGCACACCCCACCAATACATACCAGCATCCACGCTTAAAAAAACCAACAAACAAAAAGAAAAAAAAACATCAACCATGCGCCTCTCACCCCTCATCTCAACCGCGCTCCTCGCCCTCTCAGTAACGGCCAATCCGCTTCCCCCCCCCTCCTCGCCATCCGCTCTCGCAACCCACGACCGGACCTCAGCCATCCCCACCACCACCACCGCAACGTCATCCTCCCCCTCTTCCACCATGCCCCCCCTCAACCCTCGATCATCCCCCGGCGAAGACACCAACAACCTCCAGGACAGGAGTCCCCACCACGAGGCAAGTACTACCGACTGGACTTGCGACTTTATCGATGGTAGTTTCATCTGCGACTATCAAAAGCGCTAACGGTGGCTAGCCGTGACCATCCCAACATGGTAGATTAGTGTTCAGTGTCGCTAACATGGAAATTGGGATGGGGAAGCACAGGTCGTGTGGGGTGGGACTCAGAAAGAAAACAGAAGTGGCAGGATCGGATTTGATGTAGTTTTAGTATTCTATACTGCCTCAAATAGCAGGATTTCTCCTAGATTCATCTAGCTAAAAAGCGTACATCGATTTATGAACAAGGTCTCTCTGTGGAGTCGATGGACCGTGTCTGGCTTGCTTTCCACTCTAGACGAGCGATTTGTATGCCTCCTCGAAGAGAAAGACCAAGATCGCATAGAGCGTGCGAGTACTTTGACAGCTTTGTGTTGCATTCAGAGGTGCAGTGTGTTTAGCTCGTAGGACCAAGCGGAGTATGAGATTACATGTCATTCGGAATTGTGAATATATGTACGTATGTCGAGTGCACCTATTTACGGTCTATGCCCCCAAAAAAACACTGAATAATCACGAGCCAGTCAATCCGGAATGTCCATCCAAGCTCAGTCCGCCCTTACGATCAGCCTCTCCATCCTCGCAGTGCAGGTAGACCCACCAATTATACGCCCCCACGAAGACAGCGCCGCCGATTGCATTCCCGAGGGTAATGGGCAGCATGCATTTCCAGAGGAAAGCGCCAACGCTTAACGGTGCGCCGAGCATCATGCCGATGGATGCTAGATACATGTACTCGACGGTGTGTGGGAACCTGGCGGTGGTGGATATGAAGAAGGGGAGGTGCAGACCGAGTGCTTTGGAGATGCCGTCGTGGTTTTGGGTGCCGAAGAACATGGCCAGTGTAACCTATGCTGTGCGTTAGTAACGCTGATGGGGCTGCGCGTTTCTTTGCTCGACGGCTGAAGATTACGATGGCCGTTTGGCGATGCACTGGGTGGGGATAGTGGGATTTCCATGCCAACTAAATGAAGCCGACAAACATACCAAGAAACCACACGCAATAGCCTTCAAGAAGATGACATGCCACGACGCCTCGACCACATCCCTCGTCACCTGTGAAATAAGACCCGAACGATACGGCTCCTCATGCAACGACAAGGTCAAATACGAAAAAAGAAACGCAGACAGCAGCGCCCCAACCAGATTCGCAACCCAGCTCAGCACCAAACTCTTCACATACTGCAACAGCTTCCCTTTTCCCCTCAGCGCCGTCATAGCCAGCCACATGGGATACCCCGTGAAGAGCTCGGCCCCGATGAAATACACGATGACCAGTCCCGCAGGGAAAGTGGCGCCCTGGATGATCTTCGGCAGGCCGGGGTTGCTTTCTTCGAGGCCCGGAAGGCCGGCGGCGGCGACGAGGGAGAAGAGGCCTGCGAAACCGAAGAGGAGGCCGCCGTAGACGTTTTTGCAGAGGGTGAGCTGGGTGGGCTCGTAGAGGTGGTGGAGGCCGGTTTGGTAGAGCTCTTCTGCGGCGTCCATGGGGCTGAGGGCGCCGGAGTTGGCTTCGTTAGGGGACATGGTGGCGGAGGAGATGCGAGGGGGATGATTGTAAAGTCGTCAATGTTGAATGAATTGAATATGTTGTATGAATATGAGTAATCGTCGTTTCGAAGGAAAGGACAGACGAATATGAAATACCGAAATTGAAGAAATACAGAACAGATCCAATTCTTCCGCCCTAAGGTAAGTACTTTAAGTACTGAATACCTTGAATCTGGCTTGCGATTGAAGGTTCTCGTCGGATGCGATGACTTCATCAAATTCAAAAGGCGGCCACGGGAGCTAGTGCTAGCGTCTTTGGGCTTCATCCGTGATCCGGACCGGAAGAGAGGACGTCTCGGGAGATGATTTCTAGCAGCGCGGCAGCGCCCCAATATAATCTCCAAGGTGGTCGAGTAAAGCAGCCATCTGCTTGTCCAGTGCTTCAGAGCGTAAAGCGCAAGTCCTACGACACTTGCTCTCTGAATATAAATAAATATACATGAAGGAGACCGAGGTCCAAAAATTCATCTCGCGTCTCCAAACATCCACCTGAAACTCCTTCAACGGGCGTTTCTCGTCTTTGAATCATCCAAGCCGTGCTCAGGACAGCTTTTTGATATCACTATAAGTATCACGACAAATTGGAAATGAGAAACCGGGACTCAAGCAAGCTGACTCACTTCTAAGGGCGCCGTTCATTCATCTTTGACTTGATTTCGTCATGACGTAAGATCACTAAGGTAGCTTCCCTTCTCACCACAAAGCCTTTCAATCAGATCGCTACACGACTTGACGCTGAGAACCAAGACGAAGACCATTGAATAGACCGAAGAAATACCTAACTATATAGCCCATAGCGTAAGTACGTGGAAAAAAGAAGGTTATGGCAAACGGTTGGATAGACATCCATGGTCACTTCACCCCTCCCACATCTTCCGAAGATCGCGAAAAGAAATGGCATGCCATGCGAGAGGCCAAGTTCTTAGTGCCTGAACCTTTCGAATGGACTCCAGAAAGCACACTTGCCTATCTGGACAAAGCAGGTATAGCCATGCAGATGCTCAGCAACCTGCCGAAACAGCTCCATGCTCTCAGAGACTCCAACGACTACGCTGCATCCCTTGTGAAGAAGTATCCCAACCGTTTCGGCCTGCTCGCCGCTCTTCCAACCGACAGTCCTGAAGCTGCGCTTGCTGAAATCGATCGAGCCAATCACGAGCTCCACGCCGATGGCTTTGCCGTAACTTGCAACTATAACGAAATCTTCCTCGGAGACGCTAGCCTTGACCCTGTCTGGGCAGAGCTGAACCGCCAGCGTGCCGCTGTCTTCGTCCATCCGGACGCCTATGCCCCAGCCTCAATGGGACGCCCAAGTCCCTTGATAGAGGTGGCTTTTGAAACTGCTCGGACAGTCGTGGACATGCTGTACGCTGGCACGTTCCGGAAGTTCCCCCGGATCACGTTCATCCTGGCTCACTGCGGCGGCGCGTTGCCAGTGCTCTCCGGTCGTCTGAAGCTTCTTGGCACCGAGCCGTGGGTACCCAACCCGAACAATATCTCCCAAGAAGAAATCCAGGAGCAGCTGGCGAAGTTGTATCTCGACACTGCGGCAACTGCTCCCACCGGTATGGCACCAGCCCTGCATATGGTATCTCCAGATCACTTGGTGTATGGTGCAGACTGTGGTGTACCATGCTCGACGGAGTCGACGATGGAAGCGAATAAGAGGGCGGTATTGGAGTACGAGGGTCTATCGAGAAGTCAGCGTGATGCCATAGGTCGAAACGTGCTCTCTCTGTTTCCAGCTGCCGCAGCGAGATTGGAGAAGTGATGATCGTCTGACAGACCTGTTCCAGAAATGATGCAAAGCCATTTGACATTGTCCCTCTCCTATCTGAAGGGGGAACAATTTGCACGCCCTTGAAATCAAGTTAGGAGAGACATGAAGGTAGGGGATATATTTTTCGACCGCGCAGCATACCTAGAGAATAACGTCTCTGAGTCTACTCTTGTTTCAGACAACAGCTGCAGCTCCATTGTCTCATAGTGGATCATAATGTGCGTAACAAAGCCGGTTGTTCTTCGGCCCACGAAAATCTGAAAGCCCGAAAATTTCTAGAAGTGTCGTTGACTTTAGTAAACACCAACCTCCTCATTTTCATGTGAACACTCACTACACCTCCCAACCAGTCAACATCACCAATCTACACCGACTCTCGATACATTGTTTCACCTCGAATTCTATCAACTGCTCTTACTCTCTTATTGCACTATCATAGCTTTACAGCTTCTCGATAGAACTTACCGCTGAGCACACTTTCCAAGCCAACGACACTGACACTCTTCCTCCGAACCTCCTCCACACCCATCTCTAGCCTACCTAAATCCCTCCTACCAAATCTCTATTCAGGTCACAACAATGGACTGGTCAAAGTTTCCGCCGTCGATTTTGGCGCTCATGAAAGTCTACACATTTTTAGGCGTGGCTTTTACCTCTGTCGGCACCGTCCAATACGGTGTCAGTACCTACCACCACCAAAACGCGAGCACTACGAGCACGCATCTGAGCATTTCGAACAAAGCGGCTGCCGTTCTCTTCAAATCCGACTCCGAGCCGTGCCCGACGTGCGTGTCCTCTAGGGAGGATCGTCTCCTTGGCTCATACGGTCAACCACTCAGCCTTGATCAGCTACTCGACAATGCCTCTCACCCAACGCATATTATCAGCTCGAGCATGGCTCAGGCTACCGACGTGCCGGCAGTCTCAATCCCAAATTCGACGAGTCAACCCATCACTCGTCCCACTCCGGGAGCCCTACCGGTCTCTCGACCACGATCCGAAACACCTCTGTCGCCTCCACCAACCACAACCTTCTCTGAAGCTCTCCTCGGCTGGCTTGTACTGCTTTACAGCTGGTGGTTCTTTCCAATGGAGAACGTGGCTGCTTACTTCTTGGAAGCCCCGACATCAGACGGTGTATTGCCTCGGCTCCAAAGCATCGGCTGGCTCATCTTTTGGCGCCTAGCAGCCAGGATCCTTTCTGAGATCGCGACAGTATCGTTCCGCCGCCTATGCAACATCTGGAAGAACCGACGCGGGAAAGCTTCATCGCTGATGACAAAGGACCAACCTACCACTCCCGAGGTCGAAGATCCTCGAGCCGCGCTTTCTGAGTGGAAGCAACACACTGCGACATACATGGACTCGACAGAAGCTACCATGCGGCTGAAAGACCAGCATATCAAGCAACTCGAAGGAATGGCAGACCAGTGGAAGACCCTGTATAGAAACTCGGACGCACGGATGGAGAAGCTGCAAAAAAAGGTCATCGAGCTGGTGAAGAGCCGGCAGAATTCTGACTGCGCTCCGTCCGCTGACACCGATGACCATGACTGGCGGGACTACAAATCGAGCTCGCCCACCAAACTTCCCGGAGACGGGTTTGCCCAGCTCGAACTGGATCACGAATCCAAGAAATACTGGCACGACGAATTTGCATATCTTTCCGAGGAACAGTTAAAAAGCCACACCAACGGGCAGTTGTTTCACGATTGGCAGTTGTTCATGGTCTCTCTAGACAAGCCCAAGTCGGTCCAAGATCCGAGCTCAATGATGATGTCTGGCGCTCTGCAAAACGACGAGGGTGACGAGGACGACGAGGACCAGGTGAGGGAGGAAGAGGGGCCTGTGTGGCCAACAGGTTACCCGAACTACCAGCCTCCTAGCTTGAGGCTGCTGGGCGACAGGGTCATAAGCAGCGACGGAAGCGATGCGGGTGAAGAAGGAGAAGAAGCGGAAAAAGAAGGAGCAAAAGAAGAGAAAGGGGGTTCGAAGCTCTCACAACCTTCATCCGAAGCTCCGACCGATCCCACCTCCACCCCTCCAACCCCACCTTTATCAAAGACAGCCAAGCGCAATCTCGAGCGCAAACGCAAGCTTGAGCGCGACCGCAAGCTGGCGCGCAAACACTAGCCTGCCAAAGCCAAGCGAACCTCGGAAGCCCCCGACTCCGCCTCTTCGACCACGACGACTCCTTCATCCTGAAGCTTCGGTTTCGCTCCGGCGTTGCCGAATCGGACGGCTTGAGATTGGTCCATCCTGCGCCTCGAGCATCGTATACACGATGCTGGGGGACAGACAGTGGACTGGAGTCGTCGTCGTCGTCGCCACTCAACGAAGGTTCTCATCGCCTATATCTGCACTATTGTTTATTTCGCCAGGTCTTACTATACGTTCTCGGATCATCTCACCATGCTCGATGCGGTTATCGACAAATGCCTTAAGGAAGTCAGTAGCAACCCCACAGCAACATTCATAGAGCCCTCAGTACCGCTTTCAGCCAGCACTACCTTCAAACAATCTTAGATTCACCATTCCGCATCCCACTCCACCACCTCACCTCACCCATCAAATCTCGAGATGCGCTCTCCGATAGTATCACACTTCGATCTCGGATTTGAGCAACTCCCATACGACCTATTGACCTACAGGTGCAGCCACTGAACTTCCTCCGCTTTGCCCGATTTCAACATTGTGCATCCTCCTCCACCACGCCACCACCTCACCTCACCCACCGAGTCTCAAGATGCGCTCTCCGATGATATCACACTTCGATCTCGGATTTGAGAAACTCTCACACGACTGCTCGACTTACAGATGCAGCCACTGAACTTCCTCCGCCTTGCCCAACTTTCAGAAAGCGCTCTCCAGATGCCGCGCCACCTTCAGATTCTGGACGAGCAATTTTCCGAAAAGCGGCTTGGCTGGCTCTGCCATCTACCTCACCTTCACACATCATCCGTGTCCTACGATGCGATCTCCGGTCCCACCGACGGAATCCGGATCGACCAATTCTCGGAAAGCGGCTTGACTGCTCTCGCGTCTACCCAATACCTTCCACCCCGCTCGTCTTCCTCCTCCTTCGCCACAAATAAGTGATGATTTCCCGAGGCTTACCCCTACTCGTGCAGGGCTCCGGATGGAATGAATTCCTTGACCGACCGACATGCATGAAGCCGTGCCACACCATGCATCTCGCTCACACAATCTTGTCGTCGGCTATTCACGCGATGCGTTCCCCGAATTCCGGATCGAATAATTCCTCAAATAGCCTGACTGAAGCAGTGCTCCGCTACTCATCTCACTCACAACAACCTCGTCTTCCGCTATCCATGCGATGCGTTCTCCAGAATCCGGATCGAACAATTCCTCGAATAGCCCGAATGAATCTCACAACTCATCTCGCTCACATAACCTCTTCTTCCAATACACCAGCGATGTCTTCTTCAGATGCCGTACCCATGCCGAATTACAAACCAAGCATTTCAAATACCAAACAGCAGCAAAAAACTAGGGCCCATATTTCACCCACTTCCCTTCGCCAGACCTTGCGTCGCATTCCCCAAATCAAAAAGAATCGGATAGCACAACGGCGAAAGTCCGCCACCCACCTCCGCCCTACCGCTTTGACAGCCGCCACGGCATCCACCAGATGCTGGTATCCTAGGATACCGCACCCTCAAACCGCCTCACCCGCCGGCTTCACAACCGGGGGTTAGCAAGGACAAATAGAGATAGTCTGTTGACGTGGTTTTTTGTGCGTCAAACAACTCCTTGACGGACGCGGTTTGAGGACGACATTTTTTCTGGTGCGTGTGGGAGAAAAGAGAGGGGTTATTGGAGGTATGAAAGATGTACGCTGGACGGGAGCGAAGATGAAGAGGGGTGGAACCTCAGTGCTGATGACGGGATGGCAAGGAGGGATGAGATTACAAGAACATGGTTAGGTGGCTGCCCGTCCATGGGGAGAGGGCATGCGAAGAGGTATGTGGCCGAGGTGGATGAGGAGGAAAAAGGTGGATTGAGCTGTACAAGCCTGGTCATCAAGCGCTGGAAGAGCAAGGGGTAGTGCAGTGAGCTGCACGGATCGCTTCAGAGAGCGCAGCTGGAAAGAAAGTGAGGTTATTCAGGGGTTTTCAGTGTGGGACAAGTGTTCATAAAAGGGACTGATAAGGGTCAATGCCGTGATGATCGTGGCTTTGTCATGGTGAAAGACCAGTCCTTTATGTTCTCAGAAAGCATCGTGAGATCAGCGAGGAGGGCTCTTTCTTTGCCTTTGTTGCCATTCATTCAAAGGGCAACAGTAACGTTACTATTAGGATGAGGAAATTCTTTTCCATGTATTCTAGATTCTAGACAGCAGAGGGATCTCAACAATTCTGCCAACGATACTTGATACATCAGAAGTGTTCACAGAACCGCATGTGACTGTAGTAAGAATCGCTAACACCTGAGGCCAAGAGCGAGATTGGACATTTGAACACCCATCAACAATTCACACCAGAACAAAGCGCATAGACCATCTTTTGCCAGAGCTCCTTTGTCCCTCCCAAGACCCCATCCTTTAAACCCTCGCATAATGGGCGTCTGAAGGGTAGGAAACAACCATCGAACAAGACCCCAAACCTCACCTCACCTCGAGCCCAGTAAACAAACAATCTCTTATGCAAAATCCGACCCACCCATAGCAGCAGCAGTGTCAGAGTAAACACTCGCTCGGCCTTTCGGCCTTTTCGGAACCAGGTCCGCGTGATCGAAATTTTCACGCGGGGGGGGGGGGGGGGCTGGGCCGGAAATTGCCAGTGTTGACGGTGTTCACTTGTTCACATAAAAAGGTGAACTTCGAACTTCTTTCCAAACCTCACAACAACGCACTCCTCACAACCATCTTTCCATCTACCTCACCATCACAAACTCACTCTTCATCATCAAGTACATCCTCATCATCATCCTACAACTGTAGGCTATCATTTACACACCTGTCACCTCACCTCACATCACATAGAAAGGTGAACGCGAACTTTTTCCAAACCTCACAACAACACATACCTGACACCCATCGTACCATCAACCACACCACCACAAACACACTCTTCATCATCAAGAACATCCTCACCTTCATCCTACAACTGTAGGCTATCATTTGCCCTCCCGCCACGTCACCCCACAACACCACACGAGGTTCTGTACCCTCAAACCCGAAAGATCACCTTACACAAACACAACTCGCTCACCATGCCTCCCCGTCATCCTACTTCATACCTCTTCGGAGCTCTTGTCGCGGCACTGTTGCTGCCAAAGTCAGCCAAAGTGCCCACCAAGGACAGGGTTATCGTCCTCGATACTATGGAGGTACAATATGATACCGCTAATACCACCCTACCTCTTACCACCCCACCTCTGACAACGGCTTTACCCACCGGATTCCTCTCATCCTTTCTTTCAATCCTCGATGTGATAGTGTCTGTCCTCGGGGACGAAGTTTTGAACTACATTGGGGCATTGCTTTTCGCGATGTTTCTTTACTACCTAATAGCGCTCGCACGAGCGACCAAGCGCTTTTGCTTGTGGATCTTCGGATCCACAAATGGTCTGTGGCAGGCTCTCGGAAGATGCGAACGCGTACCGGAGACGACAACAGCGTCTGAAGAGCAAGCGGCATCCGAAGCGGTTGAAAATCAGATGATGACCAAACTCCAAACCCAGATCCTACGAAAGGACACGTACATTAACAGTCTTCACGCAACGGCCAGGAACAGCGCGAAAACGATTACAGACCTCAGGGATCAAACCGTCCATCTTGACAGAACCCTTCGAGCGGTCCTGGATCCAACGGGTCTGCACAAAGAGACCAAAGATGTCTCCGTGCTGGCGGAAGACCTTGCGCGCGATCACGACCGAGTTTCAAAGAAGCTCGAAAGTCAGCACAAGGAACTCAATGCAGCCCGTAACGCCGACGGGATGGCGCAGCTGGCTCTCAAAGAGAGTCAGATGTCTGCTCTGACTGAAAAAAACTCGAGACTCGGCACCCAAATTTCCGGACTGCAGGAGGGGGAGCGTGCGTCGCGGGGAGAGGTCAAGCGGATCGAGGAGTCCGCTGAGGAAAAAATCAAGCACCACAGAGAGCGCGCAGAGGCTGCGGAGAGCGCCGCGAGGCAGGCAATCTCGCCGAGGGAGCACGATGTCTTGAGAGACCAAATGGAGATTGTCGTCGTTGAGCTCCGCCGAGTGCGCGAAGAGTCGGAGCGTCTAACCTCCGAACTCCAAGCCGAGAGGGAAAGAGTCCAGGAGCTCCAAACTGGGGCTGGCACTATGGATGACGCCGCCGCCGAATCACATGCGGAGTACGAGAACCGGTTTACTTCGACAGCGAACGACCTCGAGCTGGCCAGACAACGAATCACCACGTTGGAGACTGAGGCTGTGGAGAAGGCGGAAGAGGTACGGCAGGCGGAGAGAAAAGCGAAGGCCGCCGAAGACAAGACCGCGGAAACCAAGGCATTCACCACAAAAACAAGCCAGCTTGAGCAGGACCTCAAAGCGGCCCAAGAGACCGCCGCAGACAAGACCGCGGAGATCGAGACAGCTACGACGAGCAAAAGCCAGCTCGAGCAGGCCCTCAAAGAGGCCCAAGAGGCCGCCGCAGACAAGACCGCGGAGATCGAGACAGTAACGACGAGCAAAGTCCAGCTCGAGCAAGACCTCAAAGAGGCCCAAGACCAAGCCAAGCGCTGGCAAGACAGTCACGACCAGTTAACCCGGGAAGTCCAAGAGGAGAAGGAGACGCGTGAGAAGAACGCCGAGGCACAGCTCCAAGCTGGTGGAACCAAGTCTGACCAAGAGGCAGTCGCGGAGGAGAGCGGTGAGGCAAAGCCTCAAGCTGATGATGCCAATCCCAACGAAGAGTTGATCGCAGAAGTCGACAGCCTTCGCGGACAGTTGGCCGAAGCGAACACCGCCCAACACAACGCATTGCGCTCGGCGGCGGTTGAGAAAGAGACACTGAAGAATGAGGTCCGGACGGAGACGGTGCAACTTTGCAAACAGGAGCATCTCCGCGTGCTCGGCGAAGCGATCGTGAAAGAGAGAGATGCCGCTGCCATACGTCAGGCGGACGCCGTGACGCAGAAGGAGCAGGCAGTCAAGGATGAGTGCCAGAAGGCATGGGATGAGCGGAGGAAGGAGTGGGAGGCAGCGGCCAACGCAGCTGTGGAGAAAGAGAATCAGCTCACCAACGAGCGAGATTCAGCTGTCGAGCGAGCGATCGCCGCTGAGGACAAATACGACAACCCCGATGCCTTGGTGCAAGAAGCCCGGGGCGAAGCGATTCTAATGCGCGATCGAGCCCTCTTAGAGATAAAACGAGCAAACGCCGCGGAGGAGGAGGTGGAGAAATTCAAGCAGGGCAAGAAGAGCCAAGACGAGAGGATCCAGAACCTTCGCGACGAGATTGCTCAACTTCAGCGAGAGAAGATTCAAAACCAGGAAACCATGACTCGGGCAAAGAAGATTCTCGCAGAGTTCCAAGCGGTCATGAATGACCGATCTCGCGCGCAAGCCATGGTCGAAGAGTTGCTCTATCGGCATTACGACTTCGATTCAAAGCAAGTGCTCATAAAACTGATCGGAGCCAATACAAAGATCGCCTCTTTGGAGAAGAAGCTGAAGAATGCTTCAACGCAATCTAGCAAAATCCTTCTCCTGAGGGAACTACTGGATGCGGAGGTTGATGAGAAAAAGGTCCACGAGATCAGTAAAACAGATTATAGGTACCGCCAGGTACTGGTGCGACAGTGCAGCGCGGTCAACGCCAAGCTAAAGTCTCTAAAGTCAATAATTAACTCGAGTGAGCAACCAGACATGGAAGAGCTGCTTGAAGAGATTTGGAAGGGGCGTGGTGATGAAGATGCAGAGTTCAATGATGAAGAATCCCATCCGACAAAGCCCGAGAGCGACGAGGATGGGGACGATGACGCCGCTGACGACGCTATCACCAACCGTCCTCGGGTTATAAATGCAATGCGTCGTCCGACTCCTGGACTGCTGGGGCAAAAGCTTGTCCTGAAAGGTCCTCGTAAACCAGGTTCGTCGATTCCAGCAGCTAATGATGACCAAGATGAGACTAAGCCGACGTCTCAGAATGATTTGCCATCTTCAGCGCATATCGGGGAAGCTTCTGCCCCGCGAACACAGAGCAGTGACCAGGCCTACGTCGGAAAGCCGACGAAGATCCCTGGTCCGAAGCCACGGCCTACGGAGCGACAGGAGCGACTTGCAGGCATCCAACACCAGGATGACAAGGCCGCTCCAGAACAATGTGCAATCCCGTCTACTCCCCAAGGTCCCTCTTTCTCTTTCAGTACGCCCAAGGACATAGCATCAGGTATTTTACCACATGTCCGCAAGTACACGCGGTTGTCGGGAAAATCTAACATTGTGCTTAGTCGCCGTCAGCTCAACCCCAGTGCAACCGAGCCATAACACAATTTTCAGTGGACTCGCACGACTGGGAGCAGCAGTGGCGGATCAGTCAGCACTATCAGCATCAGCGACACCAGCACCAGAAGAGGACGAAGTTCTCGAGTTCGACTCCTGGGACGCGACGCCAGACCAGGCTTCGGATTCCGAGCCGCATGATGAATTCCAAGCTCACACTTTTTCAGATGACGAGGAAGACCGTAAGCTACTCAATCCTTTCCTTTCCCATGAATCCACGCTGACAAGTTTCTCTAGTCGAGACGCTCTGGGAGGACGCCTTGAATCCTCAAAAGCAAGATGGTGACAATGACTTCGATCTCCATGCTGGTAAGCCATCCAAACCTCCACGATACCAGTCTTCACACCGGCTAACAAAGACCATCTAGACTTCGAACCATCCACCATACGAGCCCTTGATCAGACAGAGCAAAATTACGAGGAGCAAGAAGCCGAAGCAAGAGCTGCCATGCAAGGGGTACAGCAAGCTCCGGCACCGAGGCAAAGCCAGCCATCGACCGAAGAGGAGGAAGACAACTTCCACATCGACCTCGACTATTAAAGATGGGTCAGAAACCGTTCAGATGGCAGTATGGAGGGATGGATGCCGGACCAGTCACTTCTTTCATTGGTTGTGAGGCTATACACATGGCAAAGGAGGGTGGAACAATACCGGAGGAGTCACCTCTTTTCTCGGACCGATTCCACAGATGTGTCATACCCTGATGGATCCAACAGTGTCATAACGAGCGTTTCCATGTATTTCAGCAGGAGTTCTGGCGTTTATCAGGGTTTCTTCAGCAAGCTGTAGCAGAAATCGAGTGGTTATTCCCCACATCACGTTCTTTTTTTCAAGGAAGGAATTGTACCATAGAGAGCCATCCCACCGGCGCCTGGCTAGAGGCATAGGAATGACCTAGATTTCTTAGCCCAGCAGACATCCCACATGAAGAGATCTGCGCCTTTTACTCCTTCCTCTATCATGCATATCCACTCCACCAGCCTTCCAATTGAAGGACAAGAACCATCATCGAGATGTGTTTCATTCCCTTAGACCCCTACCGTCTAAGTGGCGCGCATGTCAAAACCCTCACGAAGCTACTTTATATCTCAAATTCTTTATCATCGCGAACAAACTTCAAAACCAGTACTGCGAGTAGCGCCGAAGCGACATCCCCCAAGCGCCCAAAGCTACATCGCCCAGGCCGAGCCTCTCGGGAAGAAAAGGGCCTGTAAGGCTGCCGGTGTGATTTGTCAAGGGTTCAAGACCGAGCCGATCCCTGCGATGCCCTGCATGATCGGAGAGAAAGCGTGGGAAAGAGGGGAGGAATTGTTTCAAGTGTGTGGGACGACGTTCAGGGGCAGAGGGCCCTGCAGATTAGAAGTTATCGTGGGCTCGACTTTCTCGCGTGGAGGTATTGGCGAAAAAGAAGAGGATGCTGATAAGGGTGGATTTGGGCATTATGAGGGATGCGAGGCAGGTATAAAGTATGTGGGGACCTCCAAGTACCTCGATCTTCTTCCACTTGCCATCCATCCGCTGACAGGTGGGGCGCCTAGAGTCCCTGGAGCTTCGATCATGCTTTCGCTCTTCGGCTGTCCTAGTATCGTAACATTGCTATCCTCCATCCTCTTCCAAGTCATCCAATGCGCACCGGCGGCGACACTCTTGCCCTCGCGCCCAATCTATTCCCTTCCGCCGCTCCAACCCTCCTTGCCCCTCAACGACAGCAGTAACGGCTACTGCGCCAGCACGGCCAGATACCCCAGCTGGATCTCTGACGACTGGATTGTCGAAGACTGCTTCGTCGCGGTGCAAAAGCTCTATTTCGAAGAATTTCTCGTCCACCCGGATGTAGCCTATGAATTTCTTGCTCGGGGGGTGTCGCCGACGGGGTTTCCGCGTGGTTCGGAGAGAACGCCGAGGAAGTATATCGTTAGTAAGTCGATCCGTGGTTGGATGCTTGCTGTTGTTAGAGGCAGAGGCTGAGCTGATGGTGTGTAGAAAGTTGCGTCGTGACAATCATGATGCTAGATTGGTTCAATTCCGGGCGACTGCCCGAGGCCACGAAATTCAACAGGGCGAAGACGGATGTGAGTACTTATCGAAACATATGGAATGCGGCGAGGAGTATTGAGTCGGCATGCACTGTTTCCAAATCACCTGGTTGGCTTATGACAGGTGAGTCCCTCTCTAGACACTAGCCTGTAAGAGTGGCTGATCAGACTGGTAATGTCAAGGCGAGAACTCTGCAATGGGGGTATTCGTGTGGGCGACAAATTCTCATATCAATGAGATCACTGGAGGCTTTCCTGTTCAATCACCCAGTTTGAATGAATCCGACGTGCAGGTTCTGGATGGTGTGCAAACGAGCTGAGGGAAGATAGGGCGATGTGCGTAGGCGTTTTCGGGTATGGAATACGGAATATGGAGTTTGAGATACGTATGGGATTGGTAGGGGCAGCATCAAGTCAAAGTCAGAATCAATGATGAATTCGGTGAAGGGGGGGGGGGGGGGGGGGGGTTGGCGTGTGCTCTTGAGAAGGAAGGCTTCTTGATGCGGTTGCTTAGAGGTACGGTATTTAGCTCGACTCTGGCGTGTTCTCTCCCGTATACATCCACATGCCTGTTCAGGTTACAAGGTCAATCTGACTGCCTTTGTCCATCTCAAGCCCATACTATTGAAAACAGACTGCATAATTCAATGTCTTCTGTCAGAGAAGGAGCACCAGAGTTTGATGCCGCTAGAGGTAGCTGGCTCGTCGAACCGCCTTCGAAATGTTTGTTACGGAGAAGTCGATCCCGTTCGCCAACTCATACGTGGGCCCATCCATTCTCAATCAAGACCTGCATCTCGTTGATCAGGCAGAGCTTTCCGTGCTCCGAACGATCCGCACCAGCTTTGGACCATGAGTTCAATCTGCTGGTGATTCGCACGGTTTTTAACTTGGTAGAGGTGGTCCAACGCCAGAAACGATTTGACCAAATGCCCATCAGACTCCGACTCATTGAAGGCCATATTGATGCTGATCTGACTGCAGCGTAAGCCTCCGGGCTGTAGCCCACGCGCACATTGGGATTGAGCCAAACGCCATGACTCTGGGAGAGAGGGTTGTCAACGTGTATAAGACAGCATTCGGAGCCTTCAACATGATGAAGAGCGAGAGAATCTGGCACGCCGCGGAACTGCAGGCGGTTCGGGTCGTAGAAAGGAGCCGCGTCGAAAGCAACGATTCCATTCCAACAGCTCTGCACCGGTACAGGGTGGCCTGATATTATGGCGCTGCGGGAAGCCTTGGATCTGAAGTATGGAAATGTAGATGTTACGGCCTCTTGTCCATCATTGTCGCGCAACGCAAAGGTATCGTAGTAGTGAGGCGGCTTGGCAAAGTCCAGAGAGCAGGCGGCAGAATAGTCCCCGTCCCGAGTTGCGAGTAGTGTAGCCACATCTTCAGTCTAGTTGCAGACGTCAGCAACATCGAGAGAGCGATGGGTGTCCTCACTGTAAAGACTACATCGTTGAGAAACAGCACCTTGTCGAACTTGATGCCGCCCACGGAGTAGTTGAGTGGCTCTAAGGCCAGATTGCGTAATCTAGACAAGTATGGTATTCGTCTTAGTTCTTGTTTGCCTCTCGGCGTTTTGATCCAGCCGTCCGTGGCTGGCTGTTTCAGCTCATCGGCGTGGGTCGTCTCATTGAGCTGGACAGTCCGTTGTACGCCTTTCTTTTCCAAAGCGTTGTCCAGGGCCCTCAGCGCCTCTTTTGTGTTATCCCAACTTCCACTCTCGTACACGGACACGTAGATATTCTCTGCTCCGAAGTAGTCCACCAATGCGAGCACAGCCTGATTCCAATTGCTTCGAAGGATCGGCTCGTTGTTCCAATGGATGCTAGCGATGAATATCTTCTGCCCACGAACGTCAGGGGCATTCGCAGGCAGATTCTGGTGCTGACGAGCGAAGGTCAAGGACAATACGTCGACGATGCAGAGAAGAGCAAAGACTAGAAGCGTTGCCCGAGATACCCTGGTGCGAGAGGATCTGGAGAAGCGGCGAAGGGAGGCTTGTATCATGGTAGACCGAGAGAATAGAGGCGGCTCCGTTCTCCCAAAGGATACTGTACTCCCAACTTCTGAGGTAAGTGGGTCATGATCATGGATAGGTCGTGGGAAAGCCGCGAATCTACCAGCTTGCTGAGGTGAGATAGGGGACACTCATGGAGAAGACAACTAACATTTGCAGGATGCAGCCCTAGAAAGCTGAATAAGGCTATCACCGGGCCGGCGGATCTTCCGTAGGGTACCTAGATCGCCTACCAAAAGGTACCTTCTCTTAGGTACCTAGCTAGGCAGGCGCCAATAACTGTAGTTGAAACAAAATGGAACCGCTCAAACTAGGATACGAGCGCTCTACACTCTCAATTCCCTTGAAATCTTCATTATGCGTCTTTCGCCATGAAGCAGCAAAGAATGCAAAACACTCATTCTTCAACGCGATTCCTTGAAGCCACGTAGAAGTCGGAGCAGGAAGTCGGAGCTGCTGATTACCTTATTGGTAAGGAAAAAGGTGGAAATATCTTCTGTTATCGTCAAAGGGGCAAGAGCCATGGGACAGAATCTGGCGGGATTATGCGGTTCAAGCCCGTTGCTGCGCCACCTTCTCTACATCAATATCAGCACTCAGACTGTATGCAATACCATTCGCAGGAATACCAGCAGCTTCCCCCGGAACAATGGCCAGGTGCGCTTCAATATCACAAGGGAAACGGGAAGGCTAATAATCAGTCAATGTCTAGACCTCTAGAGGAACTCCTCACCTCTTCTGGTATCTTGACAGGGCAAGAAGCTCATAGACTGCGAGAGTACTGCAATAGCGCCTACCTGGACTTTGACGCGGACCTCACAGATTCCTACGGTGTTCTGTTCGAGGATGGGGACCTTAATGCTTTCCACGAGCACTTTGAAGGCCGCGTCAAGCATTTCGAGGGCAAACGGTATGAAGCGGCGCAGGAACTGTTCAAGCTCAGATGGGGTGCAATGCGTACTCCGGTTTATGTTGTGCTGCTCACTCTTCGAGATCTCCATCCTCCAGTACGCCAGAAGTACATTGCTATAGCCGAATGGCTTGTTAACACGGCCAAAGTTCCCGTTGATGGTATGTTCTGAGGGATGGCGACCCATCCTTTTCTGTTGTTGATGTGCCTATGTTCCGACGCAAATACATAGCTTGCAACTGTAGATACATAGCCAAAGGGATAGGTGCTGACTACTTTTAAACAGGGACCGACATATCTGGCTTCACAGCTCTGATACATTCCATCTCCACTAAACCCTATTACGACACCGAATTCGCCCAACTCATGCTTGATGCCGGAGGTGATATCAATCGACAAGACCGCTTTGGCGGGGTAGCCGCCCACGACATCGCCACAGTTCAGCTCCTTCACGATCACGCCGCTCATCAAGTGGCCGGGCGCGCTCTACAGTGGTACCTAGAACATGGTGGGAAAGTGGATATTAAGGACGGGGACGACACCTCTGTGCGGGAGATCATTGAGCAATTACAAAACACGGATAAGACTCTGAAATGGGTGATCGAAAGGTTCGAACAACAACAAGGTGATGGTAGCAGTGGTCCAATCGCACGGCCTACAGCCCGCAACCGTCCATGCCCATGTGGGTCGGGTCGAAAATTCAAGAAGTGCTGTGGTAAGGAATGATGCCCGACGCCCAAGCTTGTAGTCCTGGTCACGGGCTTTTTAGCATTTGATGATAGCGTTAAAAAAGCATCGACCGTGTCAGCGTTCACTGCGTTGATTGAAAGCATGTTGCGGCTGCCACCGTACAACGTCCATCGCCTTCGGTAGGTAGAAAATTTCCAGCTGCCAGTCCCTTCTCATGATGCCACCATACCCTGATCCACCGGAACTTATCGCTCGAGTGCAGGGATCGCAGCGCGGCCCAAAAAGGTGGAAGTACACGCTATGCACTCTATCTGCAGATTTGAGCAGCTTCAAACTTAGGGAACCGCCTCTAGTGGTAAACTCGAACTTCATCGTGCGATTCCGACGTCCGTGTCTGCGGGGTGGAGACTAAAGTAGTGTTCTTAGTGACAATTCGGACAGCATCTCACGACTTAATGTATCACCTACCTATCGCTGTAGTCTCGACTTCTATACATCAGCTTTGTTTTAAGGGCTGTGATTTTATCACGAAGCATTCCTAGCTCCAGCTCCTTTGCCACCAGTTTCAACCTAAGGCTTTCCTCGATTGAGGCTTTGTTTCGGTCAAGGTTCTCACGCAGCGTTCGTAATTGCTCCTCAACAGCTGTACGAATGGCGTTGTTATCATTTTGCAGCTCATTGAACCGCTTTTCGCTGTCTTCTTTTGTCTTCCTGTCATTGCGGGACTTCCAGATCGTTGACGCTACTGACCAAGCCAGCGCGAGGATAGCGATCCCGGTGGACCACCAACCTGTCCATGTGGTTGAGACATTGGCTTCTCGCAGTATCGCATGCGTGATGTTCTCCGCGATTGCGGGAAGCTTTGTTGTAGCATCGAGCGTTATGATATCTTTTGTTAAGGTTGTTGTCCTAGCCACGGTGGGTACCATGGTTACGAGCTTCTGGGGAAATACAATATTAGTGATGGTTGGTGTGATGGGAAAAGTAAACAAACCAAAACCCTTTACCTATGCTGTACCGGACGCTCCTTCCGTTGAGTTTGTCGCTGCCATAATGATAGTCTCGCGCAAGAAACCACCCCCCCTTCCTTCATTCACCCACCACCTCCCTTCCCCGTACCCAAACACCACGCATTCAGCCCCCGAACCTCCGTCTCCATCCTCTCCCTCACCGCCATCCTCGCCTCCCAAACCACCTCCACCCCCAACCCCCTCCTGCCCCCCTCTTCAATTGCCCTAGCCTCGCGCACCGTCCCCCTCTTCCTGATCGCGGCCACCTTTGCGAGATAGCAGTCGCGGCAGTAAGGACGGTCGGGGTCGCGGATGCGCGGGAGGGTGGCCGGGTCCCAGGTAGGGCAGGGGCTCCACCAGGACCAGGCGGGGCAGCGGGAAGTGACGTGGTGGGAGATGATGTGGCCGCATTGGGAGAAGGTGGTGCATGTTGCTTGGCACATGATGGGTCAGTGGTGGTGGATGTGGTTTTGTGAGAGGTGAAGTAAGGGGTTGGTAACGTACTGAGAAGAGGATCTTGTTGTTGAAGGGCCGTCTGGGTATCTTCACCGTTGAACATTGTCCGTCTTTGTTGCAAGACAAATCTATTGTCAATGCTGAAAAGCTTTGACGCATAAAGTCGTTGTCTTTCAGCATCGAAAGGATCCTTTTACCGACCGATCTCGAAGGCAATGAGACAATGGAACTCAAGGCCTGTAGTTTGAAGAGGTAAGAACAATGGTCTTTGTGTCGACAAAGATTCGGTGAACAACATTACCGAGCTTCACAGATTTAAGACCATCTCCCCCGGTCATCTTGCAAACACACTTCTCCAATCCAACTTGGCACCAACAATCCAGCAACGCAATCAAAGTCCCATCCATCCTTCACCAAGCCTACCCTCAAAACCAAAAAAGTAACAGAAAAAGAAGCAAAGAAACCCCCCGACCACCAACAACCCCCCCAAAAAGAAATGTGCACCGCCAAACCCCGCCTCGCCGAATGCGGCCACACAATCTCCTACGAAATCATGCTCCCGTGCCCCTCCTACCCCGGCAGCGGCCCCCCCTGCCCGGCCTGGAACGCCCGCCTCCTGAACAAAGTCATGACGAACCGCCCCAGCTGCGTCGACTGCCACCTGCAGCAGGAGCGGAAGATCGCGCGGCGGTACATCGAGGCGGAGATGGGCCTTGCGAGGGGCGGCGGGGACGGGACGACGGCGGCGAAGGGGGTGTGGGAGGCGCGGTTGAGGAGCGGGGTCAAGATGCAGGCGGAGGTGAATCGGTTGGATAAGAAGGCTGGGAGGGAGGGGGCGTGGAGGGAGGAGGAAAGGTTGTAGGTGGGTGGTTGGGCTGTATGTGAGTTTGAATGTATCCAATTCTGTGTCGTTGATTTTGTGTTCAAGCTCTGAGGTATAGTAAGATGAGCTTCCATCGTCTATTGTAATATCCTCGGTCAATATTCCTTTCGCATGTAGATGTGGGGAGGGAGATATTGGAGTATGAAGTGGATACGTAGATATATCTCTGGGACGTTTCGAGTGTAAGCTGGAAGAACGGTTGATGGATGGGGCAAACTTTGCACTCGTTATCGAACTCACAACATTGTATCCTGAGAGAGTTTATACCAAGCAAATGCTTTTTGTCGTCATTTATTTTGTGGTTCAAAGGGTAGATGGCCTTTTGTGGCCGATGCCTTCTCACAATGCCGGAACCACTCACCCCGGTATCATACCCGCCAACCTCAATCGATCAAAAGCCTTGAACCAGGAACTGTTTGGGTCAATCTCCTCCTCAAACCCCACCTTCCTCGCCTTGTCCAAGCTCATATGCCTATCAAATGTAAAATGATACCCATACTCATCCAGAGCCTCCGCCTTGAAAACCCTACTACCCTTTCCGCCCCACTCCTCCAAGACGTGCTTGTGCTTCTCAATATACTCTCCCGGCTTTAGCGCGACCTGACCATCAACACTAGGGCCTAAGCCTTCGAGGCCGAAGTACTTTGCAATAGCGGGCCAGCGCTCGCTCATGCTTGACGGACGAGCCTGGTCCGCGATATTGAATAACTCACCGCCTCCGCACTTTTCAGGGTGTAAGGAGGCCCAAATAGAGAATTTCGCTATGATGTCTGCGGAAGCGTCATTGAAGAGGGAATGGTAGGCAGGTAGCGTGCCGGGGAAGGGGACTTTGGCGCCTTTTCCCTCGACAAGAGCGTACAGGGAGAGGTAGGTGGCCCAGTGGGCTGGGAGATTGAAGGTGCTGCCGTTGGGGACGAAGCCGACCTTTTTCGAAGGGCCGCGTATGAGAATGTTGAAATGCGCTACGAGTGAATGTACCCTGTACTTACAATAGCATCCGGCCTGACTTCACACCACGTCCATTCTCGCCCTTTGCTCATCCGTTCGAGCGCATCTTGATGCGCAAAGCAAAACACACTGCGGGCGATTGGCTCCGGCAACCGTCCCATGGATTCTTTGAAGGGGGCCGTGAAGACTCCACCTGGAAGATGAATGCCATACCCCTATTCTAGGCCCTCAGTACTCCGGTGAACAAAACTCGGGGGCTCCGATGTTAGAGTCTCACCCTGGTGCCGCTGGGAAAAGCCACGAATTTCAGGTTTGGGGAAATAATATTCAGGGCGCCGATTGCACGCTCGATCATGTCACGGTTGACCTTCGTTTCGACGTCAGGTTCTTGTTCCTGCTTATAAGCTGATGAAGGCAAAAATCATTCATGTCAGTTGCAAAGTCGTCCACCAAGGTCACTCATCCGTGGAGCGGACGATCGAATGACCCTCAACAGCCAGACGCACCAAAATAGAAAGCATGCGTGACATTGCCAATATCTCCGACTTGGCGCTTTAGAAAAGCTGTTAGATCCTCGATTGACCCTCGTAATAGATTAACATGAGGGACTAGCAGGAGCTCCGGTCGCGACGGCGAGGACCCGGGCCAATAAGAGTCGACGAGGCTGAAAGGCCGGTTCACCAATGCTGTTACGCGTGAGAAAGTGCCTTGAGCGGGATAGTCGGAGAGGAGCTGGTCGACGACTCCCCAGCCTGCTAGACCGGATGCGCCAAACACCAATGCGTGAGCGCTGGTTGCTGGTGCAGATTGAGGCATATTGTCCCTCAGAGATGGGAATGGCGAGCCATTAGAAGTATGGGTTGAGAAATCATCGATTGGGGCACAGTCAGAGTAGCTTTTCTATATCAAATGTCTGAGTCACGCAAAGAGATAGGGTTGTGGTAAGAACGTCATTGGGCATGAAGCATTAAGTCGAAACCTATGCGCTAATGCATATTCTGATTCGTGCATGCATGACCATCTCACAAAATATGCACCTACCTTAGCACATTATTGTATTTCGGGTCGCAGAAGTACCTCCTCAACGCAAATTGAGTCGAGCCAGGCCGGGAACAGAAGGTGCAGGAATTGGTATCATCTGGTGACGCGAAAAGCCTTTGATGGCGGTGTCTAGATACATATTTAGATAGAAGGTAGCTGGTACATCTTCTCTATGACCCATAGCACGCCTCTGGAAGCGGCAAGCCTGATCAAATTCAGCAATATCACACCTATAGATTATGGAGAGTGTTAGATAGGGAATGGCTCCTGTCAGAGTTGTGCGTGATCACTTCTACCATATATGCGCGATTTGATTTCGTTGCGATCCAATAGAGTAGCGCCAGAGTCCCACCAAGGCTTAGGTCTCTAGTCGTTCCTACCTGAAGAAGCAAGTGACCTGGTCAATATGCAAACACAACAGTTGCCTATCTCAAAGCATTCGACGGCTGGAGGAACAGTAGGGCTGCTATGACAGGACTGACCACCTATTCTGACGGAGGCCAGGTAAAATTAGCACCGGTGCCCAAATGCTGATTAGGAGAGGTGGTGGACGGTGCCTTCCTTTACTCTAGGTACTTATGTACGTGGTACCTACCTTAAAAGATTCTCGTCCCATGTTCCGGGCCGATTCATACTACTAGGGTTAGGGTTGAGGCGAATTTCGAACTCCCGAGCCTTGTGCCGGCTTGCAGCCTGCAGCAAGGTCGTTCAAGAATAAAACACCACAAATTAGACCGAGCTTACGACGCAGAACTGGCATGTAAGGAGGCCACGATCATTTCCAGGCATTGAGAGTACGAGGCCTTCGCGGATATCTGTAAGAATCCAAGTGCATACGACTCCTTTCACTGCCGGCCCTCAGGCCGTGCACTCCCACATCTGCAACTGTCAAAAGAAAGTAAACAGCCATGCGTACTCAATCATATAATAATAGCTGGCTCTGCACCTCTTTTTATGATGTCTTTAAAGCTTTCGAACTTCTCACGCCCAAGCCGTATCATTGTACCGCCGGTTTCTCCAAAGCCGAACATCTTACCAGAGCAAAATGCGCTCAGATTTGCTCTTCATTACTGCAACGGCATTCGCTGCCACTGTGCAGCCCGCGACTCTCGATGAGGTCTGCACGACATCTCATGTCTTAGCCTCACTGCCATCTACCGACTTCTATCTCGGCATCACCATCGATTCATCCTCGGTGACTGCCAGTCAGGTCACCAACTCTTCGGTCAGCGGTCAGAATTTCTACCCTGACGCTACATTTGACTATTGCAATGTCACCTTCGCCTACACCCACGATGGACGTGATGACCTGGTCAATGTCAATTATTGGCTTCCTTCTCCGGCCAATTTCAAGAACCGTTACCTTTCAACCGGAGGTGGTGGGTTTTTCATCAACTCAGGCACAGCCAGCTCAGGCTCCCTCCCAGGAGGTATTATTTACGGCGCCGTCGCCGGCCTCACGGACGGAGGGTTTGGAGGATTTACTTCCAGCTTTGACAGCGTCTTCCTCATCCAGAATGGCACGGTGAACTGGGAACCAGTTTTCATGTTCGGATATCAAGCTCATCATGAGCTGACTTCACTTGGAAAGGAGTTTACCAAACAATTCTTCAATATGACCTCCAGCAATTCCAGTATCTCCTTTTTCTCTGCCGGCTCTGGGAACTCCACAAAGTTATACTCTTACTACCAGGGTTGCTCCGAAGGTGGCCGTGAAGGGTGGAGTCAAGTCCAGCGATTTGGGGATGAATGGGATGGTGCTATCACAGGCGCCCCTGTCATCCGCTTCTCTCAGCAACAAATTCAACATCTGTTCTCAAATGTTGTTGAACAAACCCTGGGTTACTACCCCCCTCCTTGTGAACTTGAGGCGATTGTCAATTCTACCATTGCGGTGTGTGACTCTCTAGATGGCAAGAGTGATGGTGTAGTAGCCCGATCAGATCTCTGCAAGTTGCATTTCGATCTTAACAGTACAATTGGCCTGCCCTACTACTGCGCCGCCACCACCGCTCCCTCCTCTCCAAAGGCGAAGAGGCAAATGATGGGAGGTGGTCCTGGAGGTTCGGGGGGAGGTGCTGCCACGCCTGCTCAGAATGGAACCGTGACCGCAAAAGGCGTAGCAGTTGCGAAAGAAATCATTAACGGTCTGCATGACTCCGGAGGCTGTCGTGCCTACCTTTCCTACCAGCCCGCTGCATCATTCGCGGACGCGGCTACAACGTATAATACAACAACCAAATCCTGGGGATTAGACATCAGCGGTCCCGGTGCCGAGTTTGCCGTACGCTTCTTGCAGCTGCTCAATTCCTCCACCCTCAGCAACCTCGATGGGGTCACCTACGACACACTGAAAGACTGGATGTACCAAGGGTGGCAGGAGTACGAAGACACGCTCCAAACAGATTGGCCAGACCTGACTCCCTTCCATTCGGCCGGCGGCAAAGTTATCCATTTCCACGGCGAGTCCGACAACAGTGTCCCGACCGCCTCTTCAGTCCACTACCGCGAATCCGTCCGCAAGATCATGTACCCAGGCATGTCATACAATGCAAGCAGCGAGGCGCTCAATTCCTGGTACCGGCTCTTCCTCGTGCCGGGCATGGCACACTGCGGGCCAGACGCATCGCAGCCTAACGGGCCAATTCCTCAGACCAATTTGGCCGTGCTTATCGACTGGGTTGAGAACGGAGTTGAACCCACCACGCTCAATGCGACGCACTTGGCCGGGAGCCAAAAAGGTGAGAACGCGCAGATTTGCGCGTGGCCCCTTAGGCCGTTGTGGACGGGTAATGGGACGGTGATGAATTGCGTTTATGACCAGGCCAGTATCGACACCTGGCAATACGACTTTCCTGCGTTCAAGATGTCAGTATATTAGGTCCATAGGAGGAGACTTGCCATTAAGGCAGAAAGCATCCCTCAAGATTCTCCCATACCATGCATTTCTACGCTCAATCGTCTCACTCCTCTGCGTAATCAACACATGATACCAGACAAACGTAGGTTGTAGACAAAGTGATTAAACAATCTCAGCGCCAGGGCTACCCACGTCAAAGGGTCTACTAGAGCCTTACTAGAAGCCTGAAGAGGCATTTTTCCACGCTCTCGCTTCAAAAACTAAATCACTTCGTGCCGCTTCCACTCATGACCGGGGACCACCTGACTGAAGAGAGTTCCACACACACTTCTCCACTCCTGCACCAGTGCACAACCTATCATCCGAATCCACCTCTTTCAACGCCATAGCACATCCCATCACCGGTGAAGATCCCGTATCTTCGAGCATCCTTACCGCATCCATGGGCACCGTCGTGATATTGCCATCCTTAGGTATGTGAGCATCTGATTTCTAATCGCCGCTGTGAAGCGAGATGACGTTCTTTTAGAGTAGAATAAAGTAGCAAGCCTGGTACCATACCTACACTGCATTAAACAATCGTAGAAAAACGTCGTCAGCGGCAGGAAAAAAGCTGCTCCGAGTCCCACGGCCCACGCAACAGCGAGCACGATCCCCGGCCCTGCAGCTTTTAGAATTGGGCGAAAGCCCACCGCCGGCGATAAACTGGGTCTGAGCTACAGGCCACGACTGCTACCGCACTTGATGGCGAACTTTGGCATGTGCATTGGAAATCAAAGCTGGATACGTGGGATTAGTGTAGAAGGGACGGAGTTGCTATGATGGCGTGAGTCAAGAGCTTCCTGGATGGTATGAGGTAAGATGACAGTCCCACGGCTCTCAGATAGGAGCGTTCCATTTCAAGAGCATAATACGGAGGGAAGTATTTCAGCGTGTTCGCAAATTATGCTTACTGGCCCCGATGCACTCCATGCGTCGGCATATCTGCCTAGTACTATCCATGCATACTCAGCATTCTTATTCACGAATGCATTCTCTATCACCATTGCTGTTCCCCGCTGAGAAGGGTTTGTGTTGGGCGAAGCATCGTTTTGAGCGTATTGGTAGAGGTGTCAATAGCTGCAGAGGTTCATTGTTAGAGGGCGCTAAAACCCTGAAGGGCAGGTTATATTTCTCTTCGGCCAATTTTTTAATTATAGTATTCGATGTATGATCATATACACAATTTGTCTATGAAGGGGGATAAATGCTAGAATCGCTCTCGCAAGACGTCGAGTCTGACTGATCACTTTATCTAGAATCCTTCTATTTAATGTCTACAAGATGTGAGCCTCCGTAAGTGTGGCCACGAGAGTCAGAAAATCATCGAGGAATTCTAGACCCAAATCGCGTCGGTCTCTACCAGACGGACTTTCAAGAGCCCGTTGTAATATCCTGCATAAGTAATCCGACTGAACTTGTGACAAGAGATATCGCCTGTCTCTCAATATGTGATCATAGCCCTCGGCATTCGGTCGGATCCCCTCAAAGCGAATGAGATGACATCGCCTTCCCTCAGTGCCACCGTAAGACCGCAACGTTTTCGAGATTTCGAAGTGAGGACTGCTAGGAGCAATATGGCCTATAGCAAGACCGAACAGGCTCTCTTGCCACGAGAGAGGTGTTTCTTGTAAGTCTACCACGATTGTAGCAGCCCCAATTTTAAAATGCCCCGACGAGAATATACTGCTGTTAGGATCCGAACTAGACGAGAGGCATAGTGCGATGAGTCCTGTGAAGTGAGGATCATATGATACTGGCTGCAACCTTATTCCTAACGCATGATTCCTGTAAGTAAATTCGAGCATGGACGTTCTGAAGATCCTGACCCAAAGCGAAATCGGTTTGACCTGATCCGCCGAGTCAGATTGGTCTAAGCATAAAGTGGAATTAGGATCCGCTCCGAGATGTAAAAGTTCTCGAATGATATGAAGGTAGGCCTCGAAGTCTCGACGCTCCTCATTTAAATTTGATACGCCACTGAAACCACAGACGGCGCACGCAAGCAAATAATTTGAGCGCTCGTGAGAGATGCCGTGCAATATCGTGCTGTGCATGAAGTATCTTTGACATCCAAAGAAAGCCGCGAAGCCAGGAGCATCGTGGAATGGCAATGCATCACTGCGGTATCCATGATTTATATCCGTCCATTTGTAGTGCTTGAACCAGGGAACACACGGTTCGTTCAATTTCTCGTCAATCAGGCCGACGTTCCTAAAGATCTGATTCACCATTTTGACAACTTCTTCTGCGCAGGCTTGATCGCTTCCTTGAGCAGACTCTGATCGCCCCACAAGGTTTACACAATCCATGACTCCCGCTATATGGGCAAACAATGATACATAATGCTTGCCTCCCCCAAACGGAGACACAATGACCGGGATGAGGTTTAGCACGCCAAGCTTGCCACGTATCATTGCCATAGTCGTTTCAGAGGGTTCAGTCTTATTCTGGAACAACGTTCCATATTCGGTTCGTAGAAACTCCCCCACGGTTCTATGTATGAACAACACTTCCCGATTTTGTTGTACCGGATTCTGCATTCCGTCGACTTCCCACGGCTCCCAACTGTTACTTGCCCTTTGAAAAGGCATTTCGCCTGTCTTAGAGAATAGTGCGAGTTGATCTCGATGACTGTTCCCTCTGTCTGTCAGGGGTTTTAGCCACCTCTCCTTGATCTCGACGAGTCCGGCACATCGTGTCAGAACGCGGGTCTCAACATAGAGGCAATGATCAATGAATTTTTGAGATGTAAAGTAATCATGGCTGTTTGTTGTGGGGTCTTGGCCAATTCCTCCTTCAGCAAAGACTGACTCCAATAACGTGAGTGGTGACAAGTTCATGCCACATCCTTCTTGCTTCTCTTGCTTCAGCAAGAGGCCGAAGAGTTTGAAAGCCTCTGGGAGATAAGAGCTATCCATGCTTTCGAGTGACTGCTTATATAGGCCCTCTATTGTTTCTGGAGTCCGCTCCAGTCTTTTTTCGAGCTCGAGGCATGGTGTCACAGTTACAAGCTCCCCTCTTAAGGCTTTTGAGCATAAGTTCCAGCCAGAGAAATACCCCCTCGGATTTGTGGACTGTATTCCGTATCAACTTTTCAATGCTATCCTCCTCCGATGGTGGGGGGAAATGCTTGAATAAAACTGGACGCAGTGTATCTTCAGCAACCTTCAATGTGTCTAGATAGTTTAGATCCTGTAGCCTTATTTGCGGTGATTGAGCGAACCCTTTTCGAAAAATTTGTTCGGGACGACTAGAGACACAGACTTTAACCCTTGGAAATTGACTTAATGAGTGGATTAAACCGATAAGATCGTCCTCGTCTCCTAGGAACTCATCCAGACCGTCAAAGAAGAAATACATATCCAGTGAAGATGGTAAACGATCAATGAGTCCTTTGAAGACCGATACAAGTCGTTGCTCCGTCCAAGCATGCAGCGGTGTATGATGATAGCCTATACATGAGGGGTTTGAAAGATCAGGTTGACCATCGATCATGAGTGATATCAAATCCGGCCTCTGATGGGCAATCTGATACAATATGGAACGTAACAATCCCGTATAGTTTTTCTGCAGAGCACTACCTTGGCTCCAGAAAAAGAAGGAGATCGCTATGGACTGCGAATCTGAGGCTTGTGCCTTCGGAAGATTTTTTCGGAATTCGTTGACGATGTACTTCATGAGTGTCGACTTGCCCGAGCCAGGTTTGCCGCTTAGCCAATATTCCCGACCACCTTGTTCGACATCAGTAATTTTCGAGATAGGGGGTAGAAGGTGAATCGTTCGAGTCTTAATGCACGCGATTGGACGACAACAATTCTCTGTGCAGGGTTTCAGATCTGATGGTAAATACGAGCTTACGTACCGCGTTCAAGCCAATCAGCTAGGCTTGGCCATTGCTTCCGCCCTGATTTTCCGTCGTGGTCACCAGGCTTGAATACCCACTGACAGGTCCCCTCATGCGCCGTGTGTATTTCATCTCGTCGCGAATATATTTCTGGGAAGAAAAGACTATCTTTGAATCGCTGTTGGATGATCAAGTCCTGCTCTGTCCGCATAACATCGTTGAGCGGGGGACTATCAGGTCCTTGTATCATTTGGCGTCGGCCTGTGAGGAGCCGTTGGGATTCGTTCCAACCCCTCGAACTTTGCTTTCGAGCAGTAGCCATTCTGACAATTACATCGCAGACGAGCTTGAATTTGGGATCGTCAAAACCAGAGTATTTGTTTAGACCGGAGTGATCTGATATCAAATATATCATTTCCCTTCCAAACTGAGTCGCTGAGCGTTGGTCAACGATAGGAACTCTGAGGTATCCTTCCAGATAGGTATTATCCAACTTTTCGTAGAAGCAAGTAATGCTCAGGTGCTTATATCCAGCAGCAAAATCTTGCGCTAGATCGTACAGTTGTTCACTTTTTGGAGCTAGTTGCTCAACGAGAGAAGGGTCGTTTCCTTTGACCATAGCAAGAAATATTGCATATCCAGCAATCGTAGCCCCTTCGTGCGGCGTACCCAGGAATAGGACACCAGCAGTCGAAAATCGGATGTCTTCACAATCTGGCCGATTATTCGCAAGGACAAGCGCTTGCTTCACAAGTAGCCCACCCATGCTATGCCCAACGAACACGATCGGTCGGCGCATTGCCTTCAAGTGTCAGTTAAGACTAGAAGACAAGATATCAGCTCTCTTACTTCGTTCTTCTGTCGATCGAGGTGCAACACTGTAAGTAACTGTTCTCCCAGCTCGCGGAGACTCGTCTTTTTGGCTCCCTTCTGATAAGTATACCAGTCTGATCTATAGCTGAAGGTGGCAATCCGCGCATTCGGTACAGACTTCGGGAGTAAGTCGCGGAGCCACATCACTTCCTCAACTCCGCCATCTTCTTTCGAGACCTTCTTGACCCATGTGTAGTACGGACTGGCACCAAGGCCTTGGACAGCAATGATGCTAATTATATAAGTCATACATATACCTTTCCATATCAGAAGGGTAGGGGTACCTACTCGACAGCTGAACCACGGTCAGGCTTATCACTATTCAGGGTATTCTCGACCGGATACCAGGTGAAGAGCCCCATCAAGTCCTCATCTTTTGGTCGGGTAACCATCCCCGCAGAGTCTCTAGTGTAAAAGCTAAGACAGGAGATAAATGTCAAGGTTTATAGAGACGGTCGAATGCCCTCACTACATTTGAGATGACAACAATGAGTTGATAGAACCCTATCACTCGGACGTCTACCCCACTCGTGTCACCTTCAGCCTCGTCAGTGGTCAGTCAGCTGATGTATTTAGCGTGTGCGAATCTGTTTGTTCGCACGATCATTTTCGGTACTACTTCGTAAGACATCTTTGCGGAGCTGGATCAGCATAATCTATTGCAAGTACAATAGCTTTTATTATCTACTCTGCCGTTGTTAAGATAGTCAGGTTGAAAGAATCAAGATCTGTAAGCTAGTCGCGACAACAGATTTGCACACGCTAACGACTAGCTGAATGATCTACTTCATCAGGTACCTTAGGCGTTGACTTACGAAACGAGGCGTTTCTGGACCAACGAATGCTGTCGCTGAAGCCAAAGCAGAGGCGAGTAACGAGGTTCGCGCTCGTCACTAGTGCGAAGGCTGCAGAGCTCAAAAGACATGCCCCTCCCCCTTACAAAATCCAATGAACAGGACGCGAGACCCGAGGCCGCAACCTCCCGACCTCCTATTTCCACGGTCCCACCCGAACATCGTCTCCCCGTTGGCCGTGCCGAAGCTGAATTTGCAGAATGGGGTCGTCACAGCTCTCCGGCGTATTAGAGGCCAGGAAAGCAAGACCACATCAAGGGTACCAGGCCATAGAGCTATCCCGGGTCAGGGCAGTGGATTAGAGGAGAGGGACATCGAGAAGAAGGCAACAACCTAGACGAGGTCTGGGGCAGACTCATGGGGTTTGGAGCAGACATGAGAGGCACTGAGGACGAGGATAATGCTGCCGGATCAAGTCAAAGCGTGTTGGCATTACAGAGGAACGTCTTACGCTCGGAGGTCTTGCGGGAGTCAAGGACATCGTCAAAATCTTCGTCGAGGGTTTTGTGCCTCTCTACAACGTGATTGGAACAGTAACGGATGTCTTGGGTTATGGAAAGAAAGAAAGAAAGAAAGAGGATTGCATATCTAGAGGATTATTCGAGTAGTGATACTGCCCGGCGAGACTGTTCTGGTGTTGGGAAAGTCAGGCTCAGGATGCACGTTGTCCTTGAGGTATGTCTTTGGATATGTGCAATCTGGCCCGCTGACTGTTTTGATGAGTGCTTCTGGTGTAGGTAAGAATGACTTTGCTTGATTTCCTGGCTTCTCTAGAGAACGTTGGCACTATATCCGATGATGTTCTGGTTGATGGCAAAGCTCGTTTCGTTTCAAACAAGAACGTTTGAAGCTTTACAGCTTGATATTCACAGGTCAATTCGGACAGTGAGAGCAGCTCCAAGATTCAGTGCCGCTCACCGTTGGCCATACGAGGTCTCGGGAAGAGAAGTATGCTTATGTCAAGGGACTCATAACTTTACTCGAGATGAATGAAATCGTGGTTGCTATCATTGGACTGGATTCGCAGTCATCTTTCAACATTGTCCGCTTTGTCAAGAAGCTTGCAGCCTCTGGGCAATTCATCCATTTGCATGATCTATCAACCCATGAGCAACGACATCATCTTGCTGTTGTTGGAGAACAGATATTTGAACTTCAATCGCCGCTGACCACTCATAACACATTGAGTGAAACAATTCTGTTGTCATGCTTGAGGAATGCGGGGATCCCCTCTCTTGAAATTCTCCGCATGCGGCCACCGAAGCTCTCACATCGTCTACCGAAATCGCAGCTCCAACAATACACAATCCCAAAACCCATAATTTCAACACCGCAGATGCTCGTCCTCAGCTAAACGCCAAATTCGAGCTCGTCTCCACGAAGAGATCAAATCCACACCGACCACTAAGCAACCACCCCCCATGCCCGTCCTCCCCATCACGCCCACCTCCCAAACCCTATTCCTCCTCTCCTCCCTCCTCTCCCTCACCATCCTCATCCTCATCACAATCTACATCCTCCGCCGACCCGGCCTAAGCCCCATACCCCTCACCTACCTCGCCTACCACTACGGACGCTGGAGAAACCCAACATCAAACCCATCCTCGCCCCCTCTCCATCTATCATCCCCCCAATACCACCAACAGCAAGATCTCCCCCCGACCCCACACCCACAACCCTACCACAACCCTTTCGACTCAAGCCCCAGCCCCAGCCCCAGCCCAAGCTCCAGCCCCGATCCCGAATCCGATTCCGAACCCTCGCCAATAGAATGGCGGGAGCCATGGCGGTGGCGGTTCGGTACTGGCAGAGATGTACATGAACGCGGAGATGCACACAGGAACGAAGGTGGGAACAATCTCGGGAGTAGGGTTGACATTGCTGACGAAGCAGAAGTGCAGATCGCAAGCCCGACGCTGAGTCCGTTGGCTGGGGAAGTATTTCTTCGCGGACGGGGTTGGGATTCGAGATATGTGAGGTGGGGCGAGCATTGAGGGGAGTATGATGAACCCTGAAGGAAGGGGAGGGGAGGGGAGGGAAGAGGTTGAGTCCTGAGTCCAGGCTTAGATGGTGGAATGCACAGTAGTACAAACCCCACACCCACACCCACAACCCCCCAGAAGCCCGCCTACCCCTACGTTCCTCCTCCCCTCATCCTCTGCGCGCCTCCTCCTCTACGCGCCTCCTCCTCTACGCGCCTCTCCCTTTGCGCGCCTCCTTCCCCTTGCGATTCCTGCACATCCCCCACACATCCCCAGCACATCCCCAGCACATCCCCTGCCCATCACCTGTACACATCCTCCGCAGACCCAGCAGCCGCAACCCATCGATCCCGCTCGCGCATGCTAGCATGGGGCGGTGTATCGACATTCGCCGCGGGCTTCTCCCCTTGGGTTTCCCCTCTCCGGCTTCGAGCGAGGGAGTAGGTCTTTCTGAATGTGGGCTGAGTTTGTGGGGAGAAGGGAGGGTGAGGGTAGGAGGGTAGGAGGGTAGGAGGGTAGGAGGGTAGGAGGGTAGGAGGGTAGGAGGGTAGGAGGGTGAGAGGGTAGGAGGGTAGGAGGGTGAGAGGGTAGAGGGGGTAGAGGGGGTAAGAGGGTAGGAGGGTGAGAGGGTAGGAGGGCAGGAGGGTAGAGGGGGTAGAGGGGGTAAGAGGGTAGGAGGGTGAGAGGGTAGGAGGGCAGGAGGGTAGAGGGGGTAGGAGGGTAGGGTAGGGAAGGGGGATGGATGGTGGATGAGGGATGAGGGATGAGGGATGGTGGATGAGGGATGGGAGGAGGGGGGAAGGAGGGTTGGGGTGATTGATTGACTTGCCTACCTACCTATTGGCTTCCTCTTGTATATAATGATGAGAAATGATTCCTTCTGCTTGCTAAGAGAGGGGAAGAGGAAAAGATATTCCCTTTGAAGCAGCAACAGCCGCTGCGGTGTGTAACCTACATAATCGTACATGCAGCATACATACTCTTACAAGCCCCCACGTCTCCCTAATGACTTCCGACAGATCAAAGCCATCAAGCCGAACTCACAGAACCACCGGATCCCCATACTTCCTCGCGAACATACCCAGCGCCTTGATCGGGAAGGTGAATTTGTAATTCGGATAAGAGATCATGACGCTCTTATTGAAGACCCCTTCGATGCCCTCCTGCTTCCACTCCCCGTTCCCCCGCTGCCGCTCCATGACCAGCTTGACGGCTCTCTCGATCGGCTGCCGGTGCGGAAAACCCGCGACGACGAGCGCGATGATGGCCCAGCTCGTCATGACGACCTGGCTCTCGCGCTGCACGTAGACGCCCGTTTCGCAGCCCTTGTAGCTCTCCCCCCAGCCGCCGTCGTCTCGTTGCTTGCTGAGCAGGAAATCGCACGCCTTCTGGACGCGGGTGCTGTTACTGTAAGTCTCGCCGACGGAGGCGAGGGATTCGAGAGCGAACATGCCGGCGTAGGTGAAGCAGATGCCCCAGCTGCCGTACCAGGATCCGTCCTTGCGTTGCGCTTTACGGATGTACTTCAGCGCGCCGTCCAGAGCTCTCGATATGTCTGCTTTTCTGTAATCGGGATGGTGTTTCGAGAAGAGGCGCAGAGCTGTGACGACGGCGGTGCTGCATTCAGGATAGTCGTACTCGACCATAATCCTACCGAAGACTTCGGCTCCGTTCAAATATTCTAGATGCTCTGAGCCGCGAGTGGGCTCATAAGATGCGAATCCTCCGGAAGCATTCTGCATGGTCAGGAGGGTGTCAATGGCATCATAGAGGCGATCTTTGGAGACCAAAGTCGGATAGCCGGGCGTGTGCTGCAGCATCATAACAGCCTTCAACGCCTCACTTGTCGTATCGCTGACAGTGTAGCCCTGTACTTTCGTACTAAAGGCCCAGGCACCCTTCCGCTGCTGTCGATAACAGATATCCTGTTCTCTGCAATTTTCTCTAATCTGTTGATCCTCGAGGAATTCCAGAGCTTTCACCAGCATCGGTTTCCATTTTGGGTCTTCAGCCAGTCCAGCTTCGTAGACTGCTTGGATAAGCCAAGACGTGTCCCACGTCTGCACCCCATTGGTGCCGTTGACAAGCATGCCCTCGTTCTTCATCCAAAGGAACTCTGACAAGCGCTCGCGATGGCGTTTTACAGAATAGCTATCTGGACCGTCATGGATGAAGCAGGCCACCATATTCATGGGAGCACTAACAGGAGCGAGATCAGCATAGTCAGTGTTCTCGTCTTCGCGCTGAATCAAGTCGAAGGACCAGTCTTCTGCTCGCTTTTTGATATAATCCGTTCGAAGAAACTGATTCCAGACGTAGACCAGAAACCAATTGATGAGGGTGAGGATCCATGTTTTTGGATGGTAATTGTCTCGGGGAGACACGCTACTACGGTATGAGGAGAAGTTGATAGAGGAATGGCTTTGGGTGTAGATTTCCTCCCGAATCTGGCTGATCAGAGGAGTCTGAGGGGTGACAAATCTCCTAGAGTAGATGTAGGACATTGGGAGGAAGACCATGCGCATGTGTATCCACCAACGCCAAGGAGCAAGAGGTACCCAGTCTGGAAGAAGCCTGCAATAAATCATCAGACAACCTTACCATCAATCGAAAGGCCCAACGCTCGACATACCACAACTCCGGGGGCACTGGATTGACACCCTCCCACTCCATAACCCCCAACGCGGCCAACCAGAACTTCGCCCAATGCGGCGCCATCACCGCTCCGCCCAACTTATGGAGCATCGATCTCGCCTTCACCATCCTCTCATCTTCTTCACTGGCCTCCAGTAGCCTCAGCACAACATAAGTCATCGTGGTGCCATAGGCTGTGCTCTCGCCCTCAATATGTAGCCCCCATCCTCCATCATCTGGATTCTGTCGGGCAAAGAGGTACCGTTTCATCTCTATGGCAATGGGTTCCGGTATGGGTGTCTGAGTGACGTACCAGCCGATAACCATACCCGGGAGGAGGAACATGGGACCGCCGTATTCGCAGGCCCAGTTGCCGGGGGGAAGCTGCAGACGTTCGAAGAAGGAGAGGGCATTATGAATGGAGGAGAGCGGGGTTTTGGGTCTTTGGAGCCCTGGTAGATCCTGCAATGGGTTCGTCAGTGACATTGAGGAAAGTAAGGGGCAGCAAAAGGACTGACTAGAGACAGACCGAGGTGGTACCTATCCGCCGTGCTTTGCGGCCAAGCTTTGACCTCTTCGTCAGTCTCCAGATAGTGCCATGTCTGTCGGCCGGCTTCGTCCAGGAGTCGCCATCGCTGGATGTCAGTAGATGCTTCTTTAGAGATCGAGGCTACAGTCGCGCCGTTTTGGTGCTTGTAGTCGCCATTGGCGTTGCCATTCAAGACCGTCTGCTTTCTCCATGCCATATTTGATCCAGGAGGGGCACAAAGTACTGGCCTGCACGATCTGGGGATTCCATATTTATGACATTTTTGAAAGAGGATTTGTTGGTCGTGGTTTTGGTGGAACAGGCTAGCACGCGAGTTCGTAAATACCTACAGCGCTACAGTACGAGTTACGATGCTAGCGCCATAGGGCTCGTCGATCACGATCTAGGGTATATCCCAGGCACAATCTCAACAGTAAGGGTACCTTCTACCTTAGGTACGTAGTAAGGTACTCTTGAAGTCTTAGTACTCTTAATGTCTGAGGAGGAAAAAGGTCCTTGATTAGAGAGATCGGTCGTTATAGCTAGAACGTGCGGTGCAAGAACTCAATTATGATCCATTAGCTCGAATAAAACTTCGAGATGCCCTGTCAAGCCTTTCCAGAGGATCGAGAGACGGGCGATATAACGACATCGATGCAATAACAATGCCTTCCCATCCCATGCCAAAGATCGTCCTCATTATCCCCTCAGTCACTCAAATCAGGATTAGCAACAAATAGCCTCCCCCCACCCATGTAGCCCATCGTATTAGCCCTTTCATCCACACTCCCCCTCCTCCTCAAATCCTCAATCGTCTTGCTCTCCTTCTCTGCCTTCGGCGCCTGCATCTGTCCCACGTTCCCAAAACTGTTCTCACGTTCACTCGACCCCGCACTGCCGCCTTTGCCCGCACTATGCGCAAAATAGTCCGCACCCTGCTGCTGTTGGTCTCCAGGCACGGGGGTCTCCTCCGTCTCTGCCATCTCCGGTATATCGTCGTTTGGACTGCTCCCTTGTCCACTTCCGGTGGGCGTGCTGCCTTGGCTGTACCTGTTTCCGCGTTGCTGCTGGTCCACGCTCAGCCACCTGTTATCACCCGAATTCCTTCCACTGATCCGTCTCCCACTATCCGCATCATCATGGTGGTTCCCATCATCGCCCACCTCATTCGCGCTCAGTCTCATCGGAACACCGCCTCCCACCATGTTTGCGCCACTGTATCCTGTAGCTTTCGGCAGGCCATGATGCCTGATCTTGCTCCTGACGCCCAAGCTGCCACTGCCCATACTGCCACTTGTACTCGTCCGGCCCTCTGCCAGCCCTTTCACGTTGATTTCCCTCGCTGCCCGTATTTTTGCTGCTTTGTGTTGCGCCGCTATTCGCGGATCTTCATGTTGTGATCGATCGCACCAAACCGTGGCTTTCTGCTTTCGCATCAGCGCCACATAGCTGCCGGGTGTAGTCGAGGCGCCAGAGCGTGTAGAAGCGTTTCGGCTGAGGACAGAGGAGACATTGGAAGGAGTCCGAGATGGTGGGTAGCCCGTATTTGAATGTGACGTAGATGTAGTCGATTGGGAGGGGGTGCGCCGTGATTTGGCGATTGCGTTCGGATACTGTTGTGATGAGGGGGAAGAAGTAGGTGGTGGTTTAGGGCCATTGCGGACGTATGAAGAGAACGTAGAAGTAGGAGGTGGCTGCCGTGAAGGAGGCAAGGCGATGTCTGGAACAATTTTGCTCAAAGGTCGGAGATCTGTCCGGTTGGAGATGTCTGGAACTGGAGGTAGAGGTTTCCGATGAGGGAGTTGATACGGATCTGGCCGTGGAAAATCTACCATTGTCATCTCAGTGAGATATATGGAGTTTTACTGGGGAGATGTCGGAGGGGGGAGATAGAGGTGTCGGAGGGTCAAGGCGCTGGTTTGGCTAGTGTCGTGAACAAGGATGGCTGGGGGGGATTTTGGAGGGGGGGCGGTCGGTTGTTGGGTCTGGTCTGCTTCCTTCAAAAGAGACGTAAGGGTGAGGAGAAGTAATAAGTTAAAGAAATTTGGGTGTCCCTTCAACCAAGTATGAAACGTGATGCAAAATATGCAAGTGCGATAAAATAAAATGATTATGTTAGGGACGAAAGGCTGCTTTTCCACCTAACTTACTCTCTCTCAACAAGAATTATATTTCGTCACCTAGAAGCGAGCTGCTCCGCTCAAATTTCCCAAATCTTTCTTCAATCTTCCGCTCGTCTTTGTCAACAACAATGACTACCTGAGGAATGCCTCTCCTTTTCTGTGGACAATGGTGGCAAGCAGGAACCCCTACTTGTGTAAGAATGAGATTCTATTGGCTGCCTTCCGCTCAACAATAGCAACAGACTAAACCGCAAAGGTGCGTCAGTACGAGAATTCTGATGTCAGACGCTGGCCCCGAAAAAGCGAGAATTTTTACTTTCTAGTAGGTTTGCTGCAAAAGAATTGCTCGATACCAATGGCCCTTATATACACTTTTATCATGGAGGAAAAGAAAGCCGGTCAATTTTTCTACAAGTACTCCTACATGGTCCAAGCTCGAGGGTCTCCAGCGTTCTGGGTCTTGATGGAGATGCAGGGTCGACCTGTCTACTGCAGCCACCACCAAGTACCTTTGTGAATCCTACCAACCAGAGTCTGCCATATACCACGATGCACAGTTGTCTCTAGTGATAACGGGAAAGTTCGGAGATAGATACTCGTTCGCTCCTCTTCCCACATCCTTTTGATAAAAGACAGCATTGCACCTCGACCGATTGGGGCGGTGGACGAATTTGCCGTTTGGATCTAGCTGCTTAGCAAGTGGAACGGCCCTAAGAGCTCTTTGCAAGGCACATCCTGGACAATTCTGGGCGGAAGCTTCGGACAAGGCTCCGCGAGTAGGTAGGCAAGCTCACATGCATGACGTAACAGACACCTCCAAGATAGATGCAGAATTGTAGCTGCAAGGCCTTCGATTAAAACATACATATCGGCGTCTGACGCAACAGATTTAGGTTTAAGAATGTGACATCGTTTGAGTCCTATGAATCGAACATTACACTATCGAATAGCCGCCATCGACCATGATATCGCTGCCAGTCGTGTAGCTGGAAATGTCCGAAGCCAAGTATAAGAACGCTCCTTTGAGCTCATGTGCTTCACCCTCACGTCTGCGTAACATGTCAGTCCCTGCAAACGAGACCGGGAAAAAAGGAACTTACCCCATAGGGATCTTATCTCTCCATATATTCTTCGTCTCTATTGGTACGAAATCCGATATTTCTGTGGCCATGTAACCAGGCGAGACGGTGTTGGCGCGGGCGAATTGAACCATGTCAATGGCTATCGACTTGACTGTCCCAAGAGATTAACACCTCTATCGCCCGGCTTCTTTAAGAGAAAGACCTACCGAATTGGATGACAGCAGCTTTGGCTCCATTGTACGCCGCCTGCAGCTGAGGGATGTTGACGATGTGCCCACTCATACTCGCGGTGGCAATGAAACTCCCCAGCCTGAAGTTCTCCAGCTTCTTCCCATTCAGATTCGTCCCCTCCGTCTTTTGGCGTCTCCAATGGAGACCAGCGGCATATGCACAGTAGTAGACGCTGTCCATATCGGTAGACATGACATTCTTATAATGGTCGACCTCACCGTCCAGAAAGCTGCCTTGAGTCCATGGGATGCCAGCATTTGCAACAAAGATGTCGAGGCGGCCATTGAACTCTTTCACGATCTCATCGGTTGCTTCTTTGACGTGCTTTTGGCTTCGGACATCTACCTGATATGCTCGGCCTAAACAATAGCGTCAGTGGACATCTCCACATCAACAGTACACTTTCCTACACTTGACGCCATACTCATTCTCAATATCTTTGGCACGGTCTAGAGCCTTCTTGTTACCGTGGTACCAGATAGCCACGTTTGCACCAGACTCGGCCAAAGCCTGGGCAACGGCCAAGCCAATTCCCGCACCAGCTCCAGAAACAATTGCGGTCTTGCCTGTATTGTTGAAAAGAGGGAAGACCTTTTCTTCTTTCGGGGCCACGGTGTTGTAATGGTTGAAGTTCCCGCCGTTCATGGCGGGCAATTTTTCTCCTCCCATGATGGCTGTAGTACTACGGATCTGCGTTCGTTCTAAGGGGCTAGAGAAATGTCCCTGATGAAGACCTAAGTATACTGCAAGGATCAAAGTTGTCGAGGAGAAGAAGTAAGCGAGGAGAGAGGAAGTGGTAAGCTTCTCGAACTTCATCTACTTACTAGAGTAGCTGAGCGGATTCCGGTTTCAAGCCAGTGTACTCTATCACGAGCTTTGTTTTACGATGAAAGATATTCCAAGAATGATGAAATATGTATACCCAGTATATATACACGATGCGGATGAACAGAGATCAGGGATCCCAAAAGTTGCATTTCAAATCAATGGAAGTGCATTCAGAGGGAAACCCCGCTTGCCACTTGGTGATTGGCTAATTCCTCGACTAACCTCGGTTGATGACATAAACATCCTCGCCATCTTTGTCTTCCGAGGGTTTCGTCTGCGTCTTCGGAAGTTTACGATATCATCACTGAAGTACATTGGATACCGGTAACACATTTGGTTTGTAGGGTAACGAATCGGCTGGTATGGAGGGAAAGAGAGCCACCGGCTGGGAGGAAATGGTACTGCAGGGCAAGGTACGAGTAGTGGGAAGACAACTTGATGAAACGATCCCACAATCGGCGAGCAAGTAAGAACGAAGGTCAAGACACTTATCAGACAGCGAGCCTCTCCACAATAATAATGGGCTAGCGAATGATTTGAGGAGAAGCCGATCCAGAAGAGACTGTTTTCAGGGCAGTATGATAATATCAACCAACCAGTCAATCAGTCTTCGTCTTCGTTTTTGCCATCGCCATCGCCATCGCCATCACCATCACCATCACCATCACCATCACCATCACCATCACCATCACCATCACCATCACCATCACCATCACCATCACCATCACCGTCGCCTTCAGCGTATGGCTCCCCATTGCCTCTCCTCTTTATCGGCTTGCAAACTATCATCGATTGCAATGGGGATTTACCCTTGCCAGTCACCGGGAGAGAAATTGTAGGAACGAACCGAGGAGCGCCAGATAGACTCTTTCCGACCCTCTTGTGGTGTCAAACAGGACGTACAATTAGTGGAAACGCAGATTTGAGGTCGCGCTTTTATATGGGAAATGTGGTGAGCTCTCTGTTTTGTTCACTAAATCACCATAAAGAGAGCGGCATATTACATGATGGAGCTCCGAGCTTTTGCGAAGCATTGGTAATCACACCAACATGCTGGAGGATACGAATTCTGATCATGATCGTGCAGACACGATACTTTGGATTGGAACCCGGTGAGGAAAGCAGCTTGTCTTGTTGTAAAACGGCTATGTTTCCTTCAGTCTTTGAACGATAGAAACAAACCCCTTTCAGCTTCCACTAGGCGCATTTTTCAGCCGTATCGATATCCTTGGGGAAAAGTCTGGATTCGTCCTTATTGCTTGATTTGCTGTCTATCTATCTGTGTGATTCTTTTGACCGCCCACACTTGAGGACTTACCGGGAAAAATGACCGCTCTCTACTGCAAAAGTTTATCGAAATGGTATGCTTGACGAAGGTGCCTGGGAATAGCTAACCAGCGTGACAACCGTTCGACGAGCATATCCAATCTTGAACTGAATGACAATTAGTAGAATGATAATGGCAATTGTTTGGTAACCGTTGAGCGCGTTGTTGACATTCCACATTTTTCAAGGGCCCGCGTCCCTTGCTCCACATAAAAAGTTACCCTTCCCGCTTGTATTCGGACTTGCATCAAGCAATTTTGTTGTTTTCACTTTGCTTATGCTATACGAGCTTTCCCAAATGATGTCTTCCAGAGTGGAGCTCCCCTTTGTTATGGCGTTGGCGCATTACTGATCATCATCAAATACCTACCATTCAGCTTCCCCGAAGTCGGTGTCGTTCTGGCAGCAATTCTGCAGAGACTCAAAGACCCCATGGCTTTGAGTTTGGGCTTACTCGTTGGAATTATCGCCGGCGGTGCTTGTCTGACATCCCTCATCGTTGCCTTAATAATCCTTGGCCTACGACACAAGCACCGCCGCCTCCTCTCCCAAATTAATTCAGCAGACGACGGACGCCCCAGCAGCTTTCTGGCTGATTCCAGCGCGATCATGAACATCACAGACGAAGACGTCGCGCGCATGCCCGGGACGCGAGCCTCGGTACAGCGGTCTCTGCACACACCCTACAATCGCAGCAGTCTGTACACGCCAATGGCATCACGGGAAAGCCTGCCACCGCGCGCGTATATACAAAAAGCACGAACGAATGATGGAGATGATCACCAGCCAGTCACACCCCAGCAATCTTGGCCATTGCCTCGTCGAATGACGCGTGCTGATGGAACGCCTTTGGTCAAATTGCCATCGTCGACGCCGACTCCGGTCAGTAAGAGATTGAAGAAAAGCCTCCCTTCGACCCCTTCAAAAGAAATCGGAGTCGCGACTGGGACACCGCATGATGTCGTAGTAACATCGAGCGGCACTCAGGATGTCAATGGGGAGGACCGTGATGGAACAAGCGCTACATCTGCTACAGACCTTGCACCAAAACCGCTATTTCACGGACAACAGCGTAGTAGTTCTTACGGCATGATCGTTGGGCTCACAGACGGAAGCAGAACCGAGCCAAGAATGTCTAGGAGAACCTCGCAATTTCCAAGGTCGAAGAGCATGTACAGTCAAGACCCAGGCGTCGCCCCTCCGCAGCCACTACCACCATTGCCATTCGAGGCCACCTCAAAGACATTGCCAAGAGTCAAGAGCCCAGACCAGAGTTTGAGACGAGCATCTGGCGGAAGCCTGTTCAGTGAGCAAACTTCCATACTCGACGATAATTGGTCCAAAGCCTTCTCGCAAGCTGGGACGGATTTCACATCAATCACTCTCGCGGCTCCTCCGATCCCTGCGTCAACGCTTAAAGAGCTAAGACAATACGAGGGTAACCACATAGTGTGGGACTCATCTCACGAGGAAGGAAGGGCCAGTCCAATCGGAGCTGCAAAGCAAATGTCATTCCGGCCACAACTAAATACACAACGATCTTTCCGCGCCAGCATTCAGGAAAGTCTGCCTCGAAGCAAAAGCAGTGGGCTATCTCTATCGATGTCGTTGCATGGGCCATCGCGAGCCGAGTCGCGAGCATCTCTAGCCAAAGACCCATTGAGTCCACACTCGAAACTGAGAATCGCCATGCCCAGAAGTGCGGAAAAAAGAAAACCAGGGCGCGGCATTTCTCCATCATCGCCTCTCCGTCGCGCGACCGACTTTACCATCCACGACGACACGAGCAGCAAGCGGGTTTCCACATCAATCTTGCATGCGGTTTCCGGTAATGAGGGTAGTCCGTTCTCAAGTCCGTGGGACAAACGACCGCATTCAGTCGCAACCAGCAATCCGCCAGAATGGGACACCGAGTCCCTGTCAGCAGCGCAAAACTCGCCGCTAAAAGATAGAGCGAGTGACCATGAGCGTCAGAGCCGCATTCGCATCTCGAAGTTACCGGTAACTACACCATCACCAGCAAAGCCGCCAGCCATTGAAGAGCAAGAAGAGCACCCGCAAGAGAACTTACAGCGTCAAAATCAAATCGGCGAAACAAGGTCCAAGCGAACAAACTTCCGTCCTCCGTCGCGACAAGATTTCGATTTTGCCTTGCAAACCACCCTCACCCTTCACAGATCAAGTTCCCGAAAAGCGGACAACAACAGTCCCTTCTCTCCCACCCAGTTCATGATGAATCTCTACCGCGAAGACGACAACAACCCGGACTTCGAAGTCGACACCCCAACCCGAAAGCCCAGCAGCTCACGCCGAACCTCCAGCATCCACCCCAACCGCCGCAAGACGATCTTCGACAGTCCAACCCCGACCATCTGGCCCCAACCCACCTCACCCGACCCCGCGAACCACGCAGACCCCGAAAAGCCCTCGCACCCCAACGCCAACCCCACCAGCCTGAGCACCCAATCCAGCACCTCCCAACCCTCCACCCCGGGTTCGCGCCCTCCCTCCGCCCTCCTCAACATGCCCTGGCCCCAACCGCCCCAACCCACCTCCGCGCACCACCCCCCGAACCGTCGCGGTCCTAAAACGCCCATCCGCCGCATCGGCGGCCCGTGCGCGGCCCCGTTCCGCTACATATCGCCGAACCGGCGGCGCTCCCCGGTCCGCGGCGGCGTGGGCAAGCGGAACGCCAGTCCCGTGAAGGATCTCCGGCGGAGCGTCGCGGCGCTGCGGCGGATGAACAGCGAGGTCGTCGGGGGCGGCGGGCGCAAGTCGCGGGAGCACAAGCGGTACCTGAGCATCGGGGAGAGCGAGGGGGGTGCGGTCTTCAACGAGGAAGGGGAGGGAGGCGGGGAGGATGTTGCGTCCGGTCGGCCGGGGAGTCGGATCGTCTATGAGAGGCAGGGGGGAAATGCTGCTGCTGCTGCTGCCGCCGTTGCTGGAAACGGAGGAGAAAGGGTGCGGGACACGGATGATGAGAGGCCGAGGCGGGCTGCGAACGGGAAGGAGAATGTCGCGCTGCCGACGAGGGAGATGAGGGTCTTTGGCGGGATGACGAGGCTGGGCCCGGTGGGGGCTCAGGGGACGAACGGGTTCGGGAAGGATCCGGACGGGAGCATGTACGACGGGGATGGGTTTTTGAAGGAGTTGGATGCGTGGATCCGCTGAGATGAGATGAGATGAGATGAGATGGGGTGTTCCTTTTCTCGATCTATTTACCTTTTGGACATTTAGCGATATCTATCTCTAATCGTAATCGAGACCGTTGTTGTCATCGTTGCTCCTTACACTGCGTGCATGCATTCCAAGTTTTGGCCTCGCACCACGTCCAACCTGGAGCATGAACCACAGCGATATCATGACCAGCAGAGTAGTAGCCGCTCTCATCGCAATGATCAATCCGTTCTCCTCCACTTCGTCTCTTCCACGCCCTCGCCCTCCCCACCCCCACCCCCATCCCCCCCATCGACATCCTCCTCCCTCGTCCTCACCGTCCCCGCCCCCTCTCCCAACCCCCCTCCACCGCCACCGACCTCCTGCCCCAACCCCGCACCCCCCCTCCAATTCCCCTCCTCATCGAAGAACTCGCCCACATTCTCCGCCGTGATCCAGCCGCCACTCCCTGGCATGGGCGGCGGCAGTCCCGCCCCGGCGCCGTCTCCATGAGCTAGTGGGTATACACCGGAGACATCCTGATCGCCTTCGAACAGAATCGCCGGCCGTTGCCCCCCTCCCTCATCCTCTGCATCAGCCTCCGAGCCACTGTCCGGGTCCGGGTGCAGGTTCGCACAGGCCGACAGCGCCGCATACAGCAGCTGCGCCTGCGACTCACGTCCCTGCCGCGCCCTTTCCCCTCCTGCCATCTCCTCCCCCTCCCCTTCCTCTTCCTCCGTATGCTCTGGCTCCGCCCGAGCAGCCGCAGCGGGCACGACAGTGATCGAGATCGTAGCCTCCGGATCGTGGTCGTCGAACGTCTGGGCCTGGGCGAGGAGCTGGAGGAAGAGGGAGGCGGGTCTGCGGTCCGTGGGGCGCTGGAGGGCGTGGAGGGAGATGGAAGGGTAGGGGATCGAGAGGCCGGTTGAGAGGGTGGGGGAGTAGAGTATGAAACGCCTGTGAGGGGAAAGAGGGGGGATTAGCTACATGTGTTAAAGCGCGAAGGCAGGGAGATGAGCGTAGAAGCGCGCACTCGGATGTGACCCAGATATCGACGCCGGCGATTTCAATCTCTTCGTCGTCGTCTTCTTCTTCATCTTCTTCCCCATCTTGCAGATGCCCGTCTGCCGCCGCATGGCCATTGACAGCTACCGCCGACGCACCGTTCGCGCTTCTGCGTGCGCCATTAGCCAGGCCCGAGAGCGCAGGTGCGGCAGCGAGGTCTGAGGCGTGGAGCGAGAGCGAGGCGGAGGGGGAATGGTGGTAGAGGATTGGGGGGCCGGAGTAGAAGGACTCGGGGGTCTGGGATTGGTGGACTGCGAGGGGGGTGAAGGAGGAGGTGGTGGGGGCTTCGTGGATGACTTCCATTTTTGTGAAGGGGGGGGGTAATGGAGGCGAGGGTGACTTGTTAGGGGGTGGGTCTTCAGGTGCAAGATGATGGACGAACTTGAATAGTTTTCTGAGTTCTAGTAGAGTACGAATACAGTGAAGGTATGTAAACTTACCTTAGTGGGACTTCGAAAAAATTTAAGGTTTTCGCTCGCAAACAATTTTCCCTACGCATTTCTTTTGGTGGATACTCAACGGTCTATGGGGGCTGGACGGACCATTGGGATATCAGGACACTTGGCGAACTACGATGTTTCCACAATCTTACCTCAATCTCACCACAATAGAGCTAGGTCGGCGCCCTCAAGGTACAGCGTCCGTCCGTACGGAGCTTCATGCAGCTCAAACCACTCAGTGGAAGTAAACAGTTGGCCACTTCGGTGGGAGAGAACAATTGGAACGATCTTCGCCTTCCCGCAGCTATCAAGATTCATTGTCACCTCGTCCGATTATTGATAACCCTCCTATCCAGCAATCCGCATAATTCCTTGCCGCCCAGTTTCATGAATAGGTGTCAAAAATGCTCGGTAGCTAATCAGAACGTCCCCTTTGGACACATGTCGAAGACTCTACCTCATACGCCTCAGCACAACATGATCAATATGGTAGCAGATGGAGCTTCGAAGCCTCGAAGCCTTCGAGGACTGGTGCGTTATTGCAGGTACGACGGCTTGATACAAGCACCGATTGGAAGAAATTCCTCAACCCATGCTGAAGCTGCTCTGTGAGAAACCGGATCTGACTGCTCTGATACTCAAAGATTAGAGGTGCTTCCTTCAAGGCTGATCGGTCCTGCAGAAATCGGAAAGTATCGTCATGATAATTGGAGATGAAGAACGGCGCTGACGTTTACTGAATGAGACCATGTGACTGTGGAAGATGTTCTGCCGAGCACGGACATTAACCTCCTCGCTGGACTCGCAGCCTTTCTGTTTTCCGTTCATACTGTGGAAAGTCATACGTATGCTCTACTCTCCTTGTATTTTCTCTCCCCTTATGTTGAACATCACAACCCATACCATCAAGTTTTACACATAGCTGATAAGGATGAGCTTTTCTATAGAAGATGCCTCACGCATCAGCAGTGGGCATGAGCAGCTACTAAGCGATACAGAGCGGGCCGAGGAGTGCACTCGGCACGCCAGTACAGACAGTGACGAGCACTCACTCCGGTGCCAGGTCTGTGGGCGAGATAATTTTGATCCATCTTCCGACCAGAGGTGGGCGCTTTTTTTGCTATTCCTGCGCGTCTGGCTAACATTTAGTACAGCATGTATGGTAGAGTTGATTCATTCAGCCCCTGGTTTCCTGAAATCGACCCTGAAGATTCTCGAGCTCTGACCTGGAGCAAAAGGCTTTCACAACGAGGAACAGCATTACTCATACAAATGGCCATCGCAACGACAGTCTTGATATTCAATGTCTCGCTAACTACGTATGCTTTAAGAAAATACAACGTATTGGATAGCTTTGGAGACATCTACCAGGGAGACTGTAATCTGGTGAAAAGATATAACGTCCTGATACATTTAGGTATCAATGTCGCTTCTACTTTACTTCTCAGTTCTAGCAACTACTGCGCACAGCTATTGGTAGCTCCAACAAGATCTGAAGTCGATGCGGCGCATGAAAAGGGAGATTGGCTTGACATCGGGATACCGAGTCTCCGCAATTTACGAAGGATTTCTCCTAAACGTAAAGCTGCATGGATACTATTGATCATCAGCTCAATTCTTTTACACCTGGTCTGGAACTCCGCCGTCTTCGCAGCAACGCCATACAGCCGGTATCGAGTAGCCATAGTCACATCTGATTATCTCGCGGACACCGGACCGTGGCCGACTCAGAACAACCAGACACTTCGTATGCTTCAAAATCCACAATCACTCTCCTATCTGAGCAAAACTCAATGTATTGAACGTTATATAAGCTTTACCCCTGGGCAAAAGGATGTTCTGGTCGTCACCGCCAATATCACAATGCAAGACCACGCATCCTTAAACAACAATGCAAGCACTTCTCTTCTCTCCGAATTTAATAATTACGAACTTAAGACTAATTGGATCTATGCTCAAAGCTGGTTATGTTCGGCATTTGAACGACCTGGCAACCAGCCTGATGAGTGGTGCACAGCCCAGTTCCTCCTTGCTCGGGAGGAGCAGTGGAGCATACAACAAGTTTCTTGGTTTAAGAATAGCACTGTCGACTTTGTCAGGTTGCTAAAAGTGGATCATTGTCTTAGCGCCGGAGCCGAGTCGCTAGATAGATATTGCACTTTACGATACAGCGCTGGGGTCCTCGTCATTGTCTGTATCCTTAATGCAGGTAAATGTGCTGCTATCTATTACACGGCCTATCTTCATTATCGAGGCAACCAAAATTTACGAACGAGAGCTTCACTTCGATCACTGGTAACGGTTGGCGATGCTATTGCAAGCTTTCTTACGCAAAGGGATCTCACTACTGAACACCTGTTCTTTGCAGATATGGAGGAGTTCACTGGCAAAAGATGGTCCACGAAACGCAAGCCACGCACTGGCAAGAGCTGGCCTACGAAACGCGAGCCACGGCTACACAAAGGATCACCATTGTACTCCACTCGCTGGTTCCGAGCTGCTAGCTGTACCCAATGGCTTGTCACCATAACACTTTCCATTACCCTCCTGACAGTCCTTGTGGGGTTTCTTGCGAACGGCATTCATGATCAGCGACATTATGGTATTGCCACAGATATTAGATCGTTGATAGCTCAAGGGTTGAGTACGCCACAGCCATACGCCACGGGACTTACGGCCGCCATAAGAAGTATGGGCCAGCTTGCTGGTTTCTATGTCGCGACTTTATACGCGAATATGTTTCAGGTACGCAGAACATTCTAGTCTCTGATTCTGCTTGGCCTTCACTGACTTCTCATAGATCGTATATAGTGGAATTTACCTTCTCTGGAACGGTCTTCTAACCACGATGCTGGTTGCGAATGAATGGAACAGCTTCATTCAAAAACGGAAACTGCTACGCTTGTCAGCCCCCCGAGGCATTCAACAATCGTCATACTTTCTTTCACTACCATATAGATTCGCCGTCCCACTATTGATCGCTTCAGGCACCATTCATTGGCTAATTTCCCAGAGCTTCTTTGTCATTCAATCCGTTGGAGTGGCTTATGGCACCGACTTTTATCGTTACCCAGCGTACGATTCGTCTATCGTTGGATACACTAACATCGGAATAATCTATGCTCTATCAGCTTTCTCTATCATGACTGGTACAATAATCATGCTGGGCTGGTGCAATCGTTATCAACCCCGTAAACAGGATGAGAAGAAGCAAGAGACCGGTGCACAGAGCTACACGATGCCTCTTGTCTCAACTTGTAGCGCAGCCATCAGTGCAGCATGTCACAGGCCTGAGGAGGACTCTGAATCGCATTTGCTGCCGGTCAGATGGGGTTTCCTCAAAGGGGACTACTGGTGTTTCACAACCTACAAGGACGTTTCCTATCCGACATTGGGGTCTGGCACTCATGCAGAGACTAGTCACTGCGAACTGCAAATCGACGTGGGGCCAGCCTTCGAGGTACCGATCGGAGACCAGGAGGTTTCTGCTTCTCGCGACGCCGCAGGCATTGAAGAACAGAGAGGAGGGCCCGGGGATACATCGGTGCTACTTCCGAGCTCGCAAGTGGATGTTTGATTTTGAGGAGACAGCACGAGTATGAGACTGTCACGAAGAGACGTTGTCAAATCCACATGCGTAGCCAGATCTTTTAGCGGCGGAATCAATGTTGGAGCTGACGCTTTGGCTCAAGCGAGTGCGATCTACGCTGGAAGAAAAAAGGATTGGCACCGTTGACTAGAAAAGAAGAAGTCGGATGCATTTCAATTAGTAGTTATCTGTTGAAACACGAAAAAGGAGAGAAATATTTCACACAATCTGAGCGAATCGAAGTTGTCTTATTTCTCTACTCGCCGCAGTGGGACTGGGGGTTGGTCCATCAGCGCATCGCAATTTCGCATAGCGTATTTCGGATTTGCATAAATTGTTCCGTACAGCAGGGCAATATCGCAACAGCATGGCAATACCGCATCGAGACCCCTGACTCCTGTCTTGATGCGAGACCCATTCACAATGTGCTTCCCATCAACATCGTGCTCTTCCCTGGCTCCCATCTCTTTTCAGAATCCATAGCATTCTCTCATCACATCGTATTCCCAATCTCACCACTTGCCCGGCACTCACTTTCCCCCTACTTCGGTCAGATCTCTTACCATCGCCAGCCTATGCACACACACACACACTCTCTCTCTCTCTCTCTCTCTCTCCACTAGCCATTTCCGCCTCTTACCACCCTTCACGCCTCTTGCCACCCTTTCAAAAAAAACCCCCCTCCCTTATCGCTGGCAATAGTCAACACTCGCCACACACCTGGGCCCCGCTAAGAGCTCCGCAACCCCCCAAAACTCGCCCAAGCAAACTTTAAAAAGAACGGAGGGCCTGTCTATCGCTCAAGGACCTTCATTATCAGAGGCCTCGCGTCGGCCAAAGATAACTTTGATGGCCAAGAATCATCGTCGCCGTTCGCTCGTGGGTGTGATTGAAGGAAAGCTGGCGAGGCTCACGTTCGCTTCTATCTACATGTAAATTTTATTTTTTATTTTTTAGATTTTGATTGAATAAGTATTCAAGAGAATTTTATAGCACTGAGAGAGATCTACATCTATCTCTTCAGATAAGCTAGTCTCGGTGTTTGAGACCTCCGCAATACATTTGCACAAACGATTCCAAGCTATTTTTGGTGTCTCCATCTTATATGATGATGGGCGAAGACTGACTTAAGTTGGACAACCATCCCCATCCAGGAATACATTTTCTAATCCCCTTCAGCGTCCATCTCCCGCAGAGCCACTTCCCTCACCACCCCCTTTCCGTTCTCGAGATCGTCATGAGCCAAGACAGCCTCCACCACCGCGCCCCGCCCCCGTTTCACCGCCTCCACCGCCTCCGCCAACACCTTCTCCAGTCCCCGCGCGTCTCCCGCCCTGCCCGCAAACAAGCCTTCCTTCAGCCCGCCGAACGACGTCCCCGCCGCCGCTTTCGCAACGCCGCCGTAGTCCGGGGACGGCTCGAAGGAGATGTGCAGGTCGCTGTTTGGAGAAGTGGAGGCCAGACCGGCCGGGTGGACGAGTTCGAGGGACTTCCGCGGAGCGTTCCAACCTGTTTTTCTCGCACCGAGTTATTTAGCAAATTTTTTTTTTTTTTTTCAATCCGCTTTTTTCTGTAAAAACAATGGTATAACGGAATGGGGGCGCTGTCACCTTGGTTGTTGAGCACAACGGTCAGAACGGGGATGCCGTATCTCGCCGCAACCCAGTACACGCTGGCGGGCTCGCTGAACAGGAACGTGCCGTCGCCGACGATGGCGCACACAAACTTGGGACGTCCACGCGATTCGAGAGCCAATCTGACACCCAGCGCTGCACCGCCACTCCAACCCAGTCCCCCACCGTCGCAGTTGATCCAGCTGCCCGGGATCGAGGTCTGAAGCTGGTCGGATATCTGAACGGCGCAAGTGGCGGCTTCGACCACGAAGACTGTATCAGCGGGCACAGAGGACTTATTGCGGCGCCGACATGATGTGCCGTGATCGTGCCACTGGTTCGTGGAGCTGCGAGTTCCTTGAAGGAGGCGAGGTGGACGGCATGTTCTTCCGCCAGAAGCCGTCCACGGTGCGCGTAATCCGGGTGCCGAAGGGTCTCGATTAGGTCTGGGCTACCCTCCAGATATGCGTTGAGCTGCGTGAGGGCGGTGTGGCTATCTGCTTTCCATCTGCCGTGCGCGGGGAAATGGGAATTCGACATGGTGCAATTCAGAGGATCGGCGTCAACATGATAAATCTTTGCGTCGTCGCGGGGAGGATTGCGCGAAGGAATCCAAGGTACATCACAATCGATTATCAGAATGAGGTCCGCTTCCGTCGTCGCCTTTTCGAAGTTGTATCTGAAACCGAGGCTGGCGCGATGCGTCGACGGAAAGCACATGTCGCTACCGCCCGTGTCGAAGACGCGAAGCCCAGGAATGGCGTCGGCCAGCCGGACCAGTTGCGGCGGATTCGCATGATTTCGACCAGAGTATCCAGTGATGATGAGCGGGTTCTTGGCACCGACCAAGGCCTTTGCAATGTCCGAGACCGCCTTCTCCGGCAACGCGGCAGGCCCGATGGGACCGTATTTTTCCTGGTCGAACGCGTACGGCTCTACAGCCTCCGCCATAGTCTCTCTAGCTCCGGCCAGGTACACCGGGCCCTTTGGATCACTCGTCACAAACTGCAAGGCCCGAGCGACGGATTGTTTGACCGTGCGCCCTGTCCGTAGCTCGCCCACATACCTGCAATACTGACGGACGATGGACTTTTGATCCCGCGCGTCCTGTATCCAGTGCTGGTATTCGGTCCGCGAGCCCGGCAGCTCACCGTCCTCTGTGATGGGGCACAGGCCTGCGAATATCAACACCGGGGCTCGGCCGCTGTTTGCGTTATGTAAGGCGCAGCCGAGGGCTTGGGTTCCGACATCGACGTGGACGATGACAGCTTGTGGGCGTCCGGTTACTCGAGCCCACCCGTCCGCCATTGACATGGCGGCCATCTAGACAAAGGGCTGAGCCAATGGGGCCGGAGCGAAGGATGATGGCATGGATGACATGGCATGGCTCAGACATGAGTTTTAAGCTTGGCGTACCTCGCTGGGGCATGTGTAAATCTTGGGGAACGTGTCCTTCCTTTCCTTCTGTCCTTTGAGCACCGCCTCAATCAGGCTGGGATGGTCAGACCCGAGGTTAACGAAGCATGCTTCCACGCCTCCCTACAGCTCCTTTTCAATTACCATTTGAAAGACTCGAAGGCTCTTCTTACCTCCCACAAAGCTTCGAAAAAAGCGAATGAGGATGTATAACTGCAAAGAAGAAGGCTAATTAGTATTTGCTACCTATTCTCAATGCTTATCGAAAGTATATAGCATCTGACCTTGGCCTCGGCATGCTCAATTTTCTCATTGTCGGCGAAGCAACCACCGTCTGGGGATGTCTCGATGCCCTCGAGGAAGGCGCAAAACTGTGAGTTGTATGCGAGTATGGGGCTGCTAAGCGTCTGCTTGAGGACACAAGCAACGATGCCCTTGTCGCGACAGAGAACGACATGTTTATCGAAGTTAAAGAGTGTATTAAAAACAAAATGGGTTTTGACATATATATATATATAAAATATAAAATCCATTAAAGTTGACATCATGCGTCCTTCTTGTGAGGTATATCAACATGAGGGAAGACTTATTTGTATAGCAATCGGGCACATGGAATTGCGCATCGCATCGGCTGCCGAAACAATGTGTCTAGGGCAATGGCAATGGCAATGGCAATGCGTACATTTGGTCATTATGGCATTTGGAGAGAGCTATCCTATCTGCGAGGGCAGTTGCAATCGATCATCTACGCAGGCGACTACCTTATGACGATCATCTGCCATTATTCTGGACATAAGTAAGGTAAGTTATAACGGCTTACCTATGAGCGGGTGTACGGGTACGAGTAATGATGCAATCACCAGATTACTGCATACCCCAAAAGTGTTGAATCCTTACCCCCATTACATTTCCATACCCTCATCAAAGCCAAGAGTATGATCCGATAAAAAGTGATACTGCGGGGGTATGGTTTGATAAATATTCAACAAACAATTTTCCAGTTTTCCTTTTTTTTTTTCATTTCGTATAATAGAGATATTATTTGAAAGTATTCCTTTAAGGATATGTCTTCGGGGGCGTTCTTCGGGGGATATACTTTCGAGGGTGTTCTTCTGAAGGTGCTCTCGGGGGTGTTCTCTGGAAGTGTTCTTCGGAGAATACTCTTCGGGGGACTTGACAAATTGAAGAAAGAAAAAAAGGAAAAAAAATTCCATTGAGTACATATCCCGGAGAGTGTTCTCCGAAGAGTGTTCTTCAAAGGAAAAAACCACCCCCGGAGATCACCCCGGAAGAACACCCGCGAAGAACCCCCCGAAGAAAATCCCAAGAGGACTAGATATGATTATCTTTCGAACTTGAGTGTTTTGATAAATTACCTTTTTATACCCCAGCAGTATCACTTCTTGCCGACTTGTACCCCCAGGGATATAAAAGAGTAATTCAGGGGTATGAATTTGTAAGGATAATATCCTATGTGGTATTCCGGGGGCGTCCTTGAGAAGAAAAAGAAAACATCGGGACAATGCCACCAGAACTAACCAAAGCTAAGGTAATCATCCACGCCGTTCCGCAACCTGTTCATGACATACCAGCAAACAATTACTGGTCCCGCAGCAAAAAGCACCGAAAGTGTGAGTATATCAAATAAATCCTGTTTGACTTGAAGAATAGATTCATCATCCGTGTACAGGCTAGAATGTTTTACTCTAGATAGCCTCCGTCGTCTTCCTGCATTTCTCCTGATCGTCTAAGTTTTTATTTTTTGGATACCTAGGTATTACAAGGATTGAAATGGCCTGCATGGAGTGGTATGCAGTAGGGTAACATAATGACGTGCGTGACATACCTAAATGTCGACTGTACGGGCACTATCTTAGCTTCAATTGCGACGAAAGCGTGAACAGGCTTACCTTACTTGTACCTAGCTTAGTCAGAAGAACACTAGTTCCTCTGATTGCTTGCTGCATGATCAAACCCTCGGCCGCACGGAGGTATCTAGGAACAGACGGCAATGGACCCTGACGTCAGCGTAAGGGGGGCTGACGAGAGGACATCGGAAACATATGCTGTGATTAACTGTTTTCTCCGAGTTACACTTTACCTCTATTCGCCCTCGCAAACCCTCAGGTAGAGAAACCCCACTAGCCTCATGATCTCCGCTGACCTCTGGATTTGCATTCCATTTTCGGTTTCATCTGGCATATGCGGCCACTGAGTGGTAAACAAAGGATGTGAGGCCGTGTGGCAAAACGGCCCAAAAGATTTCAATGATTGATTTCAACATTCTCGGGACCCCCTGCGGAGGTTGTTAGTGGAGCTAGCAGCCTTGACCGGATAGGACGGCCACATGCGTATCGTGAGCCTAGGTAAGATTACCATCGTGTGTCTTTTGCCGATCAATACTTGAACATGCTTTTTCGGAGATTTCCAGCCGCCCCATGTTGAAGCTGTCCTCCGATCGCTTTGCATCCTACCGAGCCGAGATCGGTCGTTGTACACCAATGAGTTGTATATGCAGCTGCTTTGGACATACAATACGAGGTAGGGCAATATGCAGGCAGCAACCTACGGCAATTGGACAACTCTCGAGGTGGCCTAGTTATGACTGAATGAATATCATGTAATAATTGGTCGGAGGAATCGGTCATTCCTCATCAAACAACATTCGTTCTATTAGGTGGTTTTAGATTCTTTCACGAACACTTCCTCATCTGAAGTTGGCTTTTATTTGATAAACCACGCATCAAAAGAAAAAAAAATCGCAAGCAGCTGCTCGTGCATCTGCCCGCATCAGATGACTCTGTACGCATCGTCCCTCGAGAGCGAACGTCCAGCGTCTGCAGGAAACCGGTCCTCGGTATTTAGTCGTCTCGATGCCCGTTTGGTGCTCGGGTTGAAGTGACTATCGGGGCCGGGAACGCGTTGTAGTCGTGACAGGGTCTCCTACTCAATTTCACCACGACGCTAAGCTCTAGCCTTCCCCAGCGGGGCTATAGATAGCCTGAACGCTACAATTCCATGCAAGCAGCAAGAAACGAAGCCACACTTCCAGTTGCGTTGTTCCTCGTCGGGTATATCTTTGGGCCCTCTCGTTTTCGGCCCCAATCGCGAATCTTACGGGAGGAGGATGTTTTCCTTTCGTCATTTGCGCTTTACACGATCTTCACGATGGCCTGCGCCCTCGCTCCAACCTGGCCGTCCCTACTGGTTTTCCGTTTCCTTGTTGGAGCGGGAGCTTCAGCACCTCAAGCCGTTCTAGGAGGCATGTTCAGCGATCTGTATCCGGACCTTAGGACCCCGTGGGACAGTGGTGATGGTTTTGGGCTTCACTTCGAACATTGCGGCCACTTATTGGACCAATCATCGCTGGTTTTCTCCCCATCAGCGAATGGCGGTGGATGTTCTGGATAAGTCTCATCATGGCTGGAGCCAACTGGCCGCTGCTCCTGGTTTTGCCAGGTACCTAGGTCTACTGGAACTTTGAATGAACACACTTGTCATTAATAACTCTGAGTAAGAATTCTTTTTGCCGGTTATCCTTCATCAGCACACGGTCGAGGAGTCTTCTTTAGAGAACGGTCGACCAATCACAGATCTCGCGAAAGCCAAGACACGGTTTACTGCGAAACATTGGTTCAGGACCGTAGTTACAAGACCGATTCGTATGTACGCCGAACCCATGCTCCTATTGACGGACCTTTTCCTGCTCTACCAATACTCGATACTTTTCCTATACTTTGAGGCCTACCCCATCATCTTTAAAAGCAGGTAGATCTACACATGCCTACGAAGAGCGCGCAAGCTGACGTGCCATCGTCTAGGTACCTATGGTATGTCTTCAGGTGAAGCTGCTTGCATGCTTCTCCCAAGTAAGTGTTTATTCTATAGCACGTCGTCCAAGCTCACACTCCTGCAGTTGGGATAGGAGCATTCATCGCCATGTTTATATTTCTTTGGTACGACCGTTTCCTGCAGAAGAGCAAGTCCCAGGGAAGAGCCTGGGCACAGCGAGAGGAGTACCGTCGCTTGCCGCTAGCTTGCGCTGGTGGGCCACTATACGCGCTATCGCAATTTTGGCTGGTATGTTCTCCTCAATTATAAAGCAGTGATCATGATGCTAAGTTGGCCTTTGAAGGCATGGACTGCGACACCCGATATTCACTGGATCGTGCCTGCTCTGTCTGGTATCCCCTATGGCATGGGCATTGACCTAACCTTTATGGCGCTTACCAATTATCTAACGGACGTTTACGATATCTATTCCGCGTCTGCGCTGGCCTCATCTGTATTCAGCCGAAACATCGCCGCTGCTCTGCTGCTCCCCCTAGCTACGTACCCCATGTATGACCAACTCGGTGTCGGTTGGGCGTGCAGTTTGCTGGGTTTCTTGTGCTTGGCTCTTGCGCCTATTCCCTTTCTTTTCATTCGTTACGGTCCAATCCTCAAACTTAAGAGTGCGTTCTGTCAGCGCCTGAAGCAGCATCAGGGACGGGAGATGATCGTGGCAGACGTGATTTAATGCTGCGAGTCATCGTTGAGGCACTCAAACCCAAACGACTTATTGCCACAGTGAAAATGGGTATAGTGGGCCTGTTTCTTTGCTATTAGGTTATTCCAGCCATGTTTCATGCTTGCCATGAATTCCCGATGATGACTGGGGATTCGCGGCCAGGCCCAAGCTCTATATACACTTGTTCTGCACCAGCTCATGATTCCTTATTCGATTTCGCCTGTTTCTAAGCCATAGCACATCTTTTCCACCTTAATTTCTTATTCTATGTCCAAGAAGGGTTTTCACCAATGTCAGATGGTGATGAAGTTGCGGCCAATGATGAGGTCGATGGGGGTAGATCAGGCGTGACCAGTGGTGTGGCAGGTGACATCCTAGGTATCATGGAACGCGACGACAAGAATGTTGCTGAGGCTGTGGTAGTCATTGTGATCGATGCCATTATGGGTGATGACGAGTCGGACGAGGAGCTAGAAATAAAGATAAGAGGAATTCCAATGGTTGCAGCGCCATGTCCGAAAACAGCTGATCTTGCGCTGCAACAGCGAGTGCCTTCGCAAATTGATTCACAGCAGTAGTTTGCGGGTGACCCCTACTCTGTAATATGCCTGAACTCCCAAAGTCGAACCTCAGCACCCCTGAGTCCATCTAATAGGAGAAGTAGATTTAGCCGTAGTCAATCTCACCACCCCCTTCGAGAACTACAGAAGCACCAGGAAGCCCGTGTTGGGGACAAACGCAAGATGACCATTGGTAATCTATGCAGGTTCTTCGAGGATAGCTGATGTCTGCACCAGGCATCGGATCACCCGACGTGTTCCAGCAGAGACCGTTCGACAGACACTCTACTAATGATGCGCAGCATATACGCACAGGTGCAACAGGATCGCATGGGACGTCGCTGTTGAGACTACCCGAAAGGATAGAATAAGAAGCAAGGCTTACGCGTACACCCCCACTCTCTTTCAGTGCTTTTGATCGCCTCGCCCGCCTCAGCCTGAGCGCGAGCGCTTTTCAATAACAATATATCATTAGCGTGTGCACAAAACATTGCAATTCTTGGCGCGGAGAAAAATACGCCCACCACATAATTGTGTAGCATGCTGATTAACAGCTTCATATCTTCCGTGTATACCTCACTTTAGCACATTCTTGGTAGCTCGAGTCTCAGGGTCTCTCAGATCGTGCTAAACTGTATGATCTGCGGTGGTCCGAGTTGGTAATCATGGTACCCCAAAAGACGTCGCACTGCTGATTCTGAAATTCGCTTTCGATAGCGGCATCAACACATTCGACGTCGTGGACGCATATTCCAACAGGTAAGACCGAGGAGATCGTTGGAAAATTCCTCAAGGCGGGACGATATACCCCACAACAAGGTTGTCACCCTTTCCGAACGTTTCTTTCGCGTCAACGGAAGCCGCGGACCTCTCGATGCCGCCGCGTTCGAGGTGAATGACAGACCCACAATGGGACGTTGAACCTTTACCTCGATCGATATAACGCTTTTTCATGATAGGTATGAGGAATGTAAAATTACAGTCAATAAGGCTTCGTCGGATCGAATGTTAGGACCAGCTTCAACATATGCTGTACTACAAAATTAAAGGGAGAAGATGATGATCTTGACTCGCTGTCGCTTCCCATTCTTCAGAACTCGCAGATGTATAAGCGTGTATCACGAGAAAGCATTTCTAGAATATAGTAAACCGTCATGCCTTCCTTTCATCTTATCCTTTGCTCCGATAAACGCAGATCATGCTCTGACTGGCAATAATCCCATAGCAGTTGGATAGAGGCATTTTGTCAAAGGCTTTCCGTACAGACCGAATCACCTAAATCTATTAGCACCGGAGAAGAGGCGCAGCCCATAAGATAAACACCCTTCGTCAAATGTATTGCTATCCGCAAAATCAGCACGTTCCAGTATGATTGGCATTCTCCTCCCATGTCAAAGGCTTTCCGCCAGATCAGGAGATGCCCAGTGATCTTTTTGCGGAGTAAGCGTAGGAATCCCACTTTTTATGTGAAGGAGACAAGTATGGAGGAATTTGCGTTGGATCCCATTTGTACAATGAATGACTAGAGACTAGAAAGAGTACTTGGGGAATAGACATGAAGTTGCTTCACCTATGCAAAGTCCTCGAGCCTGACCGAACCTCCGCATCCCTTGACGGATGTGTCTACTTGACTGCTATGTAAATGGCCGTTAAAAGTCATGAAATGAAGGACAATTCAGTCGCCGTAGTGGCAATTTCCCATCTCCCCCATCGAACAATTGCAGCAAATTAAAATCAGCATAAAATGAAAAGAATTTGAAATTCGCTCACAATTTAACCATTCAATCTCTTCTTCCCCCGCACCAGGAACCGTCTCGCACTCTCCGACTCACTCGATTTCTCCTCATTGCCCATGTCTGGTCTCCGTCTCCACTCTCAGACTCACTCACTTCCAGACTCATTCGCTCTTGTCTTTTTTCACCATCTTGGGTAGCGTCCCATACACCCTGTTCGGCTTGATAGGGGTACCTGTCGTGTCCTTCTCGTCCTTGTTGCCGAACACAAGTTCCAGATGCTCGCCATCGCCCTCGTCGTCGCGAATGGCCAAGACGCGGACGGGGAGTTTGAAAATATCAAGTTCCATGATGCCGGCGCAGGTGTTTTTCAGGAGCGTGGTGGGGCTGGAGTTCATGGCTAAAGCCATCACTTCGCCAATGGAATCCCAGCAAGTAGAGGAAATGCCTGCATGGTCAGTGATTGAACTTTCAGTACCAGGAAGCAAAATGGAGGCCTTACCGGAGACTCCTGCATACACGACGTGGCTCAGAGCAATGATGCTGTAAGCAGAAAGGCGATGGCAACTTTCGGCGATGCACCACGTATGTTATACGCATAACCGTTCATTGTGGAGTCCACACGGAGCTTGACCCAGTCCTTACTTTCCTCTGGATCAACAATAAATATATCTCCCTTACCGGAGAACCAGTAGCTCCCGTCCATTTGGTCTGGACCGTCAGGCTCCACCACTGTTTTCATGTTTCCTTGAAGCCTACCATTGGCGCCGATGCTTGCAAGACCGTTGGCTAGAAGCGCAGTTAATGCAGCTTTTGCAACCAGTGCTTGAGTTGCAGAATCCAAGTATCTGACAGACTGCGCCGTATGTTGTAGACATAAGAACATCGATAACTGTTGTGTTTAAGGCCGGCACAAAAGGATTCAGATAGTCTGCCCAGGTCTCGGGGACGATGATTGGCTTTCCAGGAAAAGAAGGTCGCTCATAATCATTAATACTAGCATCAGCTGTTATCTCGGCTTCGCCACCTACGTTATATTTGGTTTGGTTTCCATCAGCCCCATTCGGAACGATTGCGCGATCGATTTGTTGGACAGCGGATAGGTCAATAATACTCGCTGTAAAGGTTGTACCGCCGTCGTATGATGAGGTGTTTATGATGGAAGAACCCCAGCCGGCACCCAGATTGCAGACTAAAATTTCTTGTGTTGAATTTGCGATTGATCGCGGAAGTAAGATGACAGCCCCAATTGCAGAGCCATTGAACGGATCCTGCGGTAGTTCCACCCATCTAAGCCGATTTGTTTCAAGGGAGCCAGGGGTGTCGAGAATATCATTCTTCGAAATGCCTGGGTACACGAATGAGTAGATGCCTAGGATTGATATATTGGATTCGGATTGATTTAGCGCCGGCTTCGTCTGCATCCCCCAAGGTATTGGAAACGCGACCGCGCTATCATCTTGTGGACCTTGGATGAAGTCGCTTGCACATGAACCCTCGACGTACGGCTGATAGTAACCATTGTTGATCGTGTGTGCCGCGTCCTGTCGTCTCAAAACATTTCCGTGTCCGCTTGTGGAGAGAGTCAAAACATCTGCAATGACGGTTTTTTGTATAGTAGCGAAGACAGGGTATGGATCGTAACCCTGTGGTCGAATCCTACGTCCATCGAAAGACGGCGCTCCGAAATACGGCCTGACACTTCTAACCATCCAGGACCATCGGAGCCTCTGGCGAAAGCGTAGTATTTGGGTTCCAGACCACTATATGCATCATAGATAAAACTCTGGATCGTTTCCCAACCATGCCAAGGACACGCATAAGTGTTAATACCTGAGATACTTGCGTTCAGGCACTGCTCCGGCATGTCAGAAGAGTTAGTGCTGAGAGACAATCAGCATTTAAATTGCATTGATCGAGAGAAAAGGATACTTTACGAACCGATCTGGCCAAATACTATCAGAAGTCACGTTGATCCAGACGTTGGTGCTTCCAGCTGGCCGGTAATCCAACCTAGGGACAAGAAGAATAGCGCTCGACGGCCCAGCGACTACGGCAAGAAACACTGATGCGATGAGTACGAGTAACAAACGCAATCTGTTTTTAAAAGGAACATGTTTGGAGCACACGGTGCCGAAGAATTCCATAGACCAAAGATAGCTAGCTTGTGCGACTTGAAGACCTGAAAATAGCGCTCCAAATGGTATACCATCCCCCAGCAGTAACTCGTATCTCACGTACGAGAATATGACAGCTGATAGCGAGGCTTCAATGGCTATTTCGTGCAATTTAGCTCCAAATTGATAGTAAGCCTGGTTGTAGACAGAATATCCCACGAAGTAGGTGTTCCAGTTGAGCACGATCTCCCACAAGGCGACGCTTGCTGGGAAGATATGGATCAGTGCCCGTAACAAAGCTGTCGTCCGATTCTTGCAGATGGCAACCTTAGTCTGCTCTGTATATCCCTTTCCCATGGTGTGGTAACGCAGAAAAGCGAAAAAGGATATTATGATGTTGAGACCCAGAACTCGGCACAGTGTCTTGAAACTTTCCTGTAGTAGCTTCCTGGGGCGTTTCATGACTTGAGAGGGAAACGTTACCATAGTCGCCAGCGAGGAGAATGGAATGATCTGAAAAGTTCTTAGCAATTTGGGGCAGAACAAGTCAGAGAACAAGACTCGCATACCAAGTTATTATTCTCAGAATGCGAGTCAATGAGTGGGACTTCGCTAGTATTCGCCCTGACCAGATGCGAAAATTTCTGTGAAAGAAGAAGTAATCATAATGTCTTGAGACGGATGCCCCTCGGGTCTTATATAGAATTATGGCTTAGCATGTTAAAAAATATCAGGTGCATCTGTGAGGGAGGTGTGGTGGCTGAGAGATAGGATTTGCAATTTCGCAGAGAAGTATAGGCTTCGGCTGATCGGGTTTTCAAGCACGTGTACGGTACATCTGTAGAGTACTATTCATCGCAGGTGGTATCCTTCCATGCCCATGCCCTGCATAAGAAGAATACCATGGAGACTACTACCAACCCAAAGACAAGGCAGTGATCGGCAGTTGTAGTGGTTAAGCTGTAAGCAAAGCTAATTTTAACTTGAGTGTGGCCTAATGGTGGACGTGCATCGTCGGCACAGATCGGTGGAAATACAGCAAAGTCTTTTGATATATGGCAAGTTGATATCAGTAGCTAAGGTGTTGATTTGCGACGTTCAGGTAGCTTGCACGTTGCGGTGTTTGGGCTGAGTATCCAAACAGCTTGCATAAACGGGAAAACATTACAAGGCATTTTTCTCATGCAGGTGGATACTTCCAGGGGGTACTTTGTCATATGGGAATGTATACATATAGTGTAAGAAGTATATAGTTGATGAAGTACTATGATAGATGCACTGCAGTCTATATACGACTCAGAGATTTCTCGCGCTAGCTTAATGCGGCGATAGCGTATATTGTGTAGAAGGTAGGTTTTAATATTCTAATAGGGTGGCAGAACCCCTTGCCGGTCTTGACAAGAACCAATAGAGGGACGGGCTGTAAATCGGTCAATACAACCAAAAAAATTGGGCCTTGGCAGGATTTCCCACCTCGTGTCTGTTGAATTGTAGGGTAGAGGACTGCCAAGGCCGGCCTTGGCACCGGCCCTACATAGGTCGCCCTTTGTACCATAGCACTCCATAGTTAATACAACTAAGTGTCCTACCACATAATCTCGACAGTGTCCGGTAGGAGGTACATACGCGCATTGAAGAAATGTCGACACGCTGTCAACAGCTAGTTTAAGTACAACATAAACCGGTGGCAAGGCGAATAATTCCGCCAAACGGTAATGGTTTATGTAGAGATTCATGTATTTGATGGTGACGGTTTCAGCCCGGCAAGGGGTTTTGCCACCCTCCTGGTGGAGTGATGCTCAGCCTTGACTAATTCCAAGGCGGAGAGATAACGCTGGTGGGGTCAAGGCAAAAGCCCCGCTATTTTTGTCGACCAACGGGATGAATGCGAGCATTGCAACATAATACCGACCAGCTGTTTCTCCAGAGGTCCAAGGCCGATTAAGCATCTTACTATAGAACACATAATCCCTACCCTTCTTTCTGTACCTACATTTGACAAAATATCTCCGCCAGCAAAAATAGCTAGCTACGAAGGAAATTTCACTTCCATGGCACATGAATTCTTGCACTGAAACTTGTGGCGGAGAATCCGATTGGTATGTACCCGGAGCCCTAGCCCCTGCATGACTCTCCAACTCACCATGCAGCAATTCCAGATATGGTTCTCCAACCTTACGATCTTATTGATCTTCCTTGCAAATAAAGAAAGAAGCCTAGATACGTCGACGAAAAAGGCTGAGACAGACGGCTGCTAATACAGGTATCGGACAGCTATTCTTTCACTTCGCCGGTCGGACAGCAAGGCTGAGGAGTAGCTAACCAGTATGGGTAATGAATCGCTTCGAATAAAGATACTTCCTACATAGTGCATACTTTCGCGAGAATTGTCCTCTGAAAAGGACCCTGGGTTCCTACGAGTAGGTGGATCTGAATAACTCCCAATTCTTATCAAGACGATCAAGACAGGGGAGAAGCAAAACTCTCAAAGATCATAGGTTTCTATCGATAGTATAGGATAGGAGTTGCGGGAAGAAGTCGCTTGGAAACATTGTGTTGTGTAGTAGTTAAAGTAGATAAGCATGCAAGGGGGGTGTGGTAAAGGATCAATTGAATCCTTGATTGGCTACTGATTACTGTTTTACTTGCTTACTGCCGATCGATCGACGACTTTTTGCCTTAAGTACCTTGATGTTGTAGCATTGCCCCAATCCTTCAAGCGGGGTGGATGCGGGCCGTACTTCAAATTTTGGGGCTTGAATCCGTGTTGAGATTCAAAATCCAATGCAGTCAGACGGGTGTGAGTCCTTCCTTATCAGTGTGCGCTTGGATATTTTGAAGTCCTGCGGCACGGCACTCAGCCTTCATTTTTTGCACCAATTGATGATGCCTTGTTGGAATCAAAATCGGTTCGACCATGGCTTGAGCAGGCCTGAAATGTTGGATACTGTTCCCCTGTACTCGTCACTGTTTTTGCGTCAGACTGATAGAGTCAGGAGACTAGGATATGTTGCATTGCAGTGCTGTAAACTGGCGAGGCTTCATGAGTGCCAAGAGGTGTGTTGCCTGGGGCTGAGTTTGACTTACCAATAAGTGCTCTTGGAGGGTCAGAATCAATATGATATCAACACAGTAGGATGAAAAGTCATTTGTCACAAGAAGCAAATGGTGGACCTCGTAAATCGGAACCGCCTGTTCCGTAAGCACAGCCTCATCGCCCTGCATCCTCGTGCATTGAAATCCATCAAACCATCTCCTTGCCGCGAAGGATAGCCTCTTCTCCGCAAAAGCTTTCTCCCACAGCCTGACCCACAGCCTCTGCCATGGCTGAATGCAATCTGCGCCTCACCCACCATATCCCCGTAAAAGCTTCAACTGTTTGCCCCAGAAGTAGCGATTAAGCTAAACCGTACGCTGCGATCTTACCTGGATGGACTGCAGAGGCTACGCGTAAATATGCCGATTTACACAGTTTCTCAGATTTGAATACAGCTTTCGTATTGCATTATGGGGTGGTAAGTCACACCTATCCCTAGAGCTGGCCGAAAGGCCTCTATCTCGTCACAGAAGCCTGAATGTAAATCGTATCGTCGAGGCTGCTCGAACAACGGTAATATGGAGTAAGCCCACCTTCTTCCTTTCTGAGGTTATTACGCGGAAAACTGTGTAGGTGAATCTATGTCCAGCAGGGGTACAATGCATAACAAGGCTGACAGTCACTTCGGGACTGGCCAGATTATCAGAGACTTGTGACGACCAAGCCCAGGACGGATTGTTCGATATAGAGGAGTATGACTCAGTGTTTGAGGCCGTGCATTTGATTGACTTGTGAGGGTTGGAGTGGGCTCGAGGGGAGTGTTAGGGGTGGATAGTGATGGGACTGTGGAGGGATGGAAACAAAAGGGAATGGTGTGGAGGGTGCGAGATCTTGCAAGGGGATCCGTGATCAATTTACGTGTGAAATAATTGTAAATCTTCTTATGCTGTCTCCATCATCAAAAAGCTCTAAAACTAGTTTTTGGAGTGACTACCCAGTATCTGAGCACATTGCGCCCGTAGCATGGTCAACAACTTCTCACATTCACTCCATGCTGCCACTGGCCCCCTTTGCCCTATCGCCTATTGGCATCAGCCATATGTCTAATCATAGACAATGTGTTATTGCATACATCACTATCCATACTTCCATCTAGCTCCAATCGGGTAGGTTCAGTGCTGAAATAGTCCGCTTCTCGTGTTAAGACCCAGCGCTAGGAACATTTGGGCGTTTAACACTGATCGCTTCTCGCCCAGCCAATGTGTTATCGGCATTGCTTCGGCCACATGTGTTTCACTGCCCCTCTTCTCTGACTGCTTATTTATCTTCTCCCGTCTTTCACTTTTTTCAACAACCCAGTCTCGTCATTATCGCCTTCTTCAAGTCCTATCGTCTTCGGAGATGCCAAGTTTACATTTCCACCTACCAAAGTTTCCCCGTCATCGTTCACAACAAGATATGTCGTATATTTCAGAAGAGCCCGAAGACGGGAAGGAACCCAGTGTATGAGCACCCGCGACCTCGGCCAGACACAGTGCTGACAAACGTAAAGCCCTTTCTAGCAATTTACCCCCGCGGTACGATCGTTTTCAACAGCAAGGATCGTGATAGCAACGGTCACCCCACTCGCAAGAAGCTCTGGGTATGGGAGACGAAGTTCATTCCCCCTCCCAAAGGGTCACAGTGGTTGAGCGATGGTGATATGATGGTCTTGGTGAAGGATGGGCCTGGAGAGCACGCGAAAGATGTGGGTCGGTTCAAGGAAGAGGATCTCGATGAGGATATGCCACTTGAGCCAGGAGAGTCCTTGATAGATATGTCAGTGGACGAGGGGGGGCATTCAGTGCGCGAGGAAGAGCCTTTGATAGAGTTGTGATCGAGGTTTCTAAGAATGCATTCGTGTGGTGGTGCAGGATATATCAACCCAGACCCCCACCGTCCCCTTTCTATGAGGGTACCTCTCCCTTCCGACTGGCACACGCGCCAGCAGCTGAGTTTCAAAGCGCGCACCTTCAGAATGGTTGAGCTGTTGAAGAATAGGACCGTTCCCTCCAACTGCTCCTTCTCCGGCTCGTTGTTACCAAGCGCTCTTTGTATACAATTTTCATACCCGAGATTTTTCTTCCAGCCTTCAGCGAAAGACTAACCTCAGCCATGAAGCCCACCGCCTTCATCTTCGTTCTTTCATGCTCGACGCCTTAGCAGCGTCTCTCAAGACAAGAATAGTCTCATTGTTTGACATTTTACCCGCACTCGCTTCCCTCCCACGCCTTCACCCTCTCTCTAGCGCCTTTCCCGGAAAACTCTAATAGTGATAGTCCTCCGATGATGGTCGTCGATGGAAGATGGGCAACCTCTGCAAGCGTCCTCGACAATGTGGCGCTCGTTCCTCCGCACTACAGACCCAGATAAGCTATTTCGAGCAGTAGCGACAAAAAGACCGCAGGCACTTTTGTATGCCTGCCAACCCACGTCGAAGGCATTTCAGCACTTGCGAATTGCAATGGGGCTCGGACATGCTGCAAAGTTCCAACTAGCGGTATTCCATCGGACACGCAGCGGTTATCAGACTCAGGCAGGGAAGAAACGCGGGTAACAAGGCGCATCTCCGCCGGGGACAGTGGCAAGTATTTGCCAATCCTCCTAAAACACCCCCTCTCCTTCCTAAAAAAGCTTTATTACCCGTTGCTCCCATCGATCCTTCTGCCATTCTCTTGTTTCGTAATCCTCTTTTGGGATACCATTGAATGATTGCAGTGTAGGATGCATGAAGTACGTGAAGCCAACTCGTGGCCTTCCCTCAACACGGCAGAGGTTGTAGCACGCCAGCTCGACAATACCAACACGCCTATAGGCGTCCTCCGTACCATGTATCTCTTCGAGGAGCAAACCGTATACCAAGCGATGTGCGGTACGTTGCTTGCAGATCTGAAAAATGAGTAGCTCCTTCCACAATCGCTCGAGCTCGCGAGGCTTGTTGAGGTAGCAATAAAGCTCCTTGGGCTGATCATGATCGATTATCAGGTCCTTGATAAACGGACCTTTTGGTCCGATCGCTTTTGACGATAGCTCTGTCTTTGAGATCCATAGCGGCCTGCAGTAGCCTTCCACCTGGATAAAGGATCCTTCCAAAACGTTGAGGTAGGAACTGGTGCGTGAGTGGTGTAGAACACAATTTACGAGACGTGGCCTATATTCTTTTTCCCAATGCTTGATTTCGTAATGCATGCCTTTAGAAGCTCCAAGCTTTGGGGAATAGAAGAAGGCGTAGTTGATTTCGACTGGTCCGTTAGTCGACGCCCAACTCCAACTCGGCGCCCTGTACAGTAACGGCGGCTTGAGCGCTCGAGCAGCAAACGTCCTCTTGGCTTTGATAGCGATATACGACATGTACTGGCCCTCAACCTCAACACCTACTCCGAGTTTGACTCTCGTCCATGCCAGACCTCGAAATAAGTCCTGTTCCCACAGTCCCGCCATGTATCTCCCCAATTTCGGTTCGGCAAATTTCTCGGCAAGACCAGATATAGCGGCAAGTTTGTCGGAGGGCCGTGAGAGAAAACGAGTCGTGTACTCTGAGACACACTTGTACCATGTTTCTGATGCGAAATTTAGATCGAAAAAGGGTTCGTAACCCGGGCCAGAAGATCTGCTGCGCCAATAGGCATCCTGTTCCTCTCTATCTACGAAATAACCTGCTTTCTCGCACCCGAGTCTGAATTCATCGTGTGATCGATTGGTGTTGTACACATAGCCCTCCGCCCATTCGCATTCTCTGCAATGCCACAGTAGCTGATCTCGAGTGAAGTGCATGGTTCTTGGAGAGATCAGTCGTTCTTGTAGTGTCCAGGCGCGCTTACTGATCGGCGCAGTCAAGTTGAGTTCACAGTCATCCCGAAGGACTTCCCGCAAACAATAGTATTGCTGTCCTTCCCCAGCAATCGATGGCGATATATAGTGATTGCGGGGGTGTAGGAAGCCGACATGACATGTGAGTGCATCAGCAACCGCTAGTGTTAAAATGGCGTTGTTATAGTACTGTGCCATTTTGCTGGCTTCACATGCCCAGTCATCTTCGTCATGTTGCATTATGCAAAGGCTATCAATCCAAACGTAGTCATATTCTAAGCGTCTTGTAAAGGCTACCGCGTGCTGGAAGTTGCTCGGCAGTTGAGAAAACTGGATACCTATCGAGGTACGCTCGGCGATGTTGTCTCTGGTGGTTGAGAAAGCATCATCTACTGAGCCCCAGCAATGACTAAGCGCAAGGTAGTGACCAGTTTCTGAATTGTGCTCTGTCAGTACAACTCTGGGGCCGGAGCGGACATCAACAAGCCTCTTTGGCAGGGGTCGGGGTGTTTGAGCTCTGCAGAATGCATGACTGGCGCAGGCTGTGAGCCAGTCTCGAACTAGCTCTATGGTTGCGTCAGAAAGAGGGTCTCGCTCAAGGAGTCGCGGAAAGTATCTGAGATGACCGTCGTCATGTTGAGGATGCTCTTCTTTATACTTCCCCGCAAGGTTACCAAGCTCGGTCTCTTTCAATGTGCTTGGTAGTCTGCAAATGTCGTACTTGAAGGGCGTTTCCTGCTGGTTGAGCTTAAGTTGGACTTGGGTCGGCCGCTTGTTATACCCGTACGATTCCTCGCGCTGGCTGATGGACAGCGACCACACAGCATTGGGATGTGTTTGAACAAGATCATCTTGGTTAGTAAATCGTTGAATTAAAAAGCGACAGAGCGTGCACCCTTCATTGGCTGATTGAAAAGATTATTTTCGGGTGCGTCGATAAAGACTCTTATCAGAGTGTGAATCTGGTATTTTGATGAGTTTGCAGTAGTTGCACAGCGCCTTCAGTCGTGAAGCCTCAAAGTCGATTTGCCAAAGTCGGTTCGACCGGCGCAACGTGGTACCACTTTCACTTGGATCTGGTCGCTTTCGTTTCATATCGGAGCAGGGTGGATATGTCTAGAACTGAGAAGTCTCACGGCTATGGACTGTAAGCGCGAGACTCACTTATTAATGTACGAAGCTCTACAGGGTGAAAGATGGAGGCACCGCAAGGCTTACGCGTACCACCGCACTTCCTTTCAGTGCATTTGATCGCCCAGCCCGCCTCAGCCACAGGGCTGTGGCAATTAGCGTGTGCAGAAAACGTTACAATTCTTGGCGTTGAGAAAATCTTCTCGCGTCGACTGTGGATGTAGCTAAGTCAATATATACAACAGATTATTAAAATATTAATATATGCAAATAGATAGTCTTGATGTTGTGATATTAGCATATCAAGAATATCAAAGAATTATATTATATTGATAGAGATATAAAGAATATCATAACGTGTAAGATTGTATCTAAAACTCAAATTTCTAAGCATTAATTTTTAAAACTCTTCTATCTCGATCAAAAGTTATCAGTTTCTCACTGCATTTATTGGATTAGAGTCGCAATATCGAGAGGATATACGATTAGTGTAGCTTTTCTATACGTATACTGTATTTATTAATCTGACTATACTCACAGTCGAATTTTCTTAGCGCCAAGAATTGTAACGTTTACTGCACACGCTAAAAGCGCGAGCGCCTCCCAATAACACTCTATATTAGCGTGTGTATAAAACGAATTCTTGGTGTGGAGAAATTCGCCCACCACATACTCCCATACCTGAATACATTGCTCGTAGTGCTTTGAATCCATGTATCCCGCTTAGCACGTTCTTTGGTGTTTCGAAATGCCTCCCAATCGACGCAGCTAGGAGTCCTCGGCCCCTCCACCACCGCCCCCACCGGCTAGACCCAAGCCGAGGCTGAGGCTGCCCGTAAGAGAGCGTCTACAGCTGCTTTTCCTGGTGGAGGCGCAGCCTCTCGTGCCCATTATTTCAAAAAACAAGGCGTCTATAGGAGGCGATGGGCACCTCTGGTCCGCCATTGTGGTCCTACTGGGGGCCTGTTGGGAGTCAAAAATTCAAATAGTGGCTAAACGAGGTATACCGAAGCGTATTGCGGGTTCCTTGACGAGAAATACTGCGCTGTCGACGACGGTGATGACTGGTATTCTGATGGTGGGACGATCCTGGCCGTCAAACTCAGTTTCGGTGGTTATGTAGATGCAATCAGGATGCAAGTTGGCGTTGCGGGTAACTCGATCCCAAGCATTAAGCATGAGTATTGCGAATCCCGATTAGGAAGAGAACCTCGTTAGAATCAAATGGCCGAAAGAGGAGTTTACGGCTTACATCACTGCCAAAGACGGCAATGATGACGGTGATGCACTTGTCAAAGCGCTCAATGCCGGTTTGGCTGGCCGCAAAGCCTGGACGGCAGGCGGTGGGGTCTGTAGAGATACTACCGCGCTGCTGCCCGAAGGAAAGGAAGATTTCAATGTTGGGGCTGTCGCAAGACTACCAGGGAGTGTTGCCGAGAGAGCTATGACCCGAATCTCTTCGTTGTGGCTGAGCAAGCCGATTGGAAGAGTGTTGGTGTCAGTCTTGTAAGAATCAGTAGCGAGGGAGAACATAATGTGAGCAGCAAGCCGGCGGAGTATGCGGCAGAGATGCTAACGTGGGTGGATCAAGGCTTTTGCACTTGGGCGGAGGGAAGGGTTTGGAGCAGATGAGCGAGTAAGGTAGTCAAATTTGACACACTAGTATAGTCTTAGCATGGCTTCACTGCCCGTTAACCGCTGTCTCCTCCACAGCTTATACAGTCATTGAGCAATGGTTACATGGCATGCAAAAGTCTCCATTTACAAGAGACCACTGCAACCACAACAACTCTCACTGTCGCCACCGAATCCTTAGAACCGCGTTCGTTTAGCACATTCTTATTTCCAATTGCAAATTAATTCCGCCTAGTGCGTGGCCATTGATCGTTGGATTCTCGTCGACACTTAAATAACGCTCCGTATCAATTCGACAACACAATCCCCCGCTAACCCCTCTTCTAGAGTCCTTACTTCTCACCAATCTTCCAAAATGCCGTTCTCTCCTCAATCCTCTCTGCCCAAAGAACCTCCACCAGATTACCGAGACCAATACAACAACAGCGACCACCCCCATCAGAACCATCACCTACCAGTAACCACATGCCACCTTACCACAACCACCCAGCCCCCTCCCCCCCCTCACCGCAACGCCAACGCACACCACCAGAGAGACGGTCCGGGAGAGGATGCGAGGGATCCGGGATGGTTCACGGGGGAGTTTTTGAGGAATGGTATGGAGGAGGCGGTTTCTTTGATTGATTTGCGAAGGCTTAAGTGAAGGGTTAGGAGTGGACAGTGAGGGGACTGTGGGGGACGGACCTAGGGGAGGATTTGGATGTGGTAGGTACGGGATCTTGCAAGCCGATCCGTGATCACTTTGCGTATAGAGTAGTTGTAAATCGTCCCATGCTGTCTCCATTACTAGAAAGCTTTATAATTAGTTTTTGAAGTGACCACCAAGTAATTGTTTCCATTGCGCCCGCATCACGGTACCTCATTCCCCATCTGACCCCTTAGCATCAGCCGCGTTCTCGTGTTCATTTAATGTGTTATCACAAACCTCCTTGTCCGTAAGTCCATCTAGCTCCAATCGGTCGCTTCTCAAAAGTGTTAATACCCAGCGCTAGGAAAATTTGGGCGTTTAACACTCATCACTTCTCGCCAAGTCAATGTGTTATAGGCGTATGTGTTCCACTGCCCCTCTTCTCTGACTGCTTATATACCTTCTCCCTTCTTTCACTATCTTCCAACATCTCAGTATTCTCATTATTGTCTTCTTCAAACTCCATTATCCTCATTGCTGCCAAGGACACCCCCTCGACCAACCAACATTGATTCGTCATCTGTCCCAATAGAACATGTCTGAATATTTCCGGACGCCCGAAGATGGGATGAAGAACAGTGTATGAGCACCCAAAAATTCAGCCAAGTATAATGCTGACGAATTGAAAGCCACAAAAGATCTGTCTTTGGTCTCGCGGTGATATCGCCTTCGACAAAACAGATCGCGATTCCAGTGGCCAGCTCACTCGCAAGAAGCTCTGGATATGGGAGACGGAACGCGTTCCACCCTCCAATCAGCCGACATGGCGCCGGGAGTCTCGCGGCGGCATCATGCACTCTGTGAAAGATGGGCCGGGAGAGGACGCAAAAGATCTAGGTTAGCGGTGGGAATGAAACCTGAGACCAAAGCTACCACTTGAGGAGGGAGAATCTTTGATAGATATGTCAGTGGACGAGGGGGGGCCTTCAGTGCGCGAGGAAGAGCCTTTGATAGAGTTATGATCGAGGGAAAGACCACACCTCGCGTGCATCGGCGGGGGGTTCAAGACGCTCATGGTGGACTGTTGAGCTGAACAATAGTAGTTCGCGGAAATATGACCTCTTATCAATGGTCGAGCTATAGATTGAATAATAATATTGAATATAGAGAATTTAAAGATTAGTAGTATTATCTATGATCATCTAAGAAGAAGTACTGTAGCTCGCGAAACTATGTGGTGTAAAAAGCCTTCGCAAGCGAGCACAAGTGGGCGACCCAGTATGCTGAACAGATAAGAAAGTGGAAACTCAGTCGGCTGTTCTAGGATTGATGTTACCTAAGGAGTTAGACAAATTTAGTGGCCCGCGTGAGTCACAGGGTGATGAAGATGAGTGGACAGAGGGTCTTGAGGTTATCTTCTTGGTCGCGCCAACATACACCTCGTTCGGAACCAAAGACCCGCTGCGAGAGATGGAATTGGCCATACCATCCACTGACGCGCATAGTCTCACTGTTGCGTGGAAGATGGTGCCTAAGCGACAACTATCTCTCGCATGCCTTCAAATCAGTAATTTAATAAGATTAATCAGTGATTTGAAGAGTAGGCACTAAACGGGGCTCAAGGACAGTACATATAGTTAGAGGGATCTCCTTGGCAGGGTTACATTCATTCTTTTGAATCAGTTGCTAAAACCAGTCCAGCGAGCACTCCTCCTACAAATATCAGCGGACGTAAGAATCGAGGAACTCTTAGCCCTTGAGAACAGCCTTCCAGCCATCCGACTCCGGGTCGCTGCTAAGGTCACATTTATGCGGCGCACCCTCGACCAGCGCCAGATTAGCTGTAACTCCCTGGTCGATGAGTGCGCTAGATGTCCCCTTCGATTGTTGCCACGGAATCAAATCGTCTTTCGTGCCGTGAATGAAGAATGTCAGCGTCCGGTAATTGCCACGCACGATCTGGGCCAGCGGACTGACAGGAACGATTTCGTCCAGAAGCCAGTGCTGCAGAACTTGCGGAGAAGGCGGGCATGGATGAAGATCGAATTACGCGAGTGCTAAGACTGTTGGCGACGCACCGTATCTTTGAGGCAGTCGACGGTGAAACAGGTAGGTTCCGGCATACGGCGAACTCTGCGCTGTTGGGGAGGGATGACGGACGGAATGCAGTGGCGGATATGCAGTAGGTATAACCCCATACAGATCCTTAAATCCGCATAACAAAATCTTTTATCCAATTATTGAATGAGCGACGTTCCATTAGAATGGACGACTTGTTCAAAGCTGCGTCCGAGACATCCACCCTAATTGCACGCTCACCTCATACCTCGGATGCACAGCACTGTGCCTTTTTGGCCCCGATTTGGCCTTTGTATCTTTATTATGAGCCAAACCCACAAAAGGCCGCGAGGTTTGCACAGGCTATGAGCAGCTGGTCTTAATGTGAGTCGTATTAGTATTAGGGTTTGTTCCTATTCAATTCCCTTTTCGTCCACCAAATCGTCTTGATTTGAAAGGCTAGAGTCTGATTCTTCAAACCCAGCGGATCGCGAAGTTATCCAACTCCGAGATGCCTTTCATTGGGAGTTGTTGAAGAATGGGACAGTGGTGACATTGGCGGTGGGAATGGCCATGTATCAGTTACGCTCGCACATGTTGCCTTTTCCCCATCTCTCAACGGAGATAGACGCTGTACTGACTCCACATAGCAATTCCCCTCCTTGAGGTTCATCGTGCAAGACATCTCCAACCACATGCTGACTCCAGCCCAAAGCACAGCCATTCAGAGTCTCGGAAACCGATTGACCTTCCAACAGCACGACTTCTTCAAACCCCAGCCGGAACAAAACGCCAACGTCTTCCTCTTACGACAGTGCTTGCACAACTACAACGATGGTGACTGTATGAAGATTCTGCGAGGCGTGATTCTCGCCCTGGAGCGGTGCGATCCAGGGACGCCGCTTCTCATCAACGAAATCATTCTGCCCGAGAGTTTCATACCCTTCTCAAGGAAGCCGATCCGCGCTTCGAGGTGAGCTTCTCTCCGCTACTAGCTAGATACATCCCTTTTGTATAGATTCCCCAGCCGCTGATCGGAAATCCTTTCCAACCATGACAAATACGATGGGATTGGGTTTGCTTGAAGTTCACTTCAACACAACATGAAGGTCTTTCAATTTGACTTGACCCTGGCTTTACTCAGAAGACTTATCGCACTGGATATAAATCTTGTTATTCACGAAAATGCTTGATGGAATACTCCGTAAAGTAAGTTGTGCCGCGTGCGAGAGTTGATTGATTGATTGATTGATTGATTCATACTACCCTGAAGTCTTGCCTGATTGGCCGACTATGCGAGATGTGCTATCTATCAAATAATCTACCTAATTTTCTGAACCATTGAAAGAGGCTACCCTACGGTCGCCGGACCCCTTTCGTAAAGAACCATGTCCTGCTTTTTGACCCGAAACCCTTGGTGTTTTCTATATATTGTAGATTCCATATGGTGTGGGACCCCTCTAAGCCCGGGGGTCCCAAAGAACAGTATCCCAATTCCAACTCTTTTCCATTCCAGCCCACTTGGCGAGATTGCTCTGACGACTGCTAAGGGTCACTACTTCTCAGTGTAGTTGTAACGGGGTCTGTCATGGTGTGGATCTCAGTCTAGTCAGGTTAATCTATGCGATAGCCGACGATCTAGGCGACAGCCCCTTAAGGGCTGCTCGCATCNAAAGGACCCTCAGACAGGAGAAAGAGGATGCCTCATGTACAAATTCAAATGGACAGGCCATCAGAGCGATGTACCTAAATGGGAACCGTACTGGCACGCTGCAGGGTGCCCAGACTTGGTAGCGGATTTTCATCACACGCAACCTAACAAGGCAGGCCCTCATCACTCTTTTCAGACCCCAGAGGACTGGGAACCATTAGTGGCCATACTATGCTGTTGAGGGACGTCCTCCATCAATGGACCTTCACGGCATCAGCATCTCCACTATATCCTAACTCCACTCTGCAATTTTTATACCATGCGGGCATGGCGATTCTTGAGAGGGGGGTAGTGTCACGGTCTCAGCCTTAGCGTTGCTCCAAGCTTCTCCGCGAACGGCGCTAGACTCAACTAGGCCTAGCGCACCCACACATTTGTACTTAGAACAGCATTCCTTCTACATAGAACATCATAGTAGAATTCCATTCAAACCTGATTCATAGTATCATTACGATCCAATATCAAGTCCCTGACATTAGATACTATTACTTTAACGACGAATAACAAAAAATCTATCGCTGACTCGAGCTCGCGATGTAAGATTATTATTTTATATAGTAGATTTTTGACTATGTTTCTCGCGCGAATCAGCTTATCTAACGAAAGTCTCGTCTATATTAAATTATTATCGAATTCGATTTCAAAAAAGTCGAAAATAATATCGAAAATGCTTTTGATATAATTTATTATGAGATTCAATTCGACGTATAAACGATCAAAATCGCGATCGTAGATTTATACGTCTATATGAGATGAAAGAATAGCGAAAAAGTCGTTTAGATAATAAATGTCATGGTGTGGATCTCAGTCTAGTCAGGTTAATCTATGCGATAGCCGACGATCTAGGCGACAGCCCCTTAAGGGCTGCTCGCATCCCCCGTTCTTTCTTGTTTCCTCATCTTTCGTCTTGGCCTTTACCTTAGTCCTAGCCATAGAGAATGAGATTCCTCTTATCAAGCCTCGTTCCCTGACATTACGAAAGATCGAACAACCGGTTTAACGCTTCTACGCGTAGAAAACCAAATCTCGAAGATGCTGAAATCCTTTCAGGTCTCGACGCTGGTATCCTTCCTCCAGGTCTTGACGCTGGAATTCTTCAGGTCTTGAACACCTAGTCCCGTCAACGATTCGATCTCTTTGTTGAGCAGTTCGTCTCGCAACCTTGTCATTACGAAAGATCGAACAACCGGTTTAACGCTTCTACGCGTAGAAAACCAAACCTCGCAAGATGCTGGAATCCTTTCAGGTCTCGACGCTGGTATCCTTTCTCCAGGTCTTGATGCTGGAATCCTTCAGGTCTTGAAAACCCAGTCCCGCCAACGATTCGATCTCTTTATTGAGCATTTCGTGTCTCACCTTCCGTGCCTCGCCTTCCGCGCCTCGCCTTCCGCGTCTCTCGTCCAGCACGACAGTAAACTGCATCCGTGTCTCGCCTTCCGTGTCTCGCCTTCCGCGCCTCGCCTTCCGCGTCTCTCGTCCAGCACGACAATAAACTGCATCCGTGCCTCGCTTTCCGTGTCTCGCCTTCCGTGCCTTCGCTCCGACCGCTCGCCTGATCCAGTTCGACTATCGTACGTTGCAGCAGCAGCTGAACTACGTAATCCCGCTTCAGATCTCGCCAAGTCTTCCTATCTCGCCCGCCTCGTCTGGGCCAAATGCCAGCCCTCGTCAAGTCCAGCCTCATTCTCCCGTACCTCGTCCTTTGCTCCTCCGTCTCCTCCCCGGAAATCACGTCAAATTTTTTCGTCCCTCGCGTCCGTTCGGTCCTACACTATCGGGCTTCAAGAAGGGGAGGGGGCTTTCTTTTTTGTGGCTGGGGACCAGCCACCTAAAAGGGGGGGTACTATGGGGAGTGAGGAGAGTAGCATACCTCCTCCTATACCGAAGGGAATGTCGGTATCCATGCTGCGATGAGTATGGTCCCATAGGCATATGCGGTAGCATGCTAGTATGTCGGTATCTATACTACGAAGAGTGTAGCCTACATACGTACATGCGGTAGCCGCAAAGGATACTCGTCGGCCATTTGACCAAGACCCTAGATACGTATGTATCTATGGTCTGTGAAAGGGTCGAACCTGACAAGAAATTTTTTTTGGATTTCTTTCTTCTAGCCTTCGCCTTCGCCTTCGCCTTCGCCTTCGCCTTCGCCTTCGTCTCCGGTCTCGCCTCGCGTTCGTCCTTCGTCTAATCCTCCTCTCGCCCGCCTAATCTTCGCCTGTGTCTCGTCCAGTTTTCGCCTTTCTCGCCTCGCTTGCTCGCCGCGCTTAGTCTTCGCCTCCGCCCTCGCCTTGTCTCCGCCTTCGTCTTTACCTTCGCCTTGTCTACATCCTTTGTCTGCTTCGCAGGAGCTCAGCCTTTGAAGGGGGAGCTACTGTCATGGTGTGGATCTCAGTCTAGCCAGGTTAATCTATGCGATAGCCGACGATCTAGGCGACAGCCCCTTAAGGGCTGCTCGCATCCCCCGTTCTTTCTTGTTTCCTCATNTTTTTTTTTGGATTTCTTTCTTCTAGCCTTCGCCTTCGCCTTCGCCTTCGCCTTCGCCTTCGCCTTCGCCTTCGCCTTCGTCTCCGGTCTCGCCTCGCGTTCGTCCTTCGTCTAATCCTCCTCTCGCCCGCCTAATCTTCGCCTGTGTCTCGTCCAGTTTTCGCCTTTCTCGCCTCGCTTGCTCGCCGCGCTTAGTCTTCGCCTCCGCCCTCGCCTTGTCTCCGCCTTCGTCTTTACCTTCGCCTTGTCTACATCCTTTGTCTGCTTCGCAGGAGCTCAGCCTTTGAAGGGGGAGCTACTGTCATGGTGTGGATCTCAGTCTAGTCAGGTTAATCTATGCGATAGCCGACGATCTAGGCGACAGCCCCTTAAGGGCTGCTCGCATCCCCCGTTCTTTCTTGTTTCCTGATCTTTCGTCTTGGCCTTTACCTTAGTCCTAGCCATAGAGAATGAGATTCCTCTTATCAAGCCTCGTTCCCTGACATTACGAAAGATCGAACAACCGGTTTAACGNTTTCTTTTTTGTGGCTGGGGACCAGCCACCTAAAAGGGGGGATACTATGGGGAGTGAGGAGAGTAGCATACCTCCTCCTATACCGAAGGGCATGTCGGTATCCATGCTGCGATGAGTATGGTCCCATAGGCATATGCGGTAGCATGCTAGTATGTCGGTATCTATACTACGAAGAGTGTAGCCTACATACGTACATGTGGTAGCCGCAAAGGATACTCGTCGGCCATTTGACCAAGACCCTAGATACGTATGTATCTATGGTCTGTGAAAGGGTCGAACCTGACAAGAAATTTTTTTTGGATTTCTTTCTTCTAGCCTTCGCCTTCGCCTTCGCCTTCGCCTTCGTCTCCGGTCTCGCCTCGCGTTCGTCCTTCGTCTAATCCTCCTCTCGCCCGCCTAATCTTCGCCTGTGTCTCGTCCAGTTTTCGCCTTTCTCGCCTCGCTTGCTCGCCGCGCTTAGTCTTCGCCTCCGCCCTCGCCTTGTCTCCGCCTTCGTCTTTACCTTCGCCTTGTCTACATCCTTTGTCTGCTTCGCAGGAGCTCAGCCTTTGAAGGGGGAGCTACTGTCATGGTGTGGATCTCAGTCTAGCCAGGTTAATCTATGCGATAGCCGACGATCTAGGCGACAGCCCCTTAAGGGCTGCTCGCATCCCCCGTTCTTTCTTGTTTCCTGATCTTTCGTCTTGGCCTTTACCTTAGTCCTAGCCATAGAGAATGAGATTCCTCTTATCAAGCCTCGTTCCCTGACAGAAGACGATATAATGTTTTTTAGCAGCAAGAATATTATTACTAATCGTTTATACAAAAAGCTTGATAACAAGTAATTTGAATTCTTTTAGATTGAAAAGCTGGTAAAATCGTCTTAAAGATTATAACTTCCAAAGATCATAAAGATTTATAATATCTTTTACTTTAAGCTTCTCACTCTCGTCGTTACGAATTTCTTATCTAATCAAAAGAATTTCGAATCGTCGATAGTTATAGTCTGTTACGGACGTACCCTAGCTGTCAGGTACAAAGGGAGTGTTTATGGCTATGTGTCAGGCACATAGAGTATTTATTGGTCATTGACACATTCTCATTATCACATAGGCTAGCGGGGATTCTTCCTAGTATTTAAGCGCTCTTCTCCTGTGTACATATTCGCTCTTTATCTAGTTGTCTTATTCAATTTACCCCCATTAGACTTGACTCTGGGCACGGTTCTGACACTACAACTAGATCATCCACCCTTCCGTTCGTACTGACAAGCGAACAGTAAAAGAAAATTGTCATCGGGACCGTTGTGAAGACGTTTCGACGTCAGATCATTGGGCATCCGGGTGTGGCCTACCTACGGGCAAAACGAACCATTCGTGGCTNCCTTCGTCTCCGGTCTCGCCTCGCGTTCGTCCTTCGTCTAATCCTCCTCTCGCCCGCCTAATCTTCGCCTGTGTCTCGTCCAGTTTTCGCCTTTCTCGCCTCGCTTGCTCGCCGCGCTTAGTCTTCGCCTCCGCCCTCGCCTTGTCTCCGCCTTCGTCTTTACCTTCGCCTTGTCTACATCCTTTGTCTGCTTCGCAGGAGCTCAGCCTTTGAAGGGGGAGCTACTGTCATGGTGTGGATCTCAGTCTAGTCAGGTTAATCTATGCGATAGCCGACGATCTAGGCGACAGCCCCTTAAGGGCTGCTCGCATCCCCCGTTCTTTCTTGTTTCCTCATCTTTCGTCTTGGAATTCTACCTAGTCCTAGCCATAGAGAATGAGAATCCTTCTATCAAGCCTCGTTCCCTGACAGATGACGTCAAAGCTTAGACCGAGACTTTTCCAGCTGCAGACTTGCTAGCTGAAAGAACACTCACTCAGTAAATCATTATCAGCTTTATAAGTCTCTTCTGCATCTAATTTCCAAAGTAGTCTGTGTTAATACTATCAGAGTAATCTATGGTCATGGTTCCAGCTCACAACACCATGACTCCTACTACTCGGCCGGATCGGGCCTAGCGCGGCTTGGCCCTGCCCACAAATATCGGCCTTCTGCCATTATTAGACCTTCATAGCTATTATTCCGTTNGCAGACTTGCTAGCTGAAAGAACACTCACTCAGTAAATCATTATCAGCTTTATAAGTCTCTTCTGCATCTAATTTCCAAAGTAGTCTGTGTTAATACTATCAGAGTAATCTATGGTCATGGTTCCAGCTCACAACACCATGACTCCTACTACTCGGCCGGATCGGGCCTAGCGCGGCTTGGCCCTGCCCACAAATATCGGCCTTCTGCCATCATTAGATCTTTATAGCTATTATTCCGTTCATACCGGAATCAATGCATTCAGCTACACCTCCAGTCCCTGACATCTATGCAAGTTCTATCAGAGCAGTCAGTCATATTAGAGCAACCTATATCAAAGCAGTCTATATCAGAGCAGCCTATGCTAGTCATATCTATATCAGTTTAGTCTATGTCAATCCTATCAGAGTCAGTCCTACCAAAGCAATCTATATTAGTTCTTTCAGAGTAGTTTATGTCAGTTATATCAGAGCAATCTATGTCTGTTCTACCAAAGCAGTTCGTGCCTGCGATATCACTATATCAGTCTATTTCACAGTTACCAAAGTAGTCTATATAGCAAGCTTCGCTCACATCACAGCTGTCGAAGTAACTTCATATCGATCTAAATTAAGATTTTACATCACAGCTATCTCAGTCACTTCAGGTATACTATATCATTTCTAACTCTTTATACTACTGAATCCGACTTGCAATTAGGGTGAACTAGCTGTGTACTTAGCATGAGATGTATTTATTGACATCATTGATACTTGTGTTACGAAGCATTTCTTTGACTGTATAGCTTCAGGTCGCGGAAACTCCGTCTTCTTTGATCGGTAGTAGTTGAAAGGTGCTTTCTTGCTATGGTCATATGTAGCATAGTATGCTTGGCAGAGAGGGATCATCATCCTGCAGCTACTTCCTTCATAGATTCAACATCTTCTTCTACCCACACGAATTCTACCCTATCATTTCTCACGCTACACTTTGTATAGGCCGTCCCAACGCTAATGCCACCCCAACACCTAATTTTTCAAATATTTGATCCACCCCTCCCACAACCATCTAGCACAATCACAACATGTCTGATTTATATGCCGTTATTCAAGAGCGTATTCAAGAGACCTTAGTTACTATTGTTCCTGAAACAAAGTCTAAAATCATTCGATTAACTGCTGAATATTATATGCTCTACGATTAGCTCCTAAATCGCTACAATCAGATCTCACTCAAAGACAATCACTCGTACGCTCTTACAGATTATGAAGAACAGACTCTTCATTAATATATATAACGACTCGATGAATTGAGAATATCTTATCATTATTTAATGTTTATAAAAGCTATAAACTTTATTCTTCGCGAGCGCTCTAACTCACTCAGACGCGTGAATAATTATTAATCTACACGATTTTTAAAGCGTAATTCTTAGTACAAAATACGTAAATAAAAGTCTCTTACATCTTAACGAAAGAATACGTATAAGTTAAAGACTATTTTAGACTAATTTCAACGTTTTTAGAGAACTTGTCAAGAGTTTAAAGTATAAATTGAGAATATCTATAATTTCGACGAGATAGATTTTTAAATTGAGATTGAAAAGAGTTAATAAGTTATTATAGAAGAAAGAATACTTTTATTCTATCAAACGAACGTCGATAATAGAGAGTATATCACTTCAATTGAGTGTGTTAGTGATTTCGACTATACGTCTTTCTCGATATTAATTCTAACTAAAAAATAGTATCTTAATAGCTAATTTTAAGAAAGTCTTAATTTCGATACTTTCTAAATTGTTAGCGACTCTAAATACGCAAATAATAATCTATATAAAATCTAAATCAAGTATTTCGATTATTCTACGAAGAATAGACGTATTGTCACGGTGTGAAGTCAGCCCAGCTTCCAGCCCAGATCTAGTCTAGATCTAGCCTACTCAGCCAAGGGTTGCTAGAACCCCATTCCCACTGTTGTATATGCGACGGTTATGCGATAGCCGTGTTGGCTTTCGTCTGATCCTATATAGGGGCGCTGAGCCCCCACTTTCCACTTTCCTTCCTTGTCTTTCGTCTTGTAAATAGACCTGACCCTATCAGACCAAGTATATCAAGTGGTAGCCCTAGTTCCANCGGCGAGCGAGCATGGTACGTTAATAGTGTCACGAACTCCAAGTACGACCGCCGATTCCAGCCACCCCTTTTGAAGTACTATGTCAATTGGGAGTCTCATGTCCCTACCTGGGAACCATTCAACTTGGTCGACAACTGCCAAACAGCTATCGACGAATATCACTCTTCTCGCCCCGATGCCCCCGGCCCACACACCACTCCATGTTCCATTCCCGGATGTCAATGCCGCGACCCTTGATCCAACCCAAGTCCCCCGCCTAAGTCTTTTACCTATGCCTCGCCTATGCTTCGCCCGAAACCCAGTCCCTCGTCCAAGCCTAGCCTACGCCTCAGTTCCCTCACCTAGACTTCGCCCAGACGCCTCACCTTACCAAGTCACCTCGCTCTTGTCTCGCCTAGTCCCTCGCTTCGCTATTTCCCCCTAGCAGCTTCACAGGAGCTCAGCCTTCGAAGGGGGAGCTACTGTCACGGTGTGAAGTCAGCCCAGCTTCCAGCCCAGATCTAGTCTAGATCTAGCCTACTCAGCCAAGGGTTGCTAGAACCCCATTCCCACTGTTGTATATGCGACGGTTATGCGATAGCCGTGTTGGCTTTCGTCTGATCCTATATAGGGGCGCTGAGCCCCCACTTTCCACTTTCCTTCCTTGTCTTTCGTCTTGTAAATAGACCTGACCCTATCAGACCAAGTATACCAAGTGGTAGCCCTAGTTCCAGCCTCGTTCCCTGACACGTATAAAGATATGAAGATTGCTTCTATTTGATAATTATGATAGTTATCTTATAAGAGAGATACTCAGCTATATGAAAGAAAATAACATTATTCTCTTTTGTCTATTTTTATACTTTACACATCTATATTAATTATTGAATGTGAGTGTTTTTCAATTATTCAAGCACTGATATACTAAAGCAATCGATGTCAGAACCGTGCCCAGAGTCAAGTCTAATGGGGGTAAATTGAATAAGACAACTAGATAAGGAGGAAATATGTACAGAAGAAGAGCGCTTAAATACTAGGAAGAATCCCCGCTAGCCTATGTGTCAATGGGAATGTGTCAATAACCAATAAACACTCTATGTGCTAGACACATAGCCATAAACACTCCCTATGTGCCTGACACCTAGGGTACGTCCGTAACAATCGATACGACAATGCGTTAGATTAACGATAACTATATAAAGATCGATTTTTTGATTAATTTTCGAGTAATTCACGATTAAGCTTTCACGAAAAGCATTATTATATCTGTATAATAGAAAACAGATCTTATTCTCTACCATTTTATTATTGTTTTGAATTACTTAATTAGATTTCAGCGAAGAGACTCTTCAATAAAATCTATAACTTTAAAGTAAGAGATGTTACGGACGTACCCTAGCTGTCAGGTACAAAGGGAGTGTTTATGGCTATGTGTCAGGCACATAGAGTATTTATTGGTCATTGACACATTCTCATTATCACATAGGCTAGCGGGGATTCTTCCTAGTATTTAAGCGCTCTTCTCCTGTGTACATATTCGCTCTTTATCTAGTTGTCTTATTCAATTTACCCCCATTAGACTTGACTCGGGGCACGGTTCTGACACTACAACTAGATCATCCACCCTNTCCTATATAGGGGCGCTGAGCCCCCACTTTCCACTTTCCTTCCTTGTCTTTCGTCTTGTAAATAGACCTGACCCTATCAGACCAAGTATACCAAGTGGTAGCCCTAGTTCCANACTTACCCTGTCGATGTAATCACGGATCATAAAAATCTCGAGTACTTTATGTCAACCAAGCAACTCAGCCGCCGTCAAGCTCGCTGGAGCGAGTTCTTGTCCAGATTCAATTATCAGATCACATACCGCCCTGGCAAAGAGGGTGGTAAGCCCGATGCATTAACTCGTCGATCAGGAGATCTCCCAAAGGAAGGGGATAAATCAGACCCTCGCCATCAACACCAGCATCAAACAGTGCTAAAGACCCATGTCTTAGACCCGAAGATTATAGATCTTCAATGCCGAGTTATCCGCCTAGACCCAATCCAGCTCCACCTAAGCCCTGTCTCGCCTCAAGAACCCATCACCCTCGCCCCTATGAATTTAGAATCCGAACCCGAAGAAGCTGAGCCACAGCTAGACCTAGCCCCGCCTGATCCTGATGAGGATCCCTTAGACACCCCCACACAGACATTGTGGGATCAAGCCCAAGCAAGCGATAAGTTCGCATCCGAAGTCCTAGAGATGCTCCGCATCGGAGCACGTCACCATAGTCGAATTCCTCTAGCAGAATGCGAGGAACGAAATCAAGCGCTATACTTTCGAGGAAGAAAGTACGTACCTAACTCCGACCGCCTTCGCCTCCGAATCATCCAGTTAGCCCACGATAGCGTCCCCGGAGGACACCCTGGTAGAACAAACTGCTACGAGTTGGTATGCCGCGCTTATTGGTGGCCTAACTTGTACCAGTATATCCAGCGTTTCGTCCGGAACTGTCATGTCTGCACTCGAGCCAAGCCCTCTAGACAGAAGCTACAAGGATGGCTTCGCCCCTTGCCAATCCCCGAGCGCCGATGGCGCGATGTATCTATGGACTATGTCGGTCCCTTACCCCCCAGCACCTTCATGGGAATAACCTATCGTTATGTCCTAGTCTTCGTCGACCGCCTTACCAAAATGAGACATCTCGTCCCCACCGCTACTATGGAAGTAGAGGAAGCGTCCAATGCATTCTGTGCCAATGTCTGGAAACTCCACGGAACACCCGAAGTCTTTGTGTCTGATCGAGGCACTCAATTCACCTCTGATGTATGGGAGCATCTATGCAAAAACCTGAAGATCGATGCCAAATTATCCGCGGGATACCACCCTCAGACTGATGGTCAAACGGAGAGAGCTAACGCCACCATGGAACACTACCTTCGAGCCTTCGTCAATTACATGCAGGATGATTGGGCCAAGTGGCTCCCTGGAGATGAGTTTGCTGGAAATGATACTCCTTCCGCGACTACCCTAGCCTCACCGTTTCTAGCCAACTCTGGACAAAACCCTCGCCTAGGATTCGAGCCCCCGGAGCCACTGCCTTCCGATGTCACTGCCCAAGCCCGTATCAAATTGATCAATATCAATGAGTTTACCCAGAAGATGCAAGAGATCACCGAGCATCTCCGTGATGAGATGTTAGTCGCCCAAGCCATTCACGAGTCTTCCGCCAACGAACGACGTCGGCCCTGTCCCCGATATTTCGTAGGAGATATAGTCTGGCTTAACGCCAAGAATCTCAATACTGCACGCCCAGTCATTAAGCTAGACGACCGCCATATTGGCCCCTTCCCAGTGAAACGAGTTTTCGACAATCCTCTAGTCATCGAGCTTGACCTCCCCGAGTCGATGAAGATCCACCCAGTATTTCATGCTAGTCTGCTGCAGCATACCGCGCAGGATCCTTTGCCCGGCCAACGCCAAGAATCTCGTCCCCCCGTCGTCGCCGAGAACGGCGAGCGAGCATGGTACGTTAATAGTGTCACGAACTCCAAGTACGACCGCCGATTCCAGCCACCCCTTTTGAAGTACTATGTCAATTGGGAGTCTCATGTCCCTACCTGGGAACCATTCAACTTGGTCGACAACTGCCAAACAGCTATCGACGAATATCACTCTTCTCGCCCCGATGCCCCCGGCCCACACACCACTCCATGTTCCATTCCCGGATGTCAATGCCGCGACCCTTGATCCAACCCAAGTCCCCCGCCTAAGTCTTTTACCTATGCCTCGCCTATGCTTCGCCCGAAACCCAGTCCCTCGTCCAAGCCTAGCCTACGCCTCAGTTCCCTCACCTAGACTTCGCCCAGACGCCTCACCTTACCAAGTCACCTCGCTCTTGTCTCGCCTAGTCCCTCGCTTCGCTATTTCCCCCTAGCAGCTTCACAGGAGCTCAGCCTTCGAAGGGGGAGCTACTGTCACGGTGTGAAGTCAGCCCGGCTTCCAGCCCAGATCTAGTCTAGATCTAGCCTACTCAGCCAAGGGTTGCTAGAACCCCATTCCCACTGTTGTATATGCGACGGTTATGCGATAGCCGTGTTGGCTTTCGTCTGATCCTATATAGGGGCGCTGAGCGCCCACTTTCCACTTTCCTTCCTTGTCTTTCGTCTTGTAAATAGACCTGACCCTATCAGACCAAGTATACCAAGTGGTAGCCCTAGTTCCAGCCTCGTTCCCTGACANCAGTATTTCATGCTAGTCTGCTGCAGCATACCGCGCAGGATCCTTTGCCCGGCCAACGCCAAGAATCTCGTCCCCCCGTCGTCGCCGAGAACGGCGAGCGAGCATGGTACGTTAATAGTGTCACGAACTCCAAGTACGACCGCCGATTCCAGCCACCCCTTTTGAAGTACTATGTCAATTGGGAGTCTCATGTCCCTACCTGGGAACCATTCAACTTGGTCGACAACTGCCAAACAGCTATCGACGAATATCACTCTTCTCGCCCCGATGCCCCCGGCCCACACACCACTCCATGTTCCATTCCCGGATGTCAATGCCGCGACCCTTGATCCAACCCAAGTCCCCCGCCTAAGTCTTTTACCTATGCCTCGCCTATGCTTCGCCCGAAACCCAGTCCCTCGTCCAAGCCTAGCCTACGCCTCAGTTCCCTCACCTAGACTTCGCCCAGACGCCTCACCTTACCAAGTCACCTCGCTCTTGTCTCGCCTAGTCCCTCGCTTCGCTATTTCCCCCTAGCAGCTTCACAGGAGCTCAGCCTTCGAAGGGGGAGCTACTGTCACGGTGTGAAGTCAGCCCAGCTTCCAGCCCAGATCTAGTCTAGATCTAGCCTACTCAGCCAAGGGTTGCTAGAACCCCATTCCCACTGTTGTATATGCGACGGTTATGCGATAGCCGTGTTGGCTTTCGTCTGATCCTATATAGGGGCGCTGAGCGCCCACTTTCCACTTTCCTTCCTTGTCTTTCGTCTTGTAAATAGACCTGACCCTATCAGACCAAGTATACCAAGTGGTAGCCCTAGTTCCAGCCTCGTTCCCTGACATACTCTTATATAACAACGTAATATATATCACACAACGTTATTATTAATTGTACATAACGAAGCTCGAATTTTTGAAATTTTCGAGTTTTTTGAAATAGGGCTGAAAAAAACAAACAAAATTTTCAAGAATTTTATGAATTTAAGTCTTCAGACACATATACAATAACAATCACGTTTGTTTATAGTCTACAGTTACTTGCGTTGAGATCCTCGTATGTGATTCTCTATTTCACATTAATTATATATATAATACAGAGTTATTACACGTTATATAATAAAATTCAAAGTATTTACGAACTTTTCGCGCGAAATTTTCAAAAAGTAAACAAAAATTGTCAAAGTCGAGTACCCTATACAACGTGTAATAACTCTGTATTATATATACAACTAATGTGAAATAGAGAATCATATATAACGATTTCAACGCAAGTAACTGTAGACTATAAACAGATGTGATTGTTATTGTATATGTGTCTGAAATCTACGATTTTTGCGACATTTCGCCTCTGTCCCAAAATTCTGATTTTCCTGGCATTCCTGCTCGGAGCCTTCGCCAAGGGTTTTGCAAAAAGGAATCTTAGCGTGTGCAGATGACTCTGGAATCCTTGGCGCTGAGAAAATCTTCTCGCGCCGACTGTGAATATTGTTACGGACGTACCCTAGGTGTCAGGCACATAGGGAGTGTTTATGGCTATGTGTCTAGCACATAGAGTGTTTATTGGTTATTGACACATTCCCATTGACACATAGGCTAGCGGGGATTCTTCCTAGTATTTAAGCGCTCTTCTTCTGTACATATTTCCTCCTTATCTAGTTGTCTTATTCAATTTACCCCCATTAGACTTGACTCTGGGCATGGTTCTGACACTACAACTAGATCATCCACCCTTCCGTTCGTACTGGCAAGCGAACAGTAAAATAAAATTGTCAAACGGGACCGTTGTGAAGCTGTTTCGATAGCAGATCATTGGACACTCGGGTGTGGCCTACCTACAGGCAAAACGAACCATTCGTGGCTAGGACTTGTTGACCACAAGGAAAACCCCTTACGAGGAGGTCTCGCTGCATACGTGCAAGCACCCCAGCATTCGTGCAAACCAATCCCCCCCAACAAACAAACTTTCAGAGCTAACTTCCTCTCAACATGGCAAATTTGAGCGCGGTAAACGAGGCTACTCCACTTGATATGACAGAACTGCAAGAGTCTCTCAAGGAAATTCAACAAGGAGCCAGCAGCCTCNTGTCGTGCTGGACGAGAGACGCGGAAGGCGAGGCACGGAAGGTGAGACACGAAATGCTCAATAAAGAGATCGAATCGTTGGCGGGACTGGGTTTTCAAGACCTGAAGGATTCCAGCATCAAGACCTGGAGAAAGGATACCAGCGTCGAGACCTGAAAGGATTCCAGCATCTTGCGAGGTTTGGTTTTCTACGCGTAGAAGCGTTAAACCGGTTGTTCGATCTTTCGTAATGTCAGGGAACGAGGCTTGGTAGAAGGATTCTCATTCTCTATGGCTAGGACTAGGTAGAATTCCAAGACGAAAGATGAGGAAACAAGAAAGAACGGGGGATGCGAGCAGCCCTTAAGGGGCTGTCGCCTAGATCGTCGGCTATCGCATAGATTAACCTGACTAGACTGAGATCCACACCATGACACTTACAGACTGAAGTCTATATATATACTATCAATTATGTGATTTAAGGTTAAGCGAGAGACTCGGAATCTCTGTCTACTTCTTCACATTAACGTCGCAAAAAAAAGAACTTCAGATTCGATCGATTTAGACGATTTTCTCGCGGAGGTGACAGTCTTGAAGTATAATGGGCGTTGGTGTGGGAGTGCGGATATTGATGGATGTATAATAGGTAGGTAGGGATCCGACGGTCGGATCCGGATTGAACCCTGAAAATTTTGAATACACGCTAAGCTTACCGAAATACACGTTCTCATAGAGTAGATTCAACAGCTAACTTTATTTTCAATGGTAGAAAATCGGAAATGTTTCGTAATCTAAACCATGTACAAATGGATCCCGTAATTACCACTATTGTAGCTTATTAATCATGTGTGAACCATGTCTATACCGTTTCTGAGAATCAGGTTTGGCCCATAAGGTAGGTGTGTTGCATATCTAGGTGACAACGAGTAAGTCTATCCTCTTGGCAGTCCGGCGCGGGAGTGGCCACCAATCAAATCATCCACAGAGGCTGCCATACCAGCATCGATTGGTGGGTACGTCCGTGCCAAGAGGATAGATTTTCCGGCGACACGAGTATTTAGCGTTACAACGTTATCAGACGGTGAGAGAAGGATTTTAGAATATGAGGCGAATTAGGAAAAAATTCGAACATCAGATGGGCCGATTAGTATAGTGGATTATTATGTCTCCTTTACACTTTCAAAGTGAGCGGAGAAGGTCGCAAGTGTCAGTATCCCTCAAATTCTGACATTTGGATAAAATACTTACGATTGCGCAGTCGAGCCTTGCATCGGTCATCTTTTTTTTTTTTTTTTTTTTCCTCCACTTCAAGTTAATTAGAGAATTACGAGTTCTTCTTGGTGCGACGGAATTGCACCGCTGTTTGGGACCGTGCTTGTCCAATCTCCAATCTCCTTTCGTGGTTCCCAAAGCATTTCGTTCTGCTAATTCTATGGACGATAACAATGTCCTTTGGTATGCATGGAAATGCTGTAGATTATTGGTCGCTGAGATTTCAAATATCACACATAAAACCCCCGACCCCCCCCCCCCACCGAACTCCGAGATGATAGGTACTCTACACCATCCACTAGGATTGGCGCAACAGTGATTAGAGTGACTGCATAACAGCTGCATATCGACGGCGGCTTCTTGCATCAAAGAAGCGCTCATCTCGCACCAAAGGAGAAGGCGTGCAGGGTGAAAACGCCGATTCGGCGTAAAGGATACTTTATGCGCGAAAGGCGTCTGGTCGGATATTGACATTTGGGCCTTGGCTTCAGGCCTAGAGTATTTCAGCCGAGAACCGATATGGCCGAAAGTTAAAGTAGGCAAGAATGATACGAAGCCTAAGCGATGGAGGTGCCTGGCGGGCATCTCTGATGAGACCTTGCGTAAATTGGACCAGGACTGTCGTCGCGGGACAGGATTACGCGTGCGAGTATGTTCGAATGCTACGAAGGGAAAGAAACAAGATCGGTGCACAGTGCGGGGGAGAGAGTCTCTAGAAGGCAGTATCACTACCGCTCTCCCCATGACCGTCTCTATTCTCTATACGATGATTCACTCTACTCTATGGGTTGAACGGAATCGAGGACATCCCGACAAGGGTAATTCGCTTGACCTTGCCGCTCGAGGGATGAGGTGGCTATTCGAGACGAGATTCTACAGATTTCTGGCGAGAGATCATCCTTCCCGACAGCTGTGGTTGGACAACGGTTGGCGAGAGAGAAACACTAATGCCGCCCTCAGGCAGCAGGTGGGTGAATGTGCTAGAACGGGCGCTGCCATCAAAGGGCCAACTGTAATTTCATGTCCTGGTGGGATTCCCATTTGAGGGGTAAGAAGTTGCGCCACGAAAATCCCGGCTTGAAAAAATCACCATTCGACAATGAGCGGAGGTACGAACAATTATTTGGCGTGGCTATTGTTATTCATGAGGGGGAAAACGAGACTATGTTTTCGAAATTTGTAGCTTCCCCAAGACTACACGGGTCAGAAGGTCAGGGTGTTCTTGACAAGACAATACGAGTTACATGAAAGCCAACTCACCAGAGCATACTTAGGGTACGTGGTACGGTGATGTTAGTCCACCAGAACCCGGCTGGGCCTTTGTTCCCCGTGGAGCCGCGCGGGACAAATGTAGTTCGTCCAGGATGAACCAATGTACCAGTCAGTCAATCAGTCGATCAGTCAACGAATCAATCAGTTAACCCGTCAATCATTCAATCAATGCAGGCAAGACATTTTAGCCCTTCCATGCATACGCATATCAATATCGATGGCTTTTAATCTACTGAATGTACGACTCAGGAGCGCGACGTGCTTCTCAGTTCTTGCCCCACCTCAGAGTACATATGCACAGCACCCGAAAAGACGATCGGCAACCTCCAATCATCCCACGTGCAACAAATATCCGTACCCTTATCTCACTTCACACTGCGTTGGATAGGGCATCCCCCCAAAATTGCACCAGTCACGCAACTAGGTATACGCTGAGTGGTTACCAGACTTCTACGTAATGAATGAGGATGTCGATCTCCGTGTTCGTCGCATCGCATAGCGCGAACATCTCCACGCTCGGTACCAATAACGAGCGGAGTCGACTTTGCTTCCCAAATACAAAGGATCCAGGTCACCTCCCTGCGGGGAAGGTCCTCCTTCCGCTCCAACCACCCAGAGCCGTGCCTCTATGCCTTACCTCACTCAGCGGACCATCTATACCTCTCTCGCAGTCACCCTTCTCGTCTTCTTTACTGCCTTCACACTCAATCCGCGCCTGAAGCTAAATGCGCTCTCGATCCCGTCGCCTTTCAATCGAACCCACGGCCAAACACCTCACCAACTCCTCCACTTTTGCGCCCCACGCCCTCACAAACAAGGACCTCTCTCTCTCCATGGGCAGGAGCAGCAACCCGTATGGCTGTTAGGAACCATGACCGCCTACTTTTCCCAACAGCGGCGGAACATCATCCGCGCCACATGGCAAGCTCTGTACTCCAACCCAGCCTTCGACATGCGCTTCTTCGTCGCTAAACCCGCCCCGCTCTGGGAAGCGCTCATCAAGCACGAAAACGACACCTACGGCGATCTGATCGTGCTGGAGGACCTGGAGGAGGTCCCGAGGATCGCCAAAACCATCAAGGTCGTCGCATTCTGGAAGTACATGCTGGAGCCGAGCCGGGCCTTCGGCGCCGAGACGCCGCCGTGGAAATTCGTCTCCCAGATCGACGACGACAGCTTCATCGACGCCGAGCGCTTCTACCGCGAGTTCCTGCGGCCGCGCATCGACCGGCCCGCCCACGGCCCCAACGACGACGACGCCGGCCCCGGCAGCACCCTCATCGCCCGCCGCCTCGAGCACGCCCAGCGCAACTACAGCATCCCGGGGGGCCAGTTCTACACCCTCTCGCGGGACCTGGTCCGGCTCGTCGTGGAGCTGCAGGACCGGGCGCCCATCACCGACCTGCCCGAGGACGTCCTCGTCGGCCGCCTGCTGTACGACGCGGACGCGCGCTTCGACTGGGTCGAGCTCGACGACGCCCGCGCCTTCGACGTCACGGACAATTTGACGAGGCTGAGCAAGGAGCGCCAGGACCTGGGGGACATGGACGCGCGGGCCATCAACCCGCACCGCATGAAGGAGGACGAGCTCTATCTGCGCGTGGCGCGCTTGTTCGGGAAGGAGGGGTTCGTCGGGTATCCGGAGGGGGAGGGGGATTGATTGATTGGGGTTTTTATTTTATTTCTTCGTGAGGAACATGGATGCATCCTTTCGCCTTAGACTTTTCCGCTTCCCATGTACCGATATCTATAGAACATCTTGCCCCCGTGCGTCCTCTCTCATACACCCTACTCCCGACACGCTGGCCCCTCTCACTCCTACGTAAACCTCCCTCCCTTGACTAGACCAAATTTTCGCCAAAGAGGCTTACAAGTAGTTCATCGCGCCAATGCCACCACACCTCTGCTGCTGCCCCCGCTGAGCATAGAATTCCGGGGAAAGCGAAGGCTGCAGATGCTCACGTTGCTCTAGTGTTTATTTAAATGACTGGGAGATGGGGCTGGGAAAAACTGCCTGTTGGGTTTTTGGCATTGTGGGGGAGGGGGGTTTGGTTATTGCTGTGGGTAGAGAGAGAGAGTGCGGAGGTGTTTTTCAGAGCTGAGAAGTACTTCAATTCGCTTGTGACGTCGAGGTGCTCGCAATCATGTATGTTGATGTGGGAACAGTCCCCTTAGGTACCTTAGAGCTTAGGTACCTTAGCCCCCAGAGCTAAGAAGGGCCTCCCGAAAATTTAAGCTTTAGCGTCCACCCTCGCCAAGGTTTAGGGTGCCCCCTCTCTCTCTCAACTCGGGTCTGACGATTAATAATTTGTATGGCTGAGACCACCCTGCCCCAGATCGAGAGCGCCCTCACTCCCATCACTGCATTGACCTTCCTACCGTTCGCGACCTCCAGGCCCTATCTGCTCGCGGGCGATGGGCAATTCCTCAAAGTCTTCGACCACCAGAGAAGAAGGCTGATTCGTACGGAGCGAATATTTGACTCGCAAGCCATTCATGGCATTGTCTGCCATCTTTCGCCGCAAGATGCTGGAACCAGTGGAACCTTGCTCATTTGGGGTGGGAGATCCATTTGCCTTGTCTCCGTCGAATTAGGTCTTGACAAGAATGGGGATCCTTTGGTTAAGGTAATTCAGCACATGCCAGAAGTCCTTTGGGATGATCGCATCCTCGACGCTTGCTTCCGACCCACCAATGCCACCGGCAGTGCATCTGGAAGTGACACTGTCGAAGCCATCCTTGTGACCGCACACAATGACTTGGTATGGCTCAGGTTCGACCCAGAACATGCCAGAACTAGGGGAAATCGCGAGCTTTACTGTGTTGCTTCAGGGCCTAGTTCGATTTTGTACTCCGCACACTTGCTTTGGGCCGATTCGGGGCAGCGTCTTCTCGTTGCTGCGGGTACGGTGTTTGGAGAAGTCTTGCTCTGGTCACTTGACTTCGATCATTCTGTGTCTCCAGAGGTCTGTTTGCACTACAGATGTACTGGACACGAGGGATCAGTCTTTGGAGTCAGAATATCGGTGGTGGCGCAGAGCGGTGCTGTAAAGCGTATCTTAGCTAGCTGTAGCGATGATAGGACCATTCGGATATGGAACGTGTCCGAAACGAGCAGCAGTGCAGAGGTGGAACATTTAGCTAATGGAGGACTGCACAAGCCCAAAGCTAGCTTACTGGACGACGGAAACGAAATCGATTCAACTGCATGTCTGGCCACCATAATGGGGCACTCTTCCCGGATTTGGGGCTTGCGTTTCCTGTACCAGAAAGATGGTTGTTGGGACTTGATGTCCTACGCAGAAGACAGCACTGCTCAAGTCTGGCGTGTGAGTCCCAAATTTGGGCGAGGTCAAACGAAAGAAACGCATCACAATTGTGCCTGTCAGTTGAGCCATCAGAAAACATACTCGTACCACTCAGGGAAGAATCTGTGGTCAATGGCTGTCTACCAAAAGGCTCAAGAGGACTGTATAGTTGCTACTGGCGGAGCTGACGGACGTATCACCACTTACGAGCCCCTTCTACATAGGCTACCTGGGCGGACAGCTGCTTGGACCAAACAGTATTCGATGGATGAAGTTTTAACGACTCCTTTGATCACGTCGAGTGAAATATTTCCGACGCAAACAGACACAGAACAATCCTCAACGGAAACCATGTTTAAATCCCTCAAAGGCTCTTGGAAGCTCTACCGAACGCTTGACAGCCTTGTGTCGAATTATCCTTCTGGATCATTGGAAGGTATTGCGACTTTCGCCGAGCGACTTCCTACAGAGGATATCTTCGATGATGAGTATCTCTATTCCGAGAGCGGGAATTTTACTACTCAGCAAGGCCTCACGATGAGGGCAACCCGTCAATACGTGTATCGCTATAGCAGGACCACTGGCGTAATTACTGTATGGTTCGTGAGACCAGATGATAGCGGCGCTGTGGACTACTTCTTTCATAAGCTAGACTTTCGAGAGATGGGTCCACTTCTCGAGTCAGGCCCTGAAGCTTGGTCCGCAAGTGGTTATCACCTTTGTGTCGAGGATAACTACAACGCGGAATACTCTTTTCGTGTGAGAGATTCAAGTGTTGCGGAATGGGAAGCGGTGTTCAATGTCAATGGACCTAAGAAGGACTATGTTTCTAGAGCTACATATACGCGATATCCAGAAGAGCATACAGAATCTAAAGAGCCCGAGAATGTGAAGTCACCCGCAATGAAAAAGATGCGAAAGGCGCCTGACAATCACAGGAGACAGAATAGGGCAGATGCTTTCAAGACCTATTCGTGGATCAGTGAGAATGAGGTCTTAACTACCACAGAGCATGGAAACCTTTTGGTCGGCACCATCATCTCTAATGCAGAAGAGAGCAACCTAGATGGATATCCGAATGTGATTTGGGAACATGTTGGTCATCAAAAGAGTTTGAGTTCGTCTTGCATGGCAACGACTGTTCCCTCATCAGGCATAGCTCTGCTCACAGGTACGGACGGCACGATTATCTTATACAACCATTGCAGTAGAAGATTTGATGCCATCAGTAAGCTTCCTGGCAAAGCAGGCTTTCTCAAAGCGCAGACTCTTTCTGAGTCCTGGAACAGATGGTTGCAACAAACATACCGAGGAGAGATAATTGGGATGCTTGCCACGTGCCTTGGCTCTTCTCAGGCAACTGTCTTCATTTATTCGGCAAAAGATTATGCTGACAGCCAGCGACGGGAGGAAGAGGCAGGCTTTCTAGCCATTTGCATATACCATCTTACTCTGCAATCAAAATCGGTTATAACAAGTTGTTGCTTCCTCGACACCGAAAATTGGATTGTCCTTGGCTCCCGCAATGGAGATATAGCCATATACGACCTGTCCGAAACCGCGCCAAATCTGGCAATTGATGTAACCCCCAGCTGTTTCCAAAATGTCCACGGCGAAGACGCGATCACCTTGATCCAGCTTGTGCCCAATTATACCTCAGATGTGATTCGTAGGAACGCCATCATCACCGCTGGTCGAGACGGCCAATGGGCAATCCATCAACTTTATCACGAGATCGGAAACAGCAGACCCTCTGTAAAACTCCAGACGATACATGTAGGGGCGCCTCCTTTTGGTCCAAATATTGAAGGCGCGTGCTTCGATTCCACGAGCAAGGACATTCTGCTTTGGGGGTTTCGGAGCAAGCAATTTGTCGTGTGGAATGAGTCGCAGAAGACGGAGGTTATGGCGGTGGACTGTGGCGGCGCTCATAGGAATTGGGCTTATATTTACAACCAGGATGGCAGTGGAGGTGGTAGCTTCGTGTACACCAAGGCATCTGTCTGCCACGTCCATTCGCAGACACAAGCTTCTCATCAGGTCATCGAGCATGGTGGGCATGGAAGAGAGATCAAAGCCATGGCTCTATCACCGGCAATCGCAATGAGTAATCACGATGACGATGATGCTGAGCTCAGGCTCGTCGCAACAGGCGCAGAGGACACCGCTATCCGTATCTTCGATCTCAATGCGAGCCTCAAGTGCCTCAGCATCATCACCAGGCACACGACGGGCATACAGCAACTTCGGTGGTCATCCAACGGCCAGAGCCTCTTCAGCGCAGCCGGATGCGAAGAGTTTTTCGTCTGGCGCTTGCAGTCGGCGCCGATTGTAACAATCGGTGTGGTTTGCGAAGCTCGGTGTCCGACCGTGACCGAGGAGGCGGATTTACGAATCATGGATTTCGCACTTCAGGAGATCGGGTCGCATCAACGTGACCCGGACGATGGCGTTGCATCCGAGCCGGATTATCTACTCAGTGTGGTATACTCCGATTCCTCCGTGCGAATATTCCGCTATCATACTACCTCCAGCAGCGTAGCCCAGAAGAACACTTTCCAGCTTCTGACGGCAGGCTCGTACACGACATACTGCCTCACCCAAGCCGCCCACTTACACATAGGCGAAGCCCCCAGTGTCCTTTGCACCGCAAGCACAGATGGCCACTTGGCTTTTTGGCCGCTTTCCTCCCACCCTCTTCCGTTAGGGCACAACGCCGACGACGGTCCGCCAACAACACAACCTCCTCCGCTAAATTGGACCAACCAGACCGCGATCCATCAAAGCAGTATCAAAACCCTCGATCAAATCACCATATCGCCATCAGAAACGCTCATCGTAACCGGCGGAGATGACGGCGCCGTCGCCCTGACCAAAGTACGGATCCGGCCCCCATCCGGGTCGGAGGTTGACACCACCACTCTCCTCCTCCCCAACGCGCACGCCAGCGCCGTAACGGGTGTGGCCTTTCTCGGCAACCATGATAACAGACCAAACTGCCAATTTGAAACCGGAGAAGGAAATGCCACGGACTCCTCCTTCACCCTCGCGAGCGTCGGCAACGACCAGCGCCTGAAGATCTGGCACGTCAGCATCGACAGGAAGACCCTGACGGAGCCGGGAGGCGGGAAAGGCGCCATCGAGCTCCGCAGAGTGGCGGATGTGTATACCTCCGTTGCCGACGCTAGCGCTTTGGGGGTCTGTCGTGATGGAATTGAGGACGGACGGCAAGGCTGGCTTTTGGTCGCGGGCATCGGGGTGGAGAGGTGGAAGATTGGATCTCGACGAGGTTGATGCTGTTGGTCTACTAGCCCATGTCGTACCGACAATTCAAGTAATGCTCTTCTCAGAGAGGAGGGGGAAAGGGAAAGGCGAAGGCAGCAAGAGGCGATGGAGACAAGCCTTCTCGGGGTAACGAGTGGTGTGCCATTTTCTGGTTGAGTCTCCATGGTTGGGAACATGAGAAGTGACATTGGTGGACTGTTCTAGAAATAGAGGAATCAAACACATGCACCACGTTCACTGCCTTGCGAAGACTCTTCCCGCTTCTGTTAAATAACTTCTTCAATGAATGGCCGATATGGCAATTGTGCTGTGCTGTTTTCAGATACCGACCAACTTCTTTCTCTCATCTCTCGTCAGTTCTTTCACACGCCCAATTGAATCGATACCGGCGCCTTCTTAAGCACCACCAATCGCACTCGCGCCCCATCTATACCCTACAACATACTGAGTGCATATATCCCCTCGCTAACGGGTGCAATCCCATCTCCTCCACCAAAATCCAATGACGATCTTCGTTCCACACCAACAACATAAGTCTCCCTCCTTCGGCGCCACAGATTTCGTTTCGAGCCAGCATATAGCGGCGCCTAGAGTGTCCTCGGGTTCATCGGCGTTACAAAAGCCATTTCCTGGGTTCTTTGAGAAGAGGGGTGTGTGTCCGTCATGACATCCATGAAGCTTATAGTGAGAGGGGTTTACAGCGATCTGTCCGTGGTGTGGGCTCGGCAAAAAGCGACCCCCCCTTTCCAAGACACTGCGGTTGGCTTGTGCAGCTAGCCACGAGAGGCCGTAGCTGACCGCGCGAAAAATAATTGGCCGGCGCCCGGAAACCCGAGCCGAAAAGCTTAGGTGCTCGAGGAGAGCGCGAATCGAAAGGGAGGCAAGAGTGGGAGCCGGGAGGTCCGGTCGGTAAGCTTGATTCGCCGATATCGGCCGCATCGTGGAGGATGGTTGTGTAGGTCTCTAGAAAGGATGCGGGAAAGGAATGAACCAACGATACTCAGAAATTGGTCGTGGAAGCCATGCCAATTGGCAAAGAGAATGGCATCCGAGGACGGGAAGAATGTAACCGTCTTCGCGGCTGGATGGTTATCACCTCACGAGAATGAGCCGTAAACCTCGGTCCACAAAACGCGAAGATAGAGTGACGTGCTTAGCAGGACAACAGTACAGGGGAGCATAATGACGAATACGACCTTCAGATCCTGGCGAAATCAGATCGGCGTCACGATACACAACGAACGGCGTATGATCAGCCGCTAGCGTAATATGCCTGTTTACATCGGTGCGATGCTTACATCCCTGTCAATGCGGACAGCTGCGGGCGCTTGTGTAGACCCCACAGGACGTCAGAAGGTTCCTTGGATGAGCAAGAATGAAGATGATGCGCATCCGTATAATGACTGCCCACGTACGCTCTAAAGACTTGCGAAGAACCAATAAGCCGCCAGGGAAGCAACACGTGTTTCGGCAAAATCCATTGTCGATGATTCTTCGACGACAAAGCTCTATATGTCAAATGAGCAACACAACCAAGGCTGCCGTGACGGAGGCTGTCCTTGAGTATGGCGGGATGATTTTCCTGCTCAAGGGTGAGATGCATATGCTGCGACAACATCGGAAATATGTTGAAGTCGCAGATTTCTCCAAAGCCACTTGCTCTCTGCATCACACGAGCTTTTTACAATGTTTTCCTTCACCCGCTTCGATTCTTCCCATGCCCTTGCTACCCTGAAGCCTCCGTACTCCCGTACCTACGCCTACTGGCTTGCGACCGGGGAACTCACGAGTTGCTGCTCGAAAGATACACAAGAAGCATGGCGATAGCGTGCGGCTTCCACTAAATAAGCGCTTTCGTTCATGCAGTCTTAAGCATGGTCAGGTATACGATGGGAATGGCTTCCGAGCGTAGGAACTAAGAGTTTCACTAAAAGATGGTTCTCAGGCCATCGGTCCGATAAAAGAAAGACCCGGTTTGATAAGGACCCCTCGTGTATACCTGCCGAGACGGAATGGGGCACCTTCCATTGTAAGTTCCACTCATCCCATTGCAAAGGAATCGGCATCTGAGCTAAGCTGGGTCGATGCAAAGTGAACGAGATCACGCCAGATTCCGATCAAGAACCGATGCTCCAGATCTACATCGATCTACGTCGATCTCCTGATTTCTAGACTGTATGAGCAGATCAACGGACCCGCACATGGCGTAATTGATATGGTAGAAAAAATTTCCCCGACATTTAACCCACAGTACTTGCTGAGTGATTCTGACACCAGGATCAATGGGCCAGCTCCATGACCTTTGATATAATTGGGAATTTACTTTCGGTCAGGTCTTTGACTACTCAGAGAAAGGCGAACTACACCCCTAGGTTGCACTTTTACCAAGTGCAGCCAGAACCATGACCTAATTCACTTGCAGTTTAGCACGCTTCTCATCTTGTATTCAAGACTGGTTTTCGCCGCCGTCTTGCCACTTCTAAACGCAAGAAAACAAACACGCAGACTTCACCAATGAGAAAATGGACCTGAGATTAAGCTCACAAAGTCTTGATGACGTGCTAGATGCTGAATACTCGTGTGCCGGATCATGCAGGTCGTAATCATGCATGTGCCGAGATCCGAGCCCTGTTCAATGCTGACAGGCGCTAGCGTGGTTCAACCGTATTGCTGACCACCGACAGTCCAAACCGTGACGTCTTCTGTGCTGATAGGCAAGTGACCGTGTTATAGCTCCAATAAGCATGCTGTTAATGTCTTTTTGTGGAGATCAGGATGATAGCCGAGCATTGATGGGCAGGTGATTCGGCTTCCGTTGTTCGAGGACCCGCTAGTAGGAAGTGATGGCGACTTCCCGGCTCTGGAGAGGTGTAGAGATGTCGGCAAGTCGTGCGCGCGGCTTCAGAAGTGGGATTGGAGTCGTCCGAAGAAGACTTGTTCCTAAAAACCGATTATAGCGCTAGGTACACTGATGCCCTTTGCTGATTGCGTGGTTTGTCGTCTTACCCCACCCTCTCACCGGTGCCCGACGAAATCGTCTATGAATCTCAACTGCTCGCTCATAAGCCCCTCCGAGTCCTTCCCACTCAGAACATTGAGGTGGCCCTTCTCACTCGCAGTCACCAATCGTTTCGGACCCTCAAACTCGTCGAAAACGGCTTTCTGCTCGTCCGGACTCGAAATCTTATCCATCTCAGGAACTATCATCATTACGGGTGTCGGATTGATATATTCCAGCAAGCCCCAGGGCTGCCACATGGCAATCTTGTAATAACTCTGTATCGTCGTTCGGTTCTCGAAGCTCCGAGCGCCACGTTCTTTCACGTTGACCATGAAGGTATAAGCTTCGATACCTCCACCGTCCGCCATGCCAGCTGGATTGTCTCCGTTCGAGTTAAACGGGGCCATGGAGAACGGAGCGTTGCCCTTGGCCTGCGAGGCGCGATCTGCCATGGCCTGGGCCAGGACTTTGGATCTCTTCTCGTGGGTGTAGAATTTGACGAACGGGCAGACCATGACGAGGCTTTTGGCGCGTTTGTCGAGAGCGGCGGCGCAGGCTGCGATGGGGCCGGAGAACGACATGCCCCAGAACGAAATCAGGGCGGGATCGACCAGAGGCTGCTTCTGTAGGAACGTCAAGGCGTCGGAATAGTCCTCGACTTGCCTCACGGGATCTATCTCGTTGCGAGGATGGCCATCGCTGAGACCGACGTTTCGCGGGTCGTAGATGAGGGCAGTGACGCCGCCTCTTTGGAAGCTCTCGGCGACATCGGGGAGCAACATCTCTTTAACGCAGTTAAACTATCGTCTATGAGATTCTATAGCCAGTGTCCCGAGTTGCGTATCACTTACTCCTGGCGTCATGACCACAGCAGGACCCTTGGAAGCTGCAGGGTAGAGCGACCCTCGTAATGTGAGTCCGTCAATTGTCTTGAATTCGACCTCCTGGAACAAGCTCTCTGGTGGCATTGAAGGCATCTTGAATGGGATTGGGTTGGTAGATCTTTGGAGAGGAATCGTAAGAGATAGTGATGTTGAAGAAATCGAGACGTCTAGCCAAAAAGGAGGACAACCCTTGAGATCGATGGATTAGGTGTGATCAGCCTTGAATAAAGAAAGAGGTCTAGGTCATGAGCCATCAGCAACTGGAAAAGTAGGCACGAGCATATCTAGCCATTGAAGTCGGCATGAACGGCTCGGCGTGAGCCTCGGCGATTTCCACACAAAGTCATCCTGCCAGACGAAGCACCGAGCGCTCATGAAGTGCATCGCTCTGCGGCCCGTCCTTCGCTGCCGCTAGCTCAAGCACACGGCTCGAAGTAGTTGTTGTCGAACGCACGCCGCAAAGCCCCACGTGAGCGGCACAGGTGACGAACACATAGTCGGCTATGTAGAGATATCAGACTGCTTTCGCGGTTCACTCTTCTACTACTAGCTCACAAAGACGGCTACAAGGGACTAGCATCCGATGCAGCCCGTAAATAAAAGCCTGGTTGACATGGGTGCTATGCACAGTGTCAGCAATCTTGAAGCTTGTTTCTGCAAGCTGACCTCGCATGCATGAGCCTCCCTCCACAAACCATAAAACCTCATCCGACACCGCCACACTTGGATGGCACACATGTACTTGCAGTTGAGCGTGATTGGATCAATGGGCGGAACTACATGTGGATGGTATTCAAGCAAAGTTATGCCATCAGCCTCCATGACTGGCCAAATTGACGGGTGTCTGCAATGACGTGGTAATGATATCACAGTTGGGATCTTCTCGATGCGATCCACCCCAAGCTCAGCTAGGTAGGAGCCGTTTACTATCTCCTTGTCAAAAGAGAACCTTGAAATATCGCACAAGAGCCACCGCAAAAAAACACCACCACCACATCAGCCATGGGCCTCTATCATGCTCAAGGCGAGGCACGACAAAGGGCTCCCTCGCCTCAAAGTCCGGAACATGCCTCATCAAACTTCGTGCAAGAGCCTGTCGCCATCATCGGCTTCTCCTGCCGTCTGCCGGGCAACATCTCAGGGCCCCGCGCGTTATGGAACTTCCTCGAAAGCGGCGGCATCGCGAGCACCGACGTCCCTGCGTCTCGCTTCAACCTCAAAGGGCACCATGACGGGTCGAAGAAGCCCGGCACGATGCGGCCGCCAGGGGGGATGTTCCTGGAAGACGTAGGGCTCGACGCGTTCGATGCGCCGTTCTTCCAGATCTCGAGGGCCGAAGCGGTGTCCATGGATCCGAACCAGCGGCAGCTGCTCGAGGTGATCTATGAGGGGCTGGAGAATGCGGGCGTTCCTTTGTCTTCCATCGATGGGGCCCGGGTGGGATGTTTCATTGGCTCGTACGCCTCAGGTAAGGGATGGGAAGGTGGTCGGGGCTTTTTGCTGACTGGGAAGACTATCATGATATGCAGAATAGAGATCCTCTGGACCGACCGCCATCGATAGAGGTTGGTATTGGCAGAGCGATATTGAGTAATCGAATCAGTCACTTCCTGAATATCAAAGGTCCAAGGTGAGAACTGTTCTTGGTATACCTTAGTCATCCCGGTAGCTCGAGACACGGTCGAGATTTCTCTATCCTGGAAAGGCTGACCTCGTATTATTGCAGTATCACGGTGGACACGGCTTGTTCAGGCAGTCTAGTTGGACTGGACATGGCTTGCAGATATCTTCACACGGGAGAGATATCATCAGCAATCGTAGCAGCAAGCAATCTGTATCTAAGGTCAGTCCTCCGACTGGAGCTGCTCGGAGACGACCGACTGATAGCGGGTGGTAGCCCAGAGCACGTTATGGACACCGGACCGATCGGAATGGCACATTCACCGACAGGTCGCTGCCACACCTTCGATGCCAAAGCAGATGGATACATCAAAGCCGAAGCCGTGAACGCCATCGTCCTCAAACGTCTCGACGACGCCATCCGGGACCGAGACCCCATCAGAGCGGTCATTCGGGGCTCGGGAACCAACAGCGATGGGAGGACACCGGGCATAGCGTCACCCGATTCCGAAGCCCAGGCAGCTGCGGTGAGGTCGGCCTATGCGAACGCAGGAATTGCTGACTTCGGACCGACTTCCTACTTGGAATGCCATGGCACAGGTACGCCGGCTGGCGATCCATTAGAGGTCCAGGGTGTATCTGCGGTATTTGCAAATAGCCGGGCATCATCTGCACCTCTTGTCATCGGATCGATCAAAAGCAACCTCGGACATTCGGAGCCAGCTGCTGGACTAAGCGGTCTTTTTAAAGCAATACTGGCTATCGAAAACGGAGTCATCCATGGGAATCCCACTTTCGAGACGCCGAACCCAAAGATCAATTTTGAGGAGCTCAAAATTCGTGCCACTCAAACTGCAATTCCGTGGCCAGACTCGGACTTTCGCCGCGCCAGCGTAAATTCTTTTGGGTACGGGGGTAGTAACTCGCATGTCATCCTGGACGAGCTGAAAACGGTGCGGCCAGATCAGAAATCTAGCTACGTCTCATCATATATCTCGCAGGACGAGGATATATTTGAGACGGAAGAGTCGGACAGGCCTTACACTCTGGTCTTCTCGGCGAACGATGGAGCATCGCTGCAAGGCTACGTTGAGACATGGGACAAACACCTAAGCAGTCTCGACGTACAGGTAAAGCTGAGAGACCTAGCCTATACCTTATCCGAGAGACGCAGCCACCATTTCCACCGAGGATACATAATTGCCCAAGGCAGCGAAGTCGACTGCAAGACCATGGTGCAGAGCAAGAAGTCCGGCGACCAGCCTCGGATAGGCTTCGTGTTCACGGGACAAGGAGCTCAGTGGTCACAAATGGGCAAGGCCGTCGTTGATACTTTACCGTCTGCCACGCCGCTCCTGGAAAGACTTGATTCCGCTCTCCAGCAATTACCAGACCCGCCCTCATGGTCTTTGCTCGATGAGTTGACCGAGCCGCGGACGGGCGAGCATCTACGACAACCGGAGTTTTCGCAGCCCTTAGTCACAGCGCTACAGCTCGTTCTTCTGAGTGTGCTAAGACGGTGGGGGATTCAGCCTCAGAGCGTCGTCGGTCACTCATCGGGTGAAATCGCTGCTGCATGCGCCGCAGGCTATGTAAGTGAGGAAGACGCCATCAAGGCTGCTTATTATCGAGGCCAGTCGGCAAAGAAGTGCCAGACAGATGGTGAAGAATCGGTTGGTATGCTGGCGGTTGGACTGGGCCCGAGTAACGTAATGGACTATCTGAGCGAAGTTCAGACACAGGTCCAAATAGCCTGCTACAACAGCCCCGAGAGCGTGACCTTGTCAGGTACAATCGCCGGCCTCCAGGATGTCAAAGAGAGGCTAGTCAACGATGACCATTTTGCCAGACTGCTGCAAGTGGATCTGGCATATCATTCCAAGTACATGGCAAAAATTGGACACGAATACGAGGCACTGCTCGAGCAAAACTTCAAGCCTCTGGAGAGGACAAACCAGAGCGTGGAGATGTTCTCTTCAGTCCATGCACAAAAGATGTCGGGAGCGACAGACGCCAAGTACTGGAAAACCAACATGGTCTCTGCCGTGAAGTTCGAAGGTGCTTGTCGAGAAATGCTGACGGGCCGGAACGGCGCTGATTTCCTGATCGAGATCGGCCCCAGTGGCGCACTAGCAGGCCCAATCTCACAGATCAAAGATTCCATGGGAGCAGAAGGATCCAAGATCCAGTACTGCGCCGCACTCAGCCGCGGTGCTCAGTCAGTCAAATCTCTTTTCGACGTAGCCGGCAGGCTTTTCATCAGCGGGAGTCCCGTTGCCCTCTCCAGAGTCAACGACGAGGAGGATGCCAGCTTACCCTCGCCTTGCGTGATCATCGATCTGCCGAATTACCACTGGAACCATAACAACACATACTGGCAAGAGAACCAAGCAAGCAAAGACTGGAGGTTCCGCCGCTTCATTGAACATGACCTCCTGGGAACGAAGGTGCTGGCAGCGCCTTGGCACGCACCGTCATTTAGGAAGACGCTGCTGCTCGGGAGACTCCCATGGCTGAGAGATCACAGGATGGGACCGGATGTCGTGTTTCCGGCCTCGGGGTATATCGCTATGGCGATGGAAGCGATCTATCAGACCCATACGATCCAAAACAGTGAGACGGATAGAGGGGACGCTGGGTCTTTACAATATCACCTTCGAAATGTCAAGTTTGATAAGGCGCTTGTCCTGCAGGACGAGACGGAGTCGAAAGTATTACTGTCTTTGAATCCTTTGGCAGGGACCCAAGGAACATGGCATGAATTCCGAGTGACATCCTCACATGACGGGACAACTACGATGCATCATTGCACGGGACTGGTCCGGGTGGAAGGAGTAAATGTGCAGAGTATGCCCTTTAGAATGTTCCAGCGCTGTTCAGTCTAACGTGCACGCAGTTGCCTCAAGAGAGGATCTAGCCCCGCTCATTTATCCGATGTTAGCGAGCCTATGGTACAAAGCCCAGACCGAAGCTGGGTACGGGTTCGGCCCTGAATTCCAGAAGCTGCTTCAGATAGAGACCGTTACTGGACAAAGGCAGTGCAGGTCCACCGTCGCTTTGACTGAGCCCAAGTCTGGCCACGAGCCTCAATCCCCGTATCCCATGCACCCGGCATGCATTGACGGCTGCTTCCAAACCGTCACTCCGTCGCTATGGGCAGGCGAGAGAGCCACCATTAGCGCGGTACTCGTCCCGGCAACAATCGACAATCTGGTCGTGTACCCAGGCATCGCTGGCGTACCAGAAGGCCTCTCTATAGCTAGCTCGAGGTATACTGGGCGTGGCAGACTTGAGGAGACTAAGAGCTTTTTCTCCAGTTGCTCGGTGTTTGATCCAGGAAGCGGGAAACCCCTGCTCAAATTGGACGGTCTCCGATACCATAAACTCGATACAGGCAATGACATGCACGACAGACACACATACAATCGCACCGTCTGGCGGCCCGATGTGACTTTTCTCTCGCAGGACCAAATCTATTCGCTCGCACTGAACGACAACGCCTCGGGTATCCAGCAATTGATAGATCTTATAGCCCACAAAAAGCCTGCCGTGAAAGTGCTCGAGGCTTCTTGCGTGGCTGGAGATACAAGGAGTTTATGGTTCTCGGGCGGGGACAGTCTGATACGTTCGGCGTACAACCATTACTCTTACGTGTCATCCGATGCAAAAGCCTTGATAGGCGCCAAAGAAGGCTACGAGTTGATGAAGCGTGCCTCTTTCGACTTGCTCGATATTCTGAAGCCTGGCTCTTCTTTGCCAGATACAGAGTATGATCTTGCAATCGTGAAAGTTGCTGAGATGAACGAAGAAGTCGCTAGCAACATTGCTAGTGCCGTGCGCACTTTTTGTTCCGATGATGCCTTTGTTCTGTTCCTTGAGCAGCAATTGGAACCCCTGACGCCAGGCTCCGAAGGGAGCAATGATTCAAATGCTGTCATGGTCGATGAGCCTTGTGTGAACGGAATGACCAGTGAGGATCCAGCAATTGTGTCTTCCATCTCGGACAACGGGTATACCAACGTTCTTCGAATCCCTAGCAGCTGGGCGGCAAACGCCTACATTGCAAGAGCTATGGGGACACCAGTAAATGACGTTCTCTCAAAAAAGGTAAGCGTTATGCACCTCTCCGCGCAGAGCCGTCTCAGCCAAGGTCTCCGAGATGCTTTGGAGCAGTCCGATTGGCAGATCACCGAGCATTTTTACCCATACTCTCAGTTACAACCCAAGAGTATCGTCCTTGTCCTCGATGAGACTGTCTCTCCCGTACTCGCTTCCGTTTCCGAGTCTCAGTGGCAAGAACTTCGTCGAATCATCTTGCAGGGAAATCGACTCTTGTGGGTCGTCGAAGGTTCTCAGATGAATGTCACAAAACCGGAAAATGCTCTGGTCCACGGTATGTTCCGCTCCATCCGCAGCGAAGACAGATCGTCAGAGCTGGTGACACTCGACGTTGAATGCACCGAGAGCCCGTCCGCACACCTCGCAATCGAGCGAGTCCTTCGCTCGTTGCTGAAAGCATCCCCCAAATCTCCTATCGACAGTGAGTTCGTGGAGAGGGGGAGCATCATCCACGTTAACCGGATAACGCCGGACGAGCCTATCAACTCGGCCAAGAAGAGCGATCAGCAAGGCGGCGAACCTGTAGCACGCTCCCTGAAAGACATCGCTGGACTAGCAACTTTACGAGCCGAGAAGCTCGGTACTTTGGACTCTCTTTGCTATTCGGAGCTATCACACGAAGAACTTCCCGTGCTAGAAAATCACATCGAGGTCGATATCAAAGCAGCCGGCCTGAACTTCAAGGATGTGGCGGTGACGATGGGCATTGTTCCTGAGAACGAGCACCTGCTGGGTCTCGAAGGATCAGGCGTGGTCCGTCGTGTGGGCAAAGGGGCGTCGAAATTCAGTGTCGGGGATCGAGTCGCTATCTTGAAAAATGGAACATTTGCGAACAAGATCCAATGTCCAGTGGAGCGCGCTCATCATATCCCATCCAGCATGGGTTTCAAAGATGCATCTACCATCCCCCTGGTCTACTTGACCTGCATGTATTCTCTTGTCGACATCGGTCAGCTATCAAAAGGTCAGTCAGTGCTTATCCACTCCGCAGCCGGAGGCGTCGGTCTCGCATCAATCCAGCTAGCACAATGGATTGGTGCAGAAATTTTCGTCACTGTCGGAACGGAGGATAAGCGCCAGTTCCTACACGAACATCACAACATTCCTTTCGAGCGAATGTTCTCTTCTCGGAGCACGGATTTCGCAAGGGAAATCATGGCAGCTACAGATGATAGGGGCATCGATGTCATTCTGAATTCCCTGACCGGCGAGCTACTGGATGAGTCTTGGAGGATCTGTGCAGACGGTGGCAAGATGGTGGAGATAGGAAAGAGGGACATTGTTGACAGGAACTTCCTCGCAATGGAACCTTTTGACAGGAATTGCTCGTTCCATGCCGTCGATTTCTCGTACACTAAGCAAATCAAGGATCCGCTTATTGCAAGGTAGGAGCAACCTGATGCGTCACCTTAGATAGACTGACAACGTTTCAGTTTACTGGATCGTACTTTCAAACTTGTGTCAAAGGGACACCTAAAAGCCATCCACCCCATCACAACTTATCCATTCAATCAGATACCTGCTGCTTTCGCTTTCATGCGAAGTGGACGACATCTTGGGAAGATTGTAATCGCGGACGAAGATGATATCGCATCCGAGATTCTAGTTCGTCCCCCACCCAGGACGATTTCTCTCAAGGACCGGGCTTCCTACATCATTGTTGGGGGTCTCAAGGGTCTCTGTGGTAGCCTTGCAATCTATTTAGCAAAACATGGTGCCAAGAACATCCTGGCGATGTCAAGAAGCGGTTGCTCTGACGAGCGATCTCAGAAAGCCATAATGAACTGCAATGCATTTGGCTGTGAGATACAAGAGGCCGCGTGCGATGTGACCAGCCTCTCCGACGTCAAGAAGGCGTTCAAGAATGCCAAATATCCAGTGGCTGGCGTGATTCAAGGAGCGATGGTGCTCAGAGTAAGCAGCAATCCGACTGTGACTGGCGGTTTCACAACTGATATAGGCAGGATAAACCATACGAGACGATGGCAGTCTCTGACTTCCACACTACCATATCTAGCAAGGTTGCAGGGACTTGGAACCTCCACCACGTATCTCTCGAGCTCAAGCAGCCACTCAGCTTTTTCACTCTGCTCTCTTCCGTCAGTGGCGTCATCGGACAAAAGGGCCAAGCAAACTATTCGGCAGCAAATACATTCCTGGACGCATTCGCTTCGTACCGCCTCGGCCAAGGACTCCCCGCAAACAGCGTCAACCTAGGGGTCATCGAGGATGTCGGCTACGTCGCCGAACAAGGCGGGATGCAGAAGCACTTTGACGACCGCCAATGGGTCGGCATCAACGAGTACGTCCTCCATCGGATCCTGAGTCTCAGCATATGGCAGCAAACCGCCACGATCAACGCCGCTTCAGCACCACAGCTCATCACCGGCATCCGTGTGCCTCAGCCCGCGGACTCCGAGCTCGCACACGACGCACGGTTCGCGCCTCTGTTCCGTCCCGAAAGCAACGGCGACGGCGGTGGTGGGGTTTCTGCCGGTGCCGGCGCAGGGCAGGGCGCACAGGCGCTGCTCCTCCTTCGTAGCTCCGGCGCGGAGCCGGCGGCCGTGCTCGGTGAGGCCGTTGCGGTCGTGGGGTCAAAGTTCGAGCGGACGCTGCGCCTCTCGGATCCCGTGGAGCCGGGGAAGAGCTTGGCGTCGTACGGCTTGGACTCGCTGTCTGCCGTTGAGCTCAGGAATTGGATCCGGACGGGATTGGGGGCTGAGGTCACGGTGCTGGAGATCACGGGCGCGAGTAGCTTGATTGAGCTTTGCGAGAAAATCGTAGGGAAGATGCGAACGTGAGAGATGTTATGGGTACTGCGGTCTTTGGAGGGAAACTGATAGAGAGTTATGTGCGGAGTTTAACACCACGAGTCAGAGATAACTATGGCGTCTCATATGGACCATTACTTCAAGGGCGGTAGGGGGTTTCCTGGGATCCTCCGTGGAAGGTCCAGGCACACTTGTTAGGCGAGAATATTCCGTAGGCTTAGGGCTCCTTACAATCCTACGAGGCTTTTTGAGATTTAGGATATCGTAGATTCAAGATGATACGGGAAAAAAAGGCTTGTGATATGATACGATTTTCAGAGGATTCTCAGTGAAAAAAATTATCAGTATATTGAATTGATGACTAAGACGTATTTTATACTTAGGGTCTGAAAAGTAACAAGCGGCGTAATATATTCTTAAATATACTTTATCGCTCTCTCTCTCTCTCTCTCTCTCTCTCTCTTACTCACCCTTCCATCATCATCATCACCCGCTCCCTCTTCGATTCATCCCCCACCTCTCTCTGCCCCCTTTCCCACCCCTCACACTTCCTCGCCCTCAGCGTCAAATCCGCTCCATGCCTTAACAACATCCTCAAAGTGTCCTCATAGCCCCGCTCCACAGCCACATGCAAGACGCTCCAGTCATTGTGATCCCGCAGGTTGAGGTCCGCGCCGCCCGCGTCCAGGAACACTGCTACGACCGCTTCATGGCCGCGGAGGACGGCCCAGTGCAACGCGGTGCGACCGAGCGCGTCTCTGGCGTTGATGCAGGCGCCCCGGGAGAGGAGGAGCGAGGTTACGGTTGTGTGGCCGTTCATGGCGGCGAGGTGGAGGGGAGGACGGCCGGAGCCGTCGGGTTCGTTGGGGTCGAGGTTGTGCGTGAGGAGGATGGAGACGATGGCGGTGTGGCCCCTGTGCGAGGCGATGTGCAAGACTGACATGGTATCATCGTTCTTGGAGACTTCGGAGTCCGTGGGGTTGCTGCTGGCTGGGCTGGTGTGGCTGCTGCTGCTATTGTAATTGTTATTTTCGCGGTCTGCGTGGTCTGGGGAAGTCTCTCGGGACTCGGGAGATTGTTGGGCAACTCGGTCGGTATAGAAGTCACCTTGAAGATTTGAGTCTGGAGGAGGCAGTAACGTCGAATAGGGGACCTGAGTGGTATAAAAGTTGGAGGCCGTCGGTCTGATACTTTTGGGCTCTGGCATAGAGATGACGGTGGAGTGGTTGGATCTGTCGTTCATGGGAATCGGAAAGGCTGATGTTGGCATGGCTCCTATGTCATGATCGAACATTGGAGAAGCGTTTCCGAGATGAGGCAAGTAAGACATGGCCGTGCGTTCTGAACCCAATACCGAGCTGAGGAAAACTGCGTCGTTCACAATGGGGTCCGAATCCGATGCTGAAGTGCTGAATACTGTGTCGTTTGCTTGATTGGCTGCATTCTCACTTGTTCGCATCATGGCATCCCCGTATGCTGCCTCTGACGATACCTGGGGCTGCTGGCTCAAGGGTAGAGTATCGCATTGTGGAGCTAGGTAATGAGGTTGCCGTGGTGGTGGTGATGGTAAGTTGGATGCGGCCAAGACCTGGCTATCATACAACGGCGGCCATGACAATGGCTGTGCGGGTGGAATTGTGCCGTGAAGTTGCAAAGCTTGATTCACTTGATGCCGGTGTCGTCTATCTGGAGGCAGTCAGTGGGCACGCCCATGGCACAGATGACGGTGCGGAAAAACGGGTAGATTCTAATCTTAGTGAAGACTGAGGCTGCTTGCATACTGCGAAAATTCCGCTGGGCGTTACGGTTCTGAACCTTACGCCTCTCCGACGGATCAGAAGGCAGAAGCTCGTGGTCTTCCATAGGTTCGTTCAAAGGTACGATGAGGGCCCACTGGGCGCCCGACCAAAAAGCGCTTGTGGCGATCAACAGCAATCTAAGCTAGAAGCAGGTACCGATTGTTAGGTTTGATCAGCTCCAAGATTGCCTGACAATTGAGTTTGATCAGGATTCCATAGGTATATCGCGCTGTAACCTGTGAAGAAGGTTGGAGAGACTACAAGTGCGAAAACTTAATGACCTCAAAGCCTTCGTGTTCTGTATTGTCTAGTCAAAAAACAAAAAATAAAAATCTTCCCGGGACGCTGGAATGACATTTACATTGCAACATGATAGTGATTAGGTAGGCCTGAGTGTGGCTACCTTATGCATGGCACTTAGGTAAAGTAGGATCAGGCGAGATCAGGACGGCGCTGAACTCGTGTAATACCTCCGGTGCTCGCGGAAGGGATATACCTACCGAGCGTGCCGTCCCCCTTCCCGCGAGTTTTAGATCTCCTAGGAAGATGGGTCCCTCCGATACCATCAAGCCTGTTTTTATACCTGTAATGTTTCTATCTCTTTCTTGCGTCTGAAGAAGAGATTGGGGATAGGATGCACAGCCCAGCACTGAAAAGGCCCATTTCAATACTCTACTCTAGGGCTCCCATGAAGACGCGGAATTTTACTTGCCTGCCCTGCTGTGCGAAATGACCATGCGATGGGAAAACACCACGATTCGAAGTTGCCATGCTGTTTGGGTAAACCGCATTTCCTAGTAGATCCAAGTTTGCTAGAATAGACTAAAATCCCATCGCGTGTCGGAAGTCCCGCCGCTAAGGTAGCATCTGTTTGAATGATCAATGATCATAAGTTCCTTATCTCTCCGTTTATTAGATCGTCGGCTCTTTTTGGCCGAGCAGAGCAGTAGGTATCGCCACTTCTCCACCTGAAGGCGTGGGTAGTACATACGCCAAAGGACACTTTCCCATGCCTGCTGTTGAAAAATCAACCCCCACGAGTCCTGCAGGACACGCCTCTGCGGGTACGGCATGGGCCGTTGGGCAATGACGGGCAAATGACCGACCGGGTTGCAGCGGGTTTTGCGGGATCCACTCTCCCTCTCTGCGGGAAAAGGCATTTTGTCTCTTGATTGGAAACTTTAATGAATATGCCGAGATTCTGGCCTTGTCGGAGAAGGTCGACGGAGAAACTGCGTCCGTGTGCCGGGGGATTATTGTGGGTTAGGGGGGGGGGGGTTTGTGTTGATTGAGGGGATAGAGGCGTTGAGTTGGGAGGTTTGGTGCTGTGGTGCTGATTTTGTTTCTTTTGTGTGTATTCCCGGAAGGTGCAGAAGAGGGCAAGGCTGGTGGGTGGGTGGTATGCACAGATGTGGGCAAGGTTACGCGCATGCGTGAGATGGAAGGGATGATGTGGGATAGTCGTGTCTGGTGGAGGAGGATTAGACGGTGCGGGTCAGAATTTTGACGGCAACCGCGGCGAGGAACTTAGGTTGGTTGGTAAGTCGAGTGGTGGGGGGGAGGTTAGGGGGAAGGAGGGGGGCTTTCGATTGATTTCGTCACTGACGTTAAGTGAACCAACCATGCGAAATTACGAGATCTGTCTATCAAAATTACCTAATTTTCTGAAAAAACAAACCCCCTTGCGTAAGATAACCAGGGAGTGTTTGTTTTACCCCCGGAATTCTAATATATATCTGGTTACATGCAATATGTGAGATTTCTCTTACTTAGCTCGAGAGTCTCGTAAATATAGTATTTGAATTTTCAACTCTTTTCCTGTTTCAATTTACTAGACAGGATCGCGTTGAAGACTGCTGAGGATCACTACCTCTCAATCCTATTACTCGATAGGCGTTGCAATGCGTGTTTCAGAGGGTTCATTAGCCCCGAGGCCTGTAGACTTTGTGAAACAGCTCATGTTCGACTCGGGCAAATACCTCATCATGCGCTGATTACTTACTGTACTGTACTGTAGGCCTCTGGGGTGTCTGCTTGTTGTGCTGTTTTCAAAGATCTGGAGTGAGTGCGCGTGGTATGAAGGTTTTTGTGGGGAGGGCGGGGGGACGGTGGGGGGGAAAGAAGGAATTGACGTTCAATATCTGCCACTAACTACTAAGCAGTCAAGTATCCTAGCACGTGGGGTCCAACTCCACAGGCGCTGATTCTCTCCAACGTCAGATCCCGAGCACCACCATCATCCACCCGCGATGAACCGTTCGACCCGCTCGCCGAACCGGTCGCACTCCGGCCCCTGCAGCGCATCGGTCCAGCACACCCCTTTCACCCGGCTCAGGATCTCGGACCAGCTCCCGAACCCTTGCACGCGCCAGAGCCGCGTCGCCACCGCGACGCGCTGGGCGAAGAATGCGGCGTCCTCGTTGGCGAGGGAGTGGATCCCCCCGATGGACAGCATCCATATGTAGTACACCCGATGCACCTGGGGGCTGGTTCCGTGGATGTTGTGGCCTTCGTGCTCGAGCAGGAGGTCTTTCAACTGGCTTCCGAGATGCCCGAACCAGGGGCAGACGGGCCAGGAGCAGACTAGGACGCGGTTGAGGAAGATGAGAGCCGCGATCCGGCAGGCTTCGAATACATAGTCGAGATCGTGCAAGCTTTGATTTGGCTTTCGAGGAACAAGGGATACCAAGCGATGTTGGATGCTAATTCGGACCTTGTCGAATGATATCAGCTCCATGGGCGTGATGGAGTGGCCCAAGTTGGTCAGCAGGTGCGTAAGATGACGCATGTCGTCAAAGATTTTGATCATTCCTAGACGGAGTCCTGCAGAATTTTCGAATCCGGGGCGAGCCGAGATAGACGACCCCTCGCCTTGGATGGTGGGGCTATTCGGTAGGTGTGGAAAATGGGGGGTGGTTGACAACACGGCCGAGGACATCAAATCTTGCCTGTGTAACACCGAAAAACCTTCAGTCAGTGGCCAACAGTTGCAATCTAAATATTCAAGATCGCTGCAGCTGGTAAAGTACCATGAAATAAACATCTGAAGTACACCATGCCATCCCAGTTCCTCTAAGCCGCCTCTCAGATTTACCATTTTTTTAAGAGCACGTATGTGAATTCGCAGGTCATGGTGGTTTCCCTTCTCTTCCTAAAATCCAGGTGGTCAGCCTCAATGGGACTGAATCCTCACCAAAACAAACGAAAAAGCGGGTGTGGGATGTGAAAGAAGGCCGTCCAGCGGAGGCCATGCCACATCACCGGAACGCTAAGAATAATCATAGGGGAACAGTGTCTAGATCATTGGGCATTGTCCAAACCTTGAAACCGTCGGAGACTCGTAAAATGATGCGTAGCTAGAAGATAATCATAATTCGAGTCACGTACCTCGATTGCCACAAGCATTGCCACCGCCCCGATGGTGGTATCGGACACACTTTCGATCGAATCCTGGAGCCTTGAATTGACGAGGCGGATTATTTCCACCTTCTGAGCCAAGGTGCTAGGATTACTTTGCCTTCCGAAGATGAAGTCCAGATGGGCGGCAACGTAATTGAAGGTTGCAAGGAACAGGAGTGGATCTGCCACAGCGTGGGGCATCCATACGCTGATCAGCGGACTTTGTCCTCTGCTTGCTTCTAGCGGATAGGATCTGCAGACCATTCGAGTGACTGTCATGCTAGTGTCAGTGGCTGCCTGTATATATATCTACGTACGTTCAAGGGAAGAGCGCGAAGGGTGCTCACAATGGCTCAGAACATAGCCAGTGTATCGACGATCTGCTCCACTCGGCAAAGCGTTGAACGGATCAGTACCACCGCCTCCAAGCAGCTGTTTGGGACTTGAGCGGACCGTGAGGGACGAGTAAATACAGTCGGGATCGCACTCGCCGTGACCATGAAATATACAATACCCCTTGAAGTCGTCATGTCTTGTAGTAATTGGTAGCGTTGGCGTGAGTGACCGCGACGAGTCGCTGACTGGATGATGCCGAGCGGTGGGTTTTCCGTGCTGCTTCTGATTTCGCAATTGGCTCTGCCTCCTCTTCTGACGATAATCGCGCATCGCGTTCGAGCGGACCAACTTGCGGAGGCTCTTATCTTTACTCTGCTTTGGCTCGCTGAGGTTGACAAAGGCCCACGTTTCTACGGGTTGGACTTCCGTCACGGGTTGCATCACACATGTTGCTGACATCCCGGGCTGTAGAGAACCTGGCAGCTAGAGGAGGAAGACAGGGCATCAGAGGGATCTAGGAGCAGCACGCCGGAACATTTGTAAGTCGTTTAAGAGTGGAAAGTATTAGGCTGTACTATCCGGAAAGTGTCAAAGGCAAAAGTCAAATGTGCCTGGGAAGCAGAGGGATTTATAGATGGATATGTAATTAAGATAGATCTGGCATGCACAGCAGGATAATCCAAGCGGACACGGTGAGCTGGCCAGTCAGGCCCATTCACCTTGTGTTTTTTTCTTTTCTTTTCTCTTGTGGCAAGATCAGACTGTATGTGAGCCTCCCAGCAGCTGCTTGGCTGATTCACACCGAGAAGGATGAAAGTCCAAGCCGAGCCTCTGCACTCTTAGTCCCACAAGCTATCCCACAAAGGGTCAATGCTCAAAATGCTTGGCATAAGACGAACGCACGGCTCATTCGACGGCTGCAACATGCGGATTTGTTAATCCTGAGTGTTGAAATCAAATTGATATTGATTGGTAAGAATCGGATTCATTGCCCGGATGCAACTGCTCCGTGGTCTCCCGTGTGGTCAAGATGAAGGGTGGCTTGCGCACAGGGTGGCGGTTGGGGGGGGGATTCGTGGGGTTGAGGCGCTGTAGGAGTTGAGAGAGGTGGGTTTGGGGGGGTTTTGTTGGCGGGATGTGATTGCGTGATCTGTGACGTGATGGTTCGCCGTTAAAGATGGTTTGGGAGGGGAGGTTTGAGAGCGATGAAGAGGCTATGGTGATGCTTGTCATGTGGAATGGTGAGCGTCGGTGTGTGATGGAGATTTGCACTTAGTTTCATAGATGTTTGCATTTTGATAAGTACGTAGTCACTCGTCAATAATGAGTCAATGTAAAGAAGATTGAGAGAGTGTTGAAGCAAAGGCCGTGATCTCATCGCATGCTACCCAGAAAACGCCTGCAGAATGCCGCTAATATACCAAGATGTTCGTCACTCTCCCTCATCACCCCCTACACATCTTCATGTCGGAAAGGCTCGTATGCCGTCCGGGTGTTTCCAACGTTGTTCAGTGGCATATGCGGTGCCTGGTACCCTGGTCCGCTCTGATATCCCTTTTGCGGCGCTCCGTAGCCCTGCCCACCCCTCAACGGACTCTCCACTCTCTCGTATTGGTAGGGGCCTTCCTGATCCCTGTATCTGCTCCTGGCCGGTCCATCACCATATCCCTTGATCCTGTCGCTCCTTCCACTGCAGCAGCACGAGCTGAAGAGCCAGAAGAGACCCGAGGCCAGGGAGAAGGCGACACCGAGCCAGATCGTGACGTAGATGCTGCGACCGAGGGAGCCGTGAACGTTGTATTTCGTCAGCGCGTCGTTGAAGGTGCCGGTCAACGTGGCGTATAGGATGGTAGACGTGAGGGCGAATGCGATGAAGAAGAGCGAGCTGATACTGGACACGATGGTGGTTGCTAGGCTACCAAGGCGCGAGAAGAGAGCCAAGAAGCCCACCAAGATCTCGGCGATGGTGCTGATGAGGGCAACGATGTAGGCAATGAACATCCACTTCGCAACGGTCTTGTATGTATTCAGGCCATCGCGCAACTCTTTGCTGAAGAGCTGGTCGATGCCGGTGTTGTTGAGATCCCACACTTGTACCGGGTTGAACCAAAATTCGTTCTGATGTGGCGAGCAGTAGGTGACGTGGTCAGTCACGCTTCCGCTGCTGTTGGTCTGGAAGTCGCCGGAGCAGTAGTTCCACAAGCTGACATGGTAGAAGTCTTTGACACCAAGGGCGGTCTTAGCGGCTGATGTCGTATCGTTGAGGATGGTGTCTGTCAGGGGGTTGGAGGGAAGGTTCAAGGTGGATGGATCGATGGTGATGTCGGAGGTGTTGGCTCTGAAGAAGTATAATTTGTTGTAGAAGCTATTGCTCTTGTTGGTACCTCCAAGACCGACTATGATGAGACAGACGAGGGAGGCGATGGTCAATGCCATAGGCAGGAAGATGCAGGCGAAGCGGCCGGCTTTACCCATGATGGCGGTTGTTGGAAGTTGATGTGAGAATTCTAGGAACGAAGGTAGTACTACTTGTTCAGTACTCAAGCCTCAAGTAAACGAGTGTATGATGGATGAAAAAGTAGAGTATGCGGAAGAGATTGAGAAGATTTAAGTAGGTAGGAGAGAATCGTTGTGTTGAGATGGAAAGAGTGAGCGTTGAAAGATTCGTCACGCGTGGCTTGGAGCTTCGGAACTTTGAGAGGCTGAGTACCTTACTAGCGTAGCGGCTAAGCCTGTAACGGCTTGGCAGAGACTCGCTTACTAAAAATAGCTCTTTTCGTAGTCCTGGAGACGGAAAAAAAGCATGAAGACGTCAGCCTTTGCCTTCCGTCGTTATTGACCGCGAGTCAGTAGTACCTAGTGACATCCCAGCGAGGCTCAATTCATCTCATGAGCCGGCAATGAATCCGACCCGCCGCTAGAGAAAAGTAGCGGTTGCATACATGATACGCACCTGTGACCTCCGCAACACCTTGGATTTTGAAAGCTTGTCAAGGAGGCACTCTTGTCACCGTGAATCCTGAGCACCGTTTGCCATGGTTTCTTGGCTTGTTATATACCGGTGTACGAATCTAGAAAGACGTCTCTATACAAGACTGCTACTCCGTCTGGCAGCTGGCCCGCGGGTGCAATCACAGTCTCTTACTGTCCAGCCAAGCGTACCGTATTTCAAGAGCCCGCTCTTTAGCATTCCGGCTACGTATACTCGCGCCCGAGCAATAAAGCAGACTCCATTTGCGCTTATCCAAGCTGACTTGTGTATATGACGACCCTTTATTGATGCTCATCTTATTCAAGCAGTAACACCGAACAAATTCCCAATCGATCCGTACCGAGATGAAGAAGGATGAATAGGTTTTGTAGGTGGAGCCGTGTGAATGCGTTGGTTGATCTCACTCACCGCTTGCCAGATGAAGACTGCGATGCTGTTCAAGTCACCTGCATGGCCCAGTTAGTGAATCCAAATCAAAAAGCTGCCAGTGAAGGCTTGTTTGGTTGAACGAGGTGGGAGCCCAACCTGCAGGATACCATCCTGGTTCATTGACCTCCGGGTTGCTGCACTTCCCATAGACATCCAGGGCGTTCTGGTACAGCTCCGTAAAAGAGCTAATGTCTGAACCCGCAGATCTGGACGGTGTCTCGCCGGGCAATTCTCCTTCGACGAACATGTTGCGCATGGCGATGACTACGTAACAGGTCCCTAGCTCAAATATCAGTCGACCGACCAGACGTGCCTTGATCAGCATCCTGGTTCTGACGCACCGTAAGCTGCCTTCAAGGGTACCCTCTGAGTGGGTATCCCATGAACAGGAGTGACGCCCGAAGCAAGGAACTCGTACTTGGTGCTATCATGATCTTTGGTGTAGTCGTTGAAGAAAAGGTCAAGGGCTTTGGGACAGTCGCCGTTGTCGAATCTCTGGCTGGGCTGAAACCATTCGGCGTAGTTTGCTAGGGTGGCGCAATTGGGTATCGGCGCTCCGACCTGGATGGAGCTGAATGCAGATGCAGCGCTAGTGTTGACCATTGATATGGTATCTGCGATCTGGACGGGCGAGCATAAAGACTGTTGGGAAAGAAGAAGAAGACATAACGATTTGAGCCACAAGGGCAGGTATGAAGTGAGAAAGGATGCCATCTTGGCGAGTTTGTCGGACGCTCAGAAGGAATTGCTGAACATTGCATCATATCGACGGTTATGTGAGAAGTCGATGAAATTAAGGAGTGCTTTAGGTTTGCCAGCATGCACGGTTATGGCTCTGGTCCCTGCGCGATATGCTGCGGCTCTGAGTCTTGGAGTCGCTAAAGGTGAGAAATGTCGATAACAGTTAGAAGAGAATTCATGATGTTGCAAGGCGCACCATATGGTAACTGCTCCATCCCAGCAGCAGAAAAGCATGCTTTCCATGCGAGCCGTTTACGGACCGGGAGGATGACATTTCAACGGAGCAGTGTCCGTGGGTCTATTGCTCGAGTGATGATAGGCAGGCGTACATGACGGATATAGAACTTGCTAAGTTAAGAAATCGCGGCTATTGTCCCCCCCTCACGTTGATAAGTGATAACGGCCACGAATCTTACAAACAATATGTACAAGCCAATCCCCAGCTTTAGAAGCGTTTAGACACAACTTTTAAGCTTCTTGATCCTTGCTTGATACCCACGTGGGCTACCTATTTCGTAATGTCGAGACAGTACATAGCAGTACAGGCATTGGAAGAGGAGCCGGGAGGGGAGTTCGAAAGGAAAAGCGACAGGTTGGCTTTTTCTGGCTCCACAATAGAACCCTGTCACGAGCGTTCCTGATGTATAGGCGCTTTCTTAACATAACTCTTCTGATACCATGGCTTCATCCTCCGGAGATCATCTCTCAATGGTTCTTCAGGCTTGTCCTCCTTCCAGCCTGGTGCGGAAAGACCCTTTTCTTCGAATTCCTTATCACTGATGATCTTGATGACCTTGACTTTCCATTTCCCCACCCTGAGTATGAGTGTATCGTCACCAATGATATATTTCTCCGTCTCCTCCCCGTCCCAGTGTGCAGCTGGGGAAAAATCAACTTGGTCGCCCATTGTGCCAGTTCCACCAGGCCTCGCGCCTATGTACGCGCCTTTCTTCGCTACCAGACGGTGACCTTCGCTGCGAGAGGTGACGAGTCCAGCGTGATAGAGAACGCGTTCAATGGGTTGATTGTAGATGAGAGATTTGGGTAGTTCGAGGCTATGAGTTGGGCCGTTTTCTTTGTTGGTAAAGGGAACAGCCTTGTCAACTTGGTCCGTCGATCGGTTTTCGTTCTCGTCCTCGTCGGTCCGTGGTTTGGGGGCAAAAGATTTATTGAATATCTTGGCGTGTTCCTGTTCAGCTTCGTTGGCTAGCCTTTCGCCATGGACAAGCTTGACCACTTCTTGAGCCAATTTGTGTTGGGCAATGCGTTTAGATGGGGTTTTGTTGTGTTCTTCCATGATGGTCTCTAAAACTTCGAGCGGTTCGAAGGTGAAGAGCTTGAGATAACGGTGGACATCTGAGTCTGCGGTCCTAAGAAAGAACTTTGGGGTGTGTCAGTATCTGCTCCAGTCGTAAATAGAGTATTCATCACCTGATATAGATCAAATCCACTCATCATCTCCCTGTCCAGCCATATCGCATTGCCCTCACTCTTGCCGAATTTCGTACCAGACGATGTTGTCAAGAGAGGAACCGTGAAACCCATAGGTCTTTTCGAGAAAGCTTCCTTCTCTTTAACAACCTTGTCATCTTGCCTGAGGAGGGGATCGTAATGATTGTATCTGATGTGGTTGATAGCATCTATGCCGGCGAGGATATTTCCAAATTGGTCTGACCCTCCAACTTGTACCTGTATGTCCTTTGTAGAATACATGTGCCACCAGTCCCAGGATTGCAGTAAAGGATATGTAAATTCCGAGAAAGCCATGCCCTCTTTCGACTTCATTCGGTTCTTCACTCTAGAGCAAAGCAATCAGCGCTCCGAGAATATTTGATATTTTGACACGGACTCACTCACGTGTCCCTTCCTAGCATAGCCCCTAGCCTGACACCCGAGCCCAATAGTTTCAAGAGCTCAATGGCCGGAAGCTTGTTCAACCATGCATTGTTATTGGTCACTTCCCTCCTCCAGGCCCATTCCCATTGATATCCATAACGTCTTCCAGTATGTTCGACATGGTCCCAAAGAAATTTTAGTTGCATATGAATCTTAACAATGTTGATCTTGCGCTCCGAGTTTGGCTGTACCTCCCGACTCGTTGTTCGTCCGGTGGGATCACCAATATGTGCGGTGGCGCCTCCAAGCTACAACCGTTAGTTACATTGCGCGTGAATCCATACAAGAGGTCGCCCACCAGAGAGCAGGCATGGAAGCCATGTATATACATCCAGTACAACACCATCAACGGCAGCAGATGTCCAATGTGCATAGAGGGTGCTGTGGGGTCTATTCCTAAATAGATCCCAACCCGTTTCTCGGTCAGCAATCGGTCCAGGTCATCTCGTTCGCTAGTAGTATGTTAGAACGCATCGTTCTTCTCCCGTCGGGCACGCCATGATATTTTACCCTATAATTTGATTGACATAGCCTCTCTTCTCCAACATGGTCAACATGCTTTCCTTTCTTCCAGCCTTGATCTCTGTGGCCTGACGCGCCCATTCTATCTTTGCTTCCAACGTTTTTTTGAGGTAGTCCTGGGTGATCCATCGCCTCTGGCTTACCGATTTAACGGTACGCAATGAGCGTGCACAAGAGTGGCATATGTATCGCGACTCGTGCAATATCCTAAAGGGACTATGAGAGATCATCTGATGTTCAGAAGCTTGACGACGTGCATGTGCAAAAGCGAAGCTGTTAAGAAAATAAGAAACTAGTAACGCGCTTAGCAGCGGAGATAGTTCCGACGGCTAGCATCGGATCACATCATCGAATCATGGATGAGAGAGCCCCTCCATTCCTAGATATCGTGAATATATAGGAAAAGTCGCAGCGCAGGATGGTGAGGAATGATGTGAATGGGAAACCGTTTCAATTGAAATTCGTCAGAGCAGCTCAAATGCAACTATTCGCCAATGCTGTTTGTGATCCGCCACTGGGCTCGACTACAGTCGTTCCCTACGGAGAAAGGGTACTATTCGTGTCACTTGGGGAAATCACCACATATAGGATACTGAACTGTGTCAGGTCAAATTTACTGTCCTTCTAGAGTCCAGCAGGTCTTTCCCTGAACAGCCATGGGAAGCTATACTTTGGCACAACGGCCACGAGAACCGAGAGTGGCGTGAACTACCTCTTGAGGAGACACAGACAGCACCTGGCCCTGTAACATCGCCCAGTGGTTATACTTATTCGAGTGATTCAAAGCTTACATGTATGACAGCTTGCCGTCGGCTCCAAAGATAGGGCCGCAGTATACCGTCGCTTCTTCTCGATTGATCTACCGAATCCGCCAAATCCTCAAGACCCTGTGCAGTTCACGCTAAAGTATCGAATCGCGTCGTCCAATGACTGGAAGTGGGTGAACGAGAGTTCAAGTCTCACGGACGGGGAATTGTATTTCCAACCTGAAAAGCCACCTACCGAATTAGTCAGCTATCTCAAAGACTGTAGTCCTGATTTCGCCGTGCATTCAGTCCCAAGCGAATCTCCCAATGCTCAAGTATGGTCAATCACGACAGCTGTAAAAGCAGCGGCAGGCGAGACTTCGGGATGGACCAATACAAGTCTCGGTACACCACGGAGCTTTACACGATGGTTTGCGCTCGTAAGGATCTGGAGCCCATGGCTTGCACCCCGACATGGCAAGGGAAATTTCCAACCCCAAGAAGATGCTATTCTCTGCTCCTTCTTACGCTGGGATGGCCTTCACTTGGTCTTACTTGCGGTCAGTGGAATTGATGATGTCTTGACTGTCTTGAAACATGATGGTCATGGCAACGTCATCGTCTCATCAAGGAACGATAGCCCAAACGAGGGCCAGACTCATATCGTTGCCGCTGTTGCACCAAATTTTGAGTCGGCTAATGCTGCTGTGATGTACCATGCGCGCAAGCTTGTCCGCGGGGATGAGTATATGAGCAGTGAAATCAAGGCAGAGATGAAGACCGCTGTTGAGAACGATGTCAGAGCTGAATGGATGGACAACTGGTACGACGGATTGACTTACTGTACTTGGAATGCATTGGGGCAGGAATTGAACGAGGATAAGATATACAATGCGTTGGATGTACTCAAGAAAAACAATATCAGGAGTGCGTCTGAAGCCCGAATCTATTCTGCAGTGAAACTCATGGGCTTTCAGTTACAAACTTGATCATCGACGACAATTGGCAGTCTCTTGTAAGTATTTGCACAAATGGGAAGCCGCTCTAGTCTTTGACTAACCATACCAGGACGGACATGGCGAACACCAGTTCAACCGAGGCTGGACCGACTTCGAAGCCAATAAGGAGGGTTTCCCGCACGGACTCAAGCATACAATCAAGAACATTCGTGATGAGCATCCAGATATTCAACATATAGCCGTCTGGCATGCTATCGTGCGTCGCCCCACAATGATCCTGACAATGTCAAAGGACTAAAGTTAAACGCAGGCAGGATACTGGGGAGGCGTTTCTCCATACGGAAGTATTGCGAAAAAGTACAAGACTATCGCAGTCCGCAAAGAGAGGAATCTCATTCCAGCAGAAACAGTGACAATGGTGGATGCGGACGACATTGACAGAATGTACAACGACTTTTACAAGTGAGTCCTTCAAGTTTGCGACGACTTGATGACCACTAAAGCACAGCTCCAAGGTTTTTACTCTCTTGCGGGGTCGACTCCGTGAAAACTGACGCTCAATTTGCACTTGACCTCCTTGCTGATGCTCCAGACCGCCGCCGCTTCATCAAGGCATACCAAGACGCGTGGACCATCAACAGTCTCCGCTACTTTTCCATCAAGGCTATCTCGTGCATGTCCCAAGTCCCGCAAATAATATTTCATACTCAATTACCTACTAACAAGCCGCGTATAATGGTCCGCAACAGTGACGACTTCTTCCCTGGAATACCTAGTTCGCATCCTTGGCACATATTTGTCAATGCTCACAACTCGCTTCTGACGAGCCACCTAAACATTCTACCTGACTGGGACATGTTCCAAACCTCACATCCTTATTCTTCCTTTCACGCAGCTGGCCGCTGCGTCTCGGGAGGTCCCATCTACTTCACTGATGAACCAGGTCAGCACAATCTAGATCTGATCGCACAGATGACTGCTCGCACCGTTCATGGTAAGACGATTATCCTTCGCCCCTCTGTCATTGGCAAAACTACGGGCGTCTACACCGGGTACGAAGAAGAGAGGCTTCTCAAAGTGGGTACCTTCACTGGCGGTGTCGGTGGCACTGGTATACTAGCTCTGTTCAATGTCAGTGAACGCTCGCTGTCGGAGCTAGTCAACCTCAACGCCTTCCCCGGAGTCGAAACCGGCGAGGAGTATGTGGTGACAGCGCATACCACGGGTGAAGTCACGCATCCTATGATGTTGAATAGCGAAACTCCCGTAATCTCGCTACAGGTGGATGTCAAAGGCTACGAGATCTTCTCCGCGTATCCTCTCGTCATTCTGCCAGCTCCAAAATCTTCTGAACTAGCTTCCTCAGCTACAAAGGTCGCTGTGTTGGGCCTGCTAGGCAAGATGACAGGGGCGGCCGCTGTCGTCAGGTCTGAGACGCGTCTTGAAGAGAGCGGTAGGCTGCGCATTGAGCTGGCGTTGAAGGCGTTGGGGACCCTGGGGATCTATGTCTCTACCCTGCACGGAAAATCGGTGCAAGACGATGTCTTGGTCATGATTTCCGAGAAGGTGGTCCCGATGCATACGGTCAAAATTGCTCAGCAGGCTCCGGTGCTGCAGGTGGACGTGGAGGCGGCGTGGGAGGAGTTGGGATTGGAGGCGGGGTGGAGCAATGAGGTCAGGGTGCTGGTGCTACTGTGATGGTTGAGCGACCCATACGAAGAGTATCGCGTGTGAGGATAGGAGTTGCAAAAGTCAAGACTGAGAAGTTCACGCAAAATTGATAGGTTCTATAACGAAGTATAATGTAAGCGTTAATGTCAAAAAATGAGTTAGCAACCAGATCAAAGCCAGAATGAGTCCCTTTATCTACTACGATCCCTCAACATCTTGCTATGTAAGTAAGCTAGGAGTGCAGTTATGTTATCCACCCAATGCTTTTTGTAGGCACTAGAATGACGAACCGCTGTAACGGCCTTTTTCCTCGATGTGATTAAAAATCAAACGGCGTAGATTGCATTCTAGGCAGCGAGGACAGCTCGGATGCAGGGAAGGATAGAACCAATCTTTCTGTATGCCTGAAAAGCAGTCGGGTTTGGTGGCAGCCTTGTGGTGAGCTGTCCTCAGGAGCAGGAGTACTCTAGGGCCGGAGAATAATGCAAAGCGTGTTTCCGTTCATTCTTTCAATTCGACGATGAAAGCCTTGATTACAGTATTTTCGGGTCATAACGTACTGTAACGAAGTACATATACTGGGTGTACGGTAGACTACTGAAGATTCGGTTGGTATCATTTTCAGGACTGGAAGATAACTCATTCGCCTCTGGGGACAGAACCATTTCGAAGCCCGCGGTAGAAAAAGCAGATAGGCGGAACACGATATCTTACAGGTTCATGCCCCTGACTATGTAAGTCCGGTTATGATTTTGTAAGGAACTCATTGTTTGCGGTAATTAGCCCTCCGTCACTGTGTTCGATGTCGTATGCATTTTATTTCGCTCACCGCGGGGCAGTGCCATGGAGCATTGAGCCCTGTTAATGCTAGAAACCTGGCAAGGCGTACCCCGATGCTATGTACACCGGAGTAGAGGATCTCACGTCGGCCAACCAAAGTAGGTTCCATAGCCTTGCAGCCTCAGCCTCGTCCAAATACCCCGCTGTCATCATCGCCGTCCTTTCGCTGTTCTACTTCCATCAACCTCGTCGGGTTCTTAACAAATCCATCATCTATGCACTTCTAATCCTGCTGTCTTCCTTGACCCTTTTCTTGAACACAGTCGTCGAACGTACCACATGCGCATTCTGCCCTTTTCTGCGATACACTCTTTGTCATATGGGAATGTATGCACATAGTGTAAGAAGTATGTAGTTGATAATGTACTATGGTAGGTGCTCTACAGTCTATGTACG
>NKYR01000067.1:0-215090 GCA_003184365.1 Evernia prunastri
CGTCCTAACACAAAAGTCCGCGAAGCGATCTAGACTCTTTTGGGCTTAGTCCCGCGTTAGCTTTGGGACTAAGGTAGGACGCCGGCGCTAGGAGGCAATTGTTTTGGTGGTTGCGCGGCTCTAGGGTTAAGCCCCTGATTTGTGCACCCTGCCAGACGATGGGATGGGATAGTAAGCCTGGCGCTGCCCTTCNCCTTTGCAATGGCCGCCTTGTTCTGCTTCGAACCCCGGCTTGGCCAGAAGGAAGCAGGCAACTGCAGCGGTTCCAAAGCTTGATCTCTGTCCGACCCATCCTCAGAGTCACCAAAACATGTACCGGTATCCCCACTTATCGACGAGATGTCATCGTCCCATCGCGGAGGTTCTGGAGTGGAACTCCCAAAGCGCGTACGATGCGCTGCGTATTCGGTCTGGGTGCCGTGTTTGAAGGTTCTCGGACGCTGGGAGAGGGGAAATGCACAGCCGGGGGCCGTTGCTGGAAAGGGGTGACCCGTTGGTTTGGTCATTCAAATAGGAACGTGATGGGTCTGGTGTCAAGGGCAATAGAAGGTCAGCAGGGTACATAACGCGAGATGTTGCTGTAGGGAGTCAGATTTTGTTACCAATGAGTTTACCACATAATTCTACACGTCGTGGTATATATTTATAAGTGGTTCTGACAAGAATTGGTGGATCTGTGACTGATTTAAAAATTTGTGGACGCGAAGCTCGTTTTTTTGAAATACGGGGTTTCTGGAGCAGGCGTCCTAACACAAAAGTCCGCGAAGCGATCTAGACTCTTTTGGGCTTAGTCCCGCGTTAGCTTTGGGACTAAGGTAGGACGCCGGCGCTAGGAGGCAATTGTTTTGGTGGTTGCGCGGCTCTAGGGTTAAGCCCCTGATTTGTGCACCCTGCCAGACGATGGGATACCCAATTTTGGGGGGATTGCTTTAGATTGCCTTCAGTGCGCTTCGCTAATTAGCAATGAGTCTTGATCTACAGGTAGCTTACTTTTTCAACAATGATTCGCGTCTTCCATTCCTTTTAAAGTACATGGTGTCGAGCAGGGGTTTGCAGTCGAACACTGTAGTCAAAAACCAAATTGTCCTACTTTAACGCTGTTAACGCTTTGGCTTCAGCCTTCTCAACCCCTTTTCCAACCCTTTTCTCCCATTGCAGTGCCAGTCAGTATGTGGTTGAGGGTCTTGGTGAAGAGGCACTATCATGCGAAAAATATGAAGCAGAAGAGTAGGTGGCAGGCTAATGTGTGGTACGCAAGTGAGAAAACTTGAAGGCTGAATGAGGGCACCTTCTAGTTGCATCAAAAGCTTGCAGCCAGGTTGCAGAAAGGGTAAAATTGAGGAAAGCGTTCACGGTCGCGAATTTAAGGATGCAATTCGAGCGATTCGGTGTTTCCAATATCTTGTAGAAAGTGGGTCTGCAAATTTGAAGTAAGACTCGATGGACTGCAATAGCTTCGGACCTCGTAAAAAGAGAGTAGAGATTTATCCTTTACGACAGCAGTACAGTGGATTGCAAGCAAAAATCAGTTTGAGATGTTGTCTTGGGCAAAAGCCATCATCGATTCAGATCATCTTTCTGACACCAAGCACTGAACAGAATTTTGTTCCTAGTGTCTCAGTCTGGATTCGCCGAGACACTCTGGCATTGCGGCAGCGTACCTGGCGTACAGAGGAGTATGCTCTACTTGTGGGTTGGATCAAGAGGTAGATATTAGTAGGTAAGCACGTAAGTAGGAGCCGCGCGTGAGAGCAACTACATTACCGCCAATGAGCCTAACCCAATGAATCCAACGATCTAAATTACTTCACTTTACCCAAAACAAACGTGAGGCATCAATGCGTTCGTCACCTCGCATATATGTGCTCTAAATACAACGACGACCCTCATACCATCCATCACACCTCCGCAGTCCCACCGCCATCATGTCTATCAACAGCGGCAACATCTTCAGCGCCATGAACCTCTCCGAATACATGTACCACAGCCTCCCCAAAGATTCGACCCCGACCCTCAAGAACCCCTATGATGCCATTGCACTGCTGTGTCATGGATGCATGCGAGCCGTCGGCTTTCGACTCATAGGCCTCGGAGAAGACCACAAGATCGGTACGCGCCACTAGACAAGCTACATCCAGAATGAGAAGACTGACAGTCCTTTGCAGAAGCTACGTCGGAATCTGCAGAATCCCAACCGCTGCCCGCACAATGGAACTCCTCCACATCTGACGACTACGCCTTCCGTTACGCTCACAGCCAATCCTCCCTCCAATACCTTCTCAAAGTCGGCCGTCTGGGCTCCAAATCCGTCATCAACTGCTTGGCGATAGGGGACGACAAAGTGCGCACCTACGACCTCAAGCCGAAAGACTTCGTCTCGGAGTCCTCATTCCCATTCACGATGCCGCCTTCGGGAGGAGAGAGCGAGGGGGCCTTGGCGATACGGAAAGTCTTCATCTCGGCCGGGCGGATGACCGACGCGGCATCTCTGCACAAGATCAACATCCTTCAAAAGGTAGCGCCGGGCCTGCAGAAGGAGGGGTACGAAGACTCGGCGCACGCCGCCAGCCAGACCAGAGAAGAGGTTGAGGCTAGGCGACCCGAGCCAGGACGGGACGGGGGAGAGGCACCCCGCCACGATCCCCTGCGTGACGACCGGTTACCTCCCCTCGCGCAACCACGGCCTTATGGCGACCCGCTCGCCGCTGAGCCCCGGCGACCGTATCCGGCCGGCGACTTCCCGCCGCCCGGATTCGAGGACGAGTACGAAGTCAACAGGCCGAGGGGAGGGATAGGCGGGGAGAGGAGGCCGCTGAACATAGGGGAGAGGGATCTGTATCCGCCCGGGCTGGGGCCGCACGACCCTTTGAGAGGCGGGGGCTTCGGTCCCGGTGGCGGAGGCATGCACCCTACGTTCGACGACCCTATGTTTGGTGGAAGGGGCGGGGGCGGGGCCGGTGGCTACGACGGACAGTACGCATCTACGTCTTTACCCGCCGATCCGGAAAGCTCTTTTGCTGACATGTCCATTCTACAGGGTGCCGCCAGGCGCGAGATACGACCCCATTGGTCCCGGGGACGGACCTCCGCAGGGGCGAGGTGGGCCGCGCTTTCCAGGCGGCGGCGGCGGTTTCGGCGGAGGGGCTCCACCGAATCCGTTCGGAGGCTTCGGTGGTAATGATTTCATTTGAGCATGGTTGCATCATGGGCGCGCATATACGGTAGCGTCATCTCGCCGGCCGGGCCTGGGTCGATGGGACGAAAAAGTGTCTTCGAGGACGACTGACGGATTATAGACCTTACGAGACTCGATAGCCATCCATAGCATCGACTACGATAGAGATGCTATGATGGATCAATTGATGGGAACGAAAATGAAGCTTATCATAAGAATGATTTACCCCCCTCACAGCATCCCTCAAACGTTCACAATGTTTTTCCTTTTGCACTGCATAACTACATATGACAGTATCCACACCCACCGCTTCCATTCCCCTTAGAATCCTCTCACCATATCATACCACATCTCATCACATCACACACACACACACATCTCACTCGCCTCCAGAACCAAAAGACCCACCCCAACCATCAACCACCGCACCCAAAAAAATTCTCCGCACACATCCGCACCACTCACTCACTCACTCACCTCGACCCAACAACCCAGCCGCCCCCAAACGCCCAGATATCTCTTGGCACGGAATCCTTCCCCCCCCTTCCCCGGGCCCTCCCTCCAAACCGCATCGGTCCAAGCTTGCGAGGTGTTGCTACCGCTCCGAGAAAAAGAAAAGAAAAGGAAAAAGAAAAAAAAGGCAATAGTCTGAAACGGCGCTTCCTTTCCCCACCGACCTTTTGCAGGAACGAGCGAGACGGCGGGTGTTTTGTGTTTTGGTTGGGCCCCCTCTTCTCTCCCCCCCTCTTTCTCTCTCTACTCCTACCTTCCCCTTCTTATCGCTGGGGGCAGCTCGCAGCTAGCTTGCAAAGGTGGGTGTCCCGCTTCGTGAAGCGATGAGGAATGAGAATGAGATATCGGACGAGAAGAAGATGAGACTCAAGAGTAATTCGCGCCGGGATCTCTGGCTCCGTGATCGAAGCTTTTGTTCGGCTTGGTGCAGGGATCTTGGGGGGATTTTGGAGCGCCTCTATCGGAGGGTATCGTCTTCGGAAAGGCGAGGCTGTGTTATCAGGGTATAGGGAAAATGTCAATGTGGGATGGATTGGGCATGCCTGCCATGCTGGACGTCAAGCGAGTTGGGGAGAGGGGGGGCGCTATGACGGAGAGCTCCACGGCCGGCTCACTGGAAGGGCCCTCCCCCATATGGAAAAAGCGAAGACTTATCGGGCTGAGTTGCGCTGCGCGCAATCTCTCTGTGGTTTGCATTACATACCCTACGGCGCGATTGTCCTTCGCGGGAGATTAGTGTTATCGGTATCGGTGCAGGGAGCGCGTCTTGCTCGTGAGCTCGATCAATGCGTCCTTGACGGTGGGATATTCGCAACCGTCTTCGGGTGCGTGCGGCATGAGACTGGAATCTGCGTGTTTGTACTGGCAATGGAACGAAGTCGCCCTCCGTGTTTCGATTGTGGTACGCATATAGAAGAGTACGTCGATGAGAATGCGGCCTAAAGGTCAAGATTCAATGCAATGGCATGCAAAGACTGCGTATTCGAGAGACCGTGTTTGTACGTCCAAACAAGCTTCGGCGCCGCTGGGGGATTTTCCGCAATAGTTGGATTGGGTTTGTGAACGGCCCTTTCTCTGTGGGTTGGTGGTTTTTGACGCAACTCTTGCCTTTTACGATGTATCAATGGGAACGCATGATATCAAACGCGCGGAACAACTGCGCGATGTGTATATACTATCCCATAGGGAAAAATTCAAAAAAAAGGTATTTGTCATGGGCCTGAAGTCAAAAGTAGCTAGTGCTAGCTACAAAGACGGCAAGGAAGACTCGAAGGCAGAGCAGCACTCTTCAGAGGAGGGAGTGGCCATAGAGACCGTCCTCGACGTCCAAGGCAGTCAGCTTGCCATTTGGCTGTACTGAACAATCTAATATTTTGGCTACGAGGACTCACCGTGAAATCTATTACCGAGGTTCGGTCCTTCCTTTTGATGTCTGACCGTGGTTGCAAGTTGACTGCCGGTTGAGGATGCTGCTCGTATCGCGATGACTCGGTCTCGTATCGAAGGCGAGAGGGCGGAAACGGGTGGCGACAGCCACCTCCCTCAGTACCGTGCATAAGCTTCCTAAATCTCCTATCTTCCGGCACCACGTCCATAAGCCGGGAATCGAGGACGCCCCCATTTGGTTCAACAAGTTGATACAGCTTGATACAGCCCGAACGAACAGAGTCACATGGCCATAGGATCCAAGCAATCCACGGCTCGTAGCTCGGTATGTCGTATTCTGGAATCGGGACCTTTAGCGGGAGGCATCGGGATGGATCTTTGCGAAGGGCCGAGGACTTGATGGTGAAACCATGGTCTGGACGCTCGCAAAGATTTCTAAAACGCCAGGATTTACCGGTGCTGCGGTTGGGGACCTTCACCGGGTATGCTCGGTTCCTTAATGGTGATGGAGAGCGATTACCTGCGGTAGCCACAAACACCGCAAACAAGTGGGCCTGGTGAGGTAGCATCGTGTGCAAGTAGCGTCGTCGAAATTGTCCTATTGGCTATGGTGCTTTTGAGAAAGCCATGGTTGCCTCTAGACTGAGCGGTCTTCGGCCGTGGAATTAGGTACAATTAAGCTTGCTCCGCACATAGGATCTTGTCCGGAACGGTGACTTGGCTGCAAAAGTAATGGCGGGTCTCTGCTGCATCTCGTAAAATGGTGATCCTGGAGCATTTGAGTTTCCCGGAATCATGAATGGAAGGGGCTGGATGATAGGTGATAAGAGACGATCCTTCCCTCATATTCGAGGAATGGCTGTAAAGTATTAGGCTTCCTTAGGAATAAAGACTTCTTCGGGTACTTCGCATACCACAAGCAGTATCCTTTGCGAAGCAAGAATGAGCAGGACAATAATGTGATAGGTAGAGAGAGCAAGAGACTACCTAGACTCTAGAGGCTAGAGTAAGGTACACCTTACGTACGAGGTACATACCCCCGAGTATTGAGACGGGCGATGATTAGGGTTCGGAGATGCTAGCATCAAATGTTTAGCCGGAAACCCGGATCTGCGACTGGTGATTTTGTGACTTTTGCGAGTCTGTTGCAATAAAGTAAAGCCGGGCACTGCAGATCATCACGCCTGCTCTGCCTACCTACTTATGTAATGTTTCAGAATTGTGTGGGTGGTGTAAAATAAAAATAAAAATAAAAATAAAATAAAGAAAGGAGGGGTAAGAAAATGAAATGAAATGATTTGTCCTTTTCTCCTTTTCTCCTTTCTCCGACGTGGCATACATAAGGTATCTATCACATGTACAACAGTATGTACGGAGCAAGAAGCTTTCCACCGATCAGCAGCATATCCTGGGTGCCGCACTTTGTCACGTGGCTCTCGACCGGCGAGAATTCTGCGGAAGCTCATGGGACAGCCTTGCGACCATAAAGGGTAATTCTTGCGATTTGCGAAATTGCTGTTGTAACTTGTATCCTCCTCCGGGGGGGCCATATGTATGATTTTCTATTCCTATAATCCGATCAACGACCGCAGCTGCAGCTGAGCATGTTGAGACGCTCCTGACTGCGGGGAACGCGCGTTGGCTTCTCACCTGGAACTTGCTGACCCAATAGTCAATAAGCTATCAGCGTTCCGACCGTTAGGGTTCGGGAGGGCAGCAAGTCAATGTTGGTTATGTCGTGCTCGCCGTGGTTACGGTATGAGCGCACAAGCCAAGTGTTGGTTTCCCTTGCTACCGGCGTGGGCGAAGCACCCGACCGTCCCTATTGATGTTGGCAGCTGAGGTCACTTTAGGGTAGGGACTAGGGGACGATGACGATAAAGTTGCCTCTTAGAGATGGATGGTTGTGGATCTGCAGTTTCATCGACGTCGTTCGAGAAGAGTCCTAGAACTCGGTGCTATTGTTGGGAGAGGGGGGATACATGGTGGCGAAATGCATCTGTAAATCGGCATTGGACAAACATGTTCTTCGCCGGCAACATTGATTGTAGACCCGGTGTCATATGATTCGTTGATATGCATGATGCAAAGCATTGCCGGTCGAAGAAGCAGTGATGAGCGACGTCCAAGAGGGAGGGAGGAAGCTGAAACAGACTGGGTCGTTGTGTGAGCATAGCATCCGTGGGGGATGTGCAGGCTTCCGCGTCGTTCCTGCAGGGTCAGCTCCGCCGGACGATGGATGTATGATGATGGATGTGGTGAGTGATGACAAGTGGGAAACCAATGAGCTGACAGCAGCGTTGTCCTCTTGCTCATGCTTTCTCAGCCCACCCACCTCCGCAGTTGTCCAAATCTGAAACGAGTCCCAGATCGTCAGCCCCCCCCTGTCAGCAATGTTTCGTACTGCTTGAATGATACCGGTGTAATGTACGATTAAATAAGATACGACAAGGTACGCTAAGGCTTAGGGTAGGACTAAGGCTGCACGTGTACCTTTGTTCCCGCTTGCCACCAACATCCCATTCCCCATTACGGAGGAAGCCGATTGAATAAGGACTTGTAGCCTAACAGCCTAATATCCTAGTAGCCTTACCTTCTTTTTTTCATCCCTAGGCTACATGCACATGCATTGCATGGACATACGGAACATGGAACATGGGATGGGACATGGGACACGAAAGATTATCACTCTAATCGTGCCACACACTTAGCTCCGGGATCGCTAAGTGCTACTCGGCCATGGAACCAAATCAGCCATAGAACCAAATTACGCGTTCTCGTGATCCTACCATCCTACATCCACACCATACAACCACTCCACAATGGATATCTCATATCACGCGGTCGAGGCACGTATCAAAGATGTTATAGAAGCCTACCACGCCAGCGAAAACCTCAATCGTAGCGCAATTGCCCGACAATTTGACGTGCCATTGGAACGGCTCAAATCTCGTCTCAAGGGTAATTCATCAAAGATAGCAGTACGAGGACTTCACAATAGACGACTCACAGTCGACCAAGAGGCAGTTCTGACGCTATACTATCATAAACTTAGCAATGCAGACACTCCGGCCCGTCTAAATAGCATCAAAAACGAGACCGATCGACTACTACGTCAAGATTGTGACCTCGCGAATTCATCTCCTTCTGTCGGACCTATGTGAGCTAAACGATGGCTAGATCGTCAGTCAGATCTCTTCAAAGTCAAAAGAAAATCCCTGGCTGCAGAGCGGAGAAACGCGCATGATCTAGACCTTATTGCAGAGCATTTTGCACGCTTTCGAGACCAGGTGAAAGAGCATGGCATACAACCCCACGATATTTGGAACTTTGATGAGACGGGGTATCGCATTGGTATGGCTCGGAGTGACTGGGTCATTGCTGTGGATCCTACACGTGTTGTTTATAGCAAATGTCCAAATAATAGGGAGCTATTATCGGCCATTGAATGCATCAATGGTGTTGGAGGCGAAATTCCACCATTCTTGATAGTCACTGAAACCAACATTCTCGCATCCTGGTTCGTCAACGATTTGGATCCCAACGTCGCTATAAAAACATCGAAGACAGGATTCAATAATGACTGGATATCACTGCAGTGGATCAAGCATTTTGAGCGCTTTTCTCGCCGTGGACAGCAGGGAAAGTGAAGATTATTGATCATGGATGGCTACGGATCTCATGACACACGAGAATTCCTGAAGTACTGCGAGGAATATCACATTATTTCATTCACATTTCTATCGCATATCACACATCTATTGCAATCACTTGATGTGTGTGTTTTTCAGCCTCTGAAGCATTATCATTCCGAAGTCGTCAACGAGGCAATTTGCACTGGGGATAAATCGTTCTCCAAGGTGGAATTTTTGGTCGCATTTACCTCGTTTCGACGCAAGGTCTTCAAATCCTCCACAATACTTTCAGCATGAAAGAAAACAGACCTGATACTCTACAATCCCGAGGTTGTACTGGAAGTAGTACGCAACACTCTACCCCCCTCTCGACAGACTACTCTCGAAGCCCCCGCATTTATATCGCTTGCCGAGACTCTCAAANATCGGAGACAGGCTTCAATAATGACTGGATATCACTGCAGTGGATCAAGCATTTTGAGCGCTTTTCTCGCCGTGGACAGCAGGGAAAGTGAAGATTATTGATCATGGATGGCTACGGATCTCATGACACACGAGAATTCCTGAGGTACTGCGAGGAATATCACATTATTTCATTCACATTTCTATCGCATATCACACATCTATTGCAATCACTTGATGTGTGTGTTTTTCAGCCTCTGAAGCATTATCATTCCGAAGTCGTCAACGAGGCAATTTGCACTGGGGATAAATCGTTCTCCAAGGTGGAATTTTTGGTCGCATTTACCTCGTTTCGACGCAAGGTCTTCAAATCCTCCACAATACTTTCAGCATGAAAGAAAACAGACCTGATACTCTACAATCCCGAGGTTNTTCAAAGTCAAAAGAAAATCCCTGGCTGCAGAGCGGAGAAACGCGCATGATCTAGACCTTATTGCAGAGCATTTTGCACGCTTTCGAGATCAGGTGAAAGAGCATGACATACAATTTCACGATATTTGGAACTTTGATGAGACGGGATATCGCATTGGTATGGCTCGGAGTGACTGGGTCATTGCTGTGGATCCTACACGTGTTGTTTATAGCAAATGTTCAAATAATAGGGAGCTATTATCGGCCATTGAATGCATCAATGGTGTTGGAGGCGAAATTCCACCATTCTTGATAGTCACTGAAACCAACATTCTCGCATCCTGGTTCGTCAACGATTTGGATCCCAACGTCGCTATAAAAACATCGAAGACAGGCTTCAATAATGACTGGATATCACTGCAGTGGATCAAGCATTTTGAGCGCTTTTCTCGCCGTGGACAGCAGGGAAAGTGAAGATTATTGATCATGGATGGCTACGGATCTCATGACACACGAGAATTCCTGAAGTACTGCGAGGAATATCACATTATTTCATTCACATTTCTATCGCATATCACACATCTATTGCAATCACTTGATGTGTGTGTTTTTCAGCCTCTGAAGCATTATCATTCCGAAGTCGTCAACGAGGCAATTTGCACTGGGGATAAATCGTTCTCCAAGGTGGAATTTTTGGTCGCATTTACCTTGTTTCGACGCAAGGTCTTCAAATCCTCCACAATACTTTCAGCATGAAAGAAAACAGACCTGATACTCTACAATCCCGAGGTTGTACTGGAAGTAGTACGCAACACTCTACCCCCCTCTCGACAGACTACTCTCGAAGCCCCCGCATTTATATCGCTTGCCGAGACTCTCAAAATCATTCGACAACTAACTAAGAGTGATTTCGAGCTGTTTATGCATTCGGATATTTCAGAGGAGTTACGGGAGTCTGTTCAGAGGTTTACAAAGGGAAGTGTTGCAATAGCACGATGCGGTCTTCTCATGGAACAACGACTGGAGGTCACTGTTATGGCCGAGAATGCTCGAAAAGCCCGCAAAATCCAGGTCAATAAGGTCTTACATAAAGGAGGAGTTCTTTATTCCAAAGATGCACGTCGAATGAATCAAGAACGATTACAGGAGGAAGAGACAAGGAGGAAGAAACGGGAGCTGGTCTGACAAAAAAAAGTACGATACAGCCTGCAAAAAAGTCTTCAAGCAGACGAAAAATCACCTGAAGACGTGGCAGTCATCTAGAAAGTGGGAGAAACGCATTTGGAAGGAAGTCATGAAGGAGTTCATGAATAATGTGTATATATATGTAGATTAGTAGGCCCATTTGGTTCTATGGCTGATTTGGTTCCATGGCCGAGTAGCACTTAGCGATCCCGCAGCTAAGTGTGTGGCACGATTAGACATTTATGATTTGGGTGGAGGGTGACAATCTCGCGTCAGTGTACGATATAACTTGCAGAGAACGAATTCAATCTTTGATCTGCTCTTTTGCTTTTATTCACACGTATCCTCACATTTGCTTGCAAGATGTCCAAATATATCCGCTTTACCATCCTCCCAGCTGTCCTGTTTATGCTCCTTTTTAATCAACTCCAAGCCTCTGCCCCTGCTTCCTCTCCTGCAGCATCTACAGAACTGATATGCCACACTGCTCATGCTTCAGAATGTTATCCAGCAATATTCCAGCCCACGGAGCACTTCCAACGCATCCACGACGACCAGTCTATTCCGCCCGGCCTGCATGTACGTATGAACCTGGCTACCGGCCTCAAAGAAGCGCGTCTCAACGTTCCCGAATCATGGGGAGCGCCTCACGCAGATCTTGTGGTCATAGACAACCAGCCGCCGCGCCCAAGCGTTGAGGAAGACGGAGTCGTCGAGGAAGTACCACAGCTACAAGACCAGTCAAATCTAGACACGGGATACGAACGAGGACCTTACTTTCCGCCTGAATTCGATGCAGATGAGTCTTCACTCTTCTCCTCTTCGATAGCCACACTCCATTCCAGACCAGCTCTCTCCACCACAGATCTCTTATGCCTTTCTGTCCTCCAAGATCTCGCTCATTCCATCCATTGGGGCATTGCGATGGCACGGGATACTATCGTCAGCCAACACCTTCTCTCTGCGATTGATCCCCAATCCGTTGTACCAAATGAAGTCCGTTCGGCAGCTGCTTTGCTCTTAGGCACAGCCATACACAGTAACCCCGACGCACTAGACGCTCTTCTGAGCCATCCCCATTCCTCCGAGACCGGCATGGTCCCTGTAGTGCTTGCTGCACTGAGGAACTCAGAGCAGGTAGATACAGCGCTCAACACGCGGATTGTATTTTTGCTTTCGCAGCTTTGCCAAAACACCGACCAGCTGCGCATCTTTATCCACTCCGAGGGTTTAACTACGTTACTTGACTTCTTTGAACCGGAGAAAGTGACTTGGGATGACGGGAAAAACAAGCTTCGCGCCAAAGCTGCCAACCTCATACATGACCGTGTACTCTCCATTATTGATAGCGCCGATGGCCTCGTGTCCCAAGCTGGCTCCGAGGTCAGCGGATTGAAAGACGACCAGACACTTGCGAAGGGTCTGAAGCCCTGGTGCAATGCTTTTAGGACTGTTTTGAGAAAGTACGAAGTCGCGAGTATGAATGGAAAGGATATATCGCCAGCGGCGGATGCAGCATATGAAAGTATAAAGGAAGCAAATCAGAAGCTGAGGGAAGAAAGTGTACAGCTCAGGATATGCGGAGACGAATCTAAAATGCGATTGGAGAACGTTTTGCATTCCGTGAAATAACTATGAAAATAGTCTATTGGGTTCAGGGGCATCGTGACTGCGAGCTGCATGGCTCCGAAGCAACAGGCAGGTTTCCATGGTAATAGAGCGAAGGAACGAACTAGCTCTCCAATACCGACCCTTCAACGAGTATCTCCGGCACCTCAGCCATCACGAAATTCTATCATGCCTTGACGTAAATCCTGTCCACCTCACCAATTCGAGGAAGAAGGGTATCGCCGGGTGGCGGAAATCGCAAAGCTTATAGCTTCGCATCGATGCACAACGTGGGCGAAGCCTGCTTGCATAGTGGTCTTTAAGCAGCTTCGTCGAACCTCATATCAGTCATCCCGTCATGATGACCATATCCACGGGTCATGTCAACATCCGCGTTTTCGTCCTCGTGAATGAGAATCTGCCCTCCCTTGGGAACCATACCGGCCTTCCCCATGGCAGGCCCGGTGGGTTTCGCTGCCGCCTTTCCTTTACCACATGCTGCAGCGACACTGCCTTTGCCATTTACCTTTCGCTTGGTTGGCGCTTCCTCCTCGTCTTCGTTCACCGAGTCCTCGTCCTCGCTGCCAGAGTACGTTTTAGTGTTGGGTTTTTTCACCACTCTGGCTATTCCTTTCTTTGCCACCTTGGCTTTCTTGGCAAGGGTCTCGCCTCCGTCCACGTGCTCCGCTTTTTGAGAGGCAGCACGCCTCTTGGTGCCCTGGTTCGCCGTGGCTTTCCCTTTGCTAGAAGGCTTATCAATGTCGCTGCTGATGCCGCCCTGTAACCTGTAAGTCATTTGAAACGACCAAGCAGTTCTGGAAATTACCATTTCCTCTGGCTCTTGCTTGATTGCTGCAGCTTCCTCTTCGGTCTCATCTTTCTCATCTCCGATGACAGCTTGTTTGACAACACCTTTGCCTCTGTCACTGGCACTGGCCCCCTTCTTAGTTGCAGCACGCGGCTTCTTGGTAGCAGCGGCTCCTGCAGCGGCTCCTGCACTGGCAGTATCTGGAGCCCCGGCATTTTCAGGGTTCTCAGCGGCTATCTCGCGCCCCTTCTGTCTCCATTTGCGAAATTTGTGCTCCAGGGAGGACTCGGTGCGACCTAGCTCGTCCATGGCTGCCATCTTCTTGAAGCTGATTTTCGGGTTGCCGATGGTAGCGAAGAGAAGTGGCATGATGGAGTTCGCGTCGTCGTTGACGTTCGCAGCGACTTTCCTCCCCTTGCCTTTTGGGCTGGCTGCTGTGGCCATGACTGCTGATGAGGGACTGGGGTACTGTGACAGTAGTGCTTGTCAGAGTCAGCCGATGATCTTTTGATGCAAAGTCAATGCTATGTGGAGTGAGTGAAGTAAAAGAAATGCGAAGTGAAGCGGTAGATGTGCTCACAGGACGCTGCCAACGTATTGATATAACAGAGTTAAATCGACCGTCTGCACAAGATACCAGCGTTGAATTAGCATATCGTTCTGACAAGGTACATCGCCGCAGCGATGACAACGGGCGTATTAATGGTAGTGGGGAACGGTAATCGCGGAGGTGTAAAAACTCAGATGTTCTTGCTCGACGAAGCAGTCGCAAGAATGAGCTTCTGAATCGTATGGGTGGTAGTAGGAGGGTTGCAGAGGCGGATGAGAGTGCTAAGAGAGGATGAAATGATGTGATCGTACCTTTGATGATTCTGAGAGGCTCGTATGTCTGAGCTCTGGTCTCTGGTGAGGAAGCGAAGCTAATAATCTCCTCTGTTGTGTGCTCTGTTGTGTATCAGCGTACGATGCAACGATGTCGGCACGGACGATATTCGCCGATAGATGCCAGTTTTGGTGCAATGGATGACGGGAGAAGGAAGACTTGAGCGCGATAATGTTGTGGTTCTGAGAGTTTGTGGACGCGAACTGAGAGAGTTGACAATCACTTTGCCTCACCACCTTATAAAAAGACGCTAGCAGTTTACGGGCCGCAACCAGAGAACTCCTTAAGTGTCCTAGTTGAACAACCATAGGCTTTTGAAACAGGATGCCAGAGGTTGGAAGTCTTTCTGTGGAGTCGAGTATCTATCAGTCTCTATCTACAAGGAGCTCCCTTCATATTCACGTCTCCTGCCCTAATTACCCTAGGCAGGTTTTCCTTCTCCTGGATTCAAGTCACGGCAGGAGCTATGGAGATGAAGGATTTCGATTCTTCACCCATTCTACATTGGTTTTCTTGCTTAATGTCATCCATGTTGCGCCTGGATTCGTTTATTAAAGCATATTCTTTCCATCTTTCACGGTCGTCCACGTATTCAGGAAGACTCTGTCACCTGATTACGACGCTGACGCCGTCTCTTTCCCCTTCTGAGCCGACTTCGATTCAGTGACTGGGCCCTTGATAGCGAGTTTGATGCTCTTCTCCGGCAACTACGTGCTCCTGGACCTTGGGTAAAAACCTCTTTCCTCTGGCTGTCGGTCCAATCCAGGATGCTATTGACATCATGTCTGAGCTCCACGGCGTCTTTCCAGACCTTCAGCCCGTAGCGGCTGAAGAAGTGCATATAGCAAATTACTCCTGTGCATGATGCTGGCTTGCGTCCTGTCATATTTCTTGTCAAAGATTTTAACCTTCTCAAACCTTCCACCCTCGCGGCGTCAGCATGGTAGGCTTGCAACTCGGTATACTTTATAGTGCACCTATTGTTCTCCAGCTCAACTATTAAAAGCGGATGGTGACTATCTGGCTCTACCTCTGTGAATGACTTTTCAATTATTCGTCGGCGATCATATCTTCATGGGGAAAAGTGTTCTTGCCGAATCCGTAGCTTGGGTCAGGCTTGGAATTGTCTGTCACCTTGGGTAATTCGTTGAGTGGAAATGCAAGGATTGTCAGAGTTCTCTGGAACTGGCAGGCAGTCGTGCTGCAGGGTTTACTCCTTGTCATACTTAGATGGCCCCATTTCCATAGCTCCAGGAGCACCCTCTTGACTTCTTTACACCATCCCTGCCTATTCGACTGAACGTTAGGCGAGGATGGTAACCCCAGACTCCAGCAATGAAGTTGTTCTCACAGGCTCACAGCGACAGGTTTTATTTCTGCTCTTTCTGTTTCATATCAGAACTACGGTCAGTGTCCATCAAATCTTCAGCCTTCTTGACAGTCACTAACCTTTTCTTCCTATATCGTTGAACATGAAACCTTTCGTCCAAAAATTAGCTAGATCTCATTAGACTGTCTGGGTGTGAGCTGTAGAGCTTGAGACAGCCGTGAAGTCTTCAGATGGCCAAGGTTCTCTGGCTTTATCAGTCTTGCTCTTTTGTTTGAAGAAGCCATGGGCGAATCGTGCAGTTTCTGTTGCTTAGAATTGCTTCAGTCGGTGGGTGGGGTATGCTTGGGTACGCATTGTCAGTCTCAGCCTTGTTTCTTGGAGTACTGCAGCGTTTAGGCCGGGCAACGCTGACTGTAACCCATCAAACTTAGCGAAGCCCTACTCAACGTACCAGACAACCCACGAAATCCAAATCCGGAGAAGATCTACCTCGATTGGCGACTCGCTTCGTTTCCTCTTCTCACCCATATCATGTGCTTCCAGGGCTGGTAGTGTGGCTTCGTGACTTGGTAATGCATCTCAGTAACCCGGAATAGAGTGTGAGTGCTGGGTTGGTCAAGCTGTGAAGTGAAGGAGTAACTAGCTAGTGTGCTCGGCCGAATATGCTCGGGAAAAAAGGTACTTTACAAAGACGCCAATGTTATCTTCACGTCTAAATCCAGAGTCATTTTCAGAGATACTCTGTTCATTTTTTCGAGCGATTGGAGTGTGAGGGAGTATATTTGTCTGTTCACTATGTCCTATGACTTCGTTAATCTTTCTGATAGTAGTCCGCCATGACTAAAAGCGTTGTGTCTGCTTTCCAGCACATATGACTACTTTCAGTTGAAATTTAAATCGATTGCCAAGGAAATAGTATGTTAAAAGCGATCAACTATCGCGTAAGGCTCACAAGCCGCCAAGCTTATATGTGAACGTTCGTCCCAGATCATCCTATTCCGAGGAAGGGACTCGGGAAAGACCGCCCTGCCTAGACGTTGTTGCGCTGGCCATTCCATCTCAGGTACTCTAATCCATCTCCATTCCCGAATCATCCAGCTGCTGCCACAGCATGGCCTGCTTGATTACTCTTCATCTGCTCGCCCTCAGCTTTGCTAGCTGGGACAGGTGCAGACGAAAGCCCGGGTTTTGAGTCTCCGGGATGGTCTACGCCATTTAGGGCTGGAGCCAGACTCTGCTTGCTCTCTGAAGCTAAGACTTGCGGTCGCCATCTGGCAAGATGCTTGGCCGTAGGAGCTTTGGCGTCATCATCTGCGAGGTAAATATTAGCGAAAAACATGGAGGTGCTCCTGTCCGATGACTCACAATTCCGCCACAGGTCCTCAAGTGCATCAATAGCTATATCCCGTGCTGGTGGTTTCATTAGAATCAAATAGCTGAGATACTGTCAGAAAGTTGTCCAAACCCCCCAAAAAAGTCAATGGTAGGGTAAACCTACAGCAAAGAATTCACCGCTAACTGGACTCTCTCTGGATCCCTCGCAAGCCCTTTGACGCGATCAAGCACATTTGCGTTAACCTCTGGAATCTCCGACAGGAACCTGATCAAGTGTTTATCCTTCGCATCCAAGTATGGCACGATCCCATCCAGAACCTTTAGCATCCATTTCTCGTAATGCTGCTTTGGCTTTGGTAAAGTCACGCCGCCGTTCTGCGGCCCACTGTTTTGTTTTTGTATTCGATCATTGTACCATTCTTCGTTCAGCCACGCGATGGCTATAGGTATCCTGGACCGGAAGTCCTCCACGATAAACTTCCATAGCGTTTCCCGGATCCCATCGCTCAAGCTGGAACCTGCCACTTGCTTCTTCACAATTGCGTTAGAGACATCGTCTTCACTGCTATCATCGTCTAGTCCAGCAGAAGCGCGTGTCGCCAGTCTTGTGATGACAGTGGTCCAAGCTTCTTTGTCGTAATTACTTCCTGCCAGCCTGTTCAAGCCTGATTTCGGCTTCTTGGCAGCAGGAGCTTCTTCTAGAACATTCATCATGCTGAAAACCCGGCTGATGGTCCCTCTGCCTATCTGCATCGTGTCCTCGGCGGTTAAAGGAGGAGGTTGCGGAAGCTTGAACGGCCCAAGAGCAACTTCCGAGGGAGACTGCAGCGAGTCTTCAGGTGGAAGAGCATCTGCTTTGTTGATTATTTGCTCTCTGTCCTCGCTGGGTTCAAAGTCTGGCTCGTAGTCCTCTTCATCGTCGCCCAGAGCTTGTGGTGGTGGCTTGGAAAGCGATAGGTAGCGAGCTCGGACGTAATTTAGTGCCTGATCCAGAGCTTGCTGGTCAATGTGCACAAGGACTGGCGGGATTATCCTGATCATTATATCTAGAGTCAATGATGTTACATCGAAAGTTGCCAGAGCCGGATCCTTTGTCAATGTGAATAGCTGACCAAGACTAACGGGACCAGATGGAAGAGGATCAGGCTCCGGTTGCTCAGGCAGTTCAGCTCCGAGACGGCGTCGCTTGTTGTTGTCGAGACCGTCAGTAGGTTCGTTGGGCGGTCCTCTCTTTCGACTTCCTTCATTGAAAACATCCAAGTGGATTCGGGCAAGACGATCTACATACGCCTTGATTCGATCGGCAAAGGGACCAGTCTCATTCCTGGTACTCTGTCAACATCATTGATCTCTCGAGTCACGGGGCTCGAACACATTCATACCTTCGGAGAACATTCATGAGCAACGCCCTTGTCGTACGCTCCATAGACTTAACCTGGACCTTGGCTTTCGGAGTCATGGGCGAGTTGGCTTGTTTCATCGGATTGAAGTTCAAAATTGCGGAGATGATTTTGTTGGCAATGGATTGGCGAGTTCGGAGAAGTGTGCCCAGGCAATTAAGGGTTGCGTTGACATGAACGGCATCACTGCAGGTATAGAATTAGGGATGATTCCTTCAAAAGACGTTCGTGCTTGATGTTGTGTACCTAATGTCCTCGTTGAATACATTGAGAAGTCTATCCAGTAATCCTGAGGCTTCGGGTTCAAGCCTCCGGGGGGGGATCAACGAATGATCTCTGGGGACTAAGGCAATAGAGACCTCGTTCTGATCAGGACGCTGAGAGTTGCATCAGTAGAGTGCTCTCAGCTGGGAGACGTTGGACTTCACGCACCCTTGGGTCTGCAATTACGCCAGGGGTCTGCACCTGGACAACTTTTTGTACAAACTTGATGCAACATATTCGGACTCCTGTAGCAGCAGTGTCCCATCTCTTCAATATATTCGACTTGATCGAGGCCATCTGATTCCATACTGGCACATCATGTGGGTTTGCAATACTGGTAACAGAAAAGAAGTGAGACAACATTGTCCTTGACCCAAGAGCCTCATGGTTCTACGTATAGGCAATACCAGTGCCTGCCTACAGCTGGGGATGAGGGATCGTACGTACATGTAGCGGAACACTAGGCTGTATATGCTTGCTGCAGTCTGCACGACACCCTTGACCACGGCAGCATCCTCCCCCGGTTTCTCCAGCAAATCTTTTAGTATTTGGAGAACCCCAACAGCGGAACTCTCCTTCTGGTATGAAGCAAATGTAGGGCTAGCAAAGGTCTCGGCAAGAAACTCAGCACCCCATCTTCGTAGCTCGAGTCGTGCATTTGCCCCGACGATGGGCAGGATTCCTTGTACAATTTGAGGGTAGAGACCGGCATCCGCGAGGACGATTTGACGGGCAGCTTCGAGTTGAGCAAGTTGATCGGGCACAGAGAGCGCCATGGGGATTCTCCAAGTCGCGATTGGTGGGCCGCTTTTGTTACCGGAAGTGTCAAAGGTGTGCTACAGGATGTGGAAGCGCAGCAAGGGAAAGAATGATAGCTAATTAAGAGAGCATGACAAAGATATAGGAGATGAAGGTAATTCAAAGAGGCCTTGATGAACGAGAAGAGGTCTCTTATTCTAGTGTTGGAGTGTCTACAATGCCAATGATGGTGACGGGAGTCGAGTATTGTAATAAAATGGTGAAAGAAAGTCGAAGCTCTTTCGCGTAGGAAGTTCATGCACGCCAATCTGTCAAAAGGTACGCTAGCAAGCTTCCCGCCCAGCTCCGTACCTAAGGTAGGTAGCTCCTCTACCTCTAATAACCTTCTGCTTTTCTCTCAATCTTTATCGACCATCCGAGACATCATTCACAATGGCCATGTAAAGTTTCGTATCTCTGTTGTCGGCCTAAATACACTGACCAGGTTCTCCAAGACTACCCCGCTCGTCCTACTATGACAAGCATTACCGCCAAAGCGCCGCCCTGATCCGTGCTCGTCAACCCTACCTAGTCCGCAATATCTTCACCGGTCTCGGTCTTTGCGCTTTCACTATTGGTGTTTGTACGTTGTGCTTTTACTTTATGTAAAAGAAGGGAATGATACTGATTGTACAGACTCGTGGACCATTAATGCTGTGGCTCAAGATGACTTCTCCGATGTACCAATTCCCGACGCCCCAGCACAGCCGCCACATACACCGCATACTGGGGTTGAGAAATCGATCAGTGTAGCTGCGCTGGACAAGCAGAGGGAGGAGAGATTGAAGCCATAAGGTTCCTGGAAAGAATAGAAAGTAAGGATCGGAGGGGGGCATCCTGGGATCGCCAAAGGCTGGTCGCTGAATCGCGATGGAGGCGCCCCGAAACAATCTATATCTACAGCGATAGTGATGTGTTCTCATGCTACTGGATGATGAGTGCGATGGTGGAAGCACAAAGGTACGGGAAAGCGCGAGCTACCATGACTTCGAGCGCGTAGTATTCCTGTCAATAGCAATGGGCAGAAGGCAGGCGGAGCTGGGTTAGCAATGAGCAAGCAATTGTCCTTTGATTGCACCGAATTGAACTGGAAAGATTCCTATGATTGAGGGCGTTATACTATACAAGACTACATTGCATTCATTGCCCGTCTCCTAGACTCCGACACTCAACGATCTTACTTTGCGGACTGGTATCTTACAGGGACGTCTCGCATGTCCAGCTTTCGAACCAGCTCCTTTTATCCAGAAAAACAGAACCCTCCAAATTGCGAACTATGGACTGCGTACATTAAATCACAGCCAGCATTCCCAATACTATCGCCAATAGGCTCTTATGGACGCTGAGGACAATTGCCGCATTTGCGCCTTTGGCAGATCCAGTCGGGGTGCTCGTACTGCTGGTAGGTGCAGAGGTTCCGCTCGCTGATGATGCTGACTTTGTTGCGGTTGATGTAGACGAACTGGAACTTGATTTACTCGATGTATGGCTTGTGGTGGATGTTCCAGAATTGGTGGTGGTTATGCTGCTACTGGTGGAGGAGGAAGTAGATGAGGAAGTAGAGGAAGTAGAACTTGATGTGCTTGATGTGGTTGTCGTCGAGGCAGATGGCGAAGCGCTAGCTGATCCAACAGAGCCGGAGCCTTGAACAGTAATAATGTCGCTGTAGTTGGCGTCACCCGCGTTACTGTCTGAAGAAATCTCAACGGTGTATACTCCGCTAGCAGTATCAGTGGGCACTGTAAAAGTGTAGGAGCCGGAGTTGGCGATTCCAGCTATAGACAGGTTAATCATGCTGCGCAACTTAAGCATGGAGCGATGTGTGGGAGTACGCACAAGCGAGCACAGTCCCCCGGTTCAAGTTGCTTGCGGGACCGTTGCGCAATGTCAAAGTTACGGTGCCAGACGTCGTAGGAGTCCAGGTGAACGTGGATGATGAGCCAGCCGTGACAGTGAAACCTGGCGGCGTTGTCGGAGGGTTCGACGTGGGTCCAGACTGCGCCGCGACAGTGGCGAGAAGGCACGCGACAACAGAGAGCGGAGAAATGCGCATGTTGGATTTTGCGACAGAATGCTTCGTGTATTCAAGAGACGCGACTTATTAGTGAGGGACGGAGGGGAAGTATACACAGGCGTCGAGTGAAAGAGGGTGACAAGGGCGCGGATGTGGGAGCGATGGCCAATGGGTACGTGGATAGGGAAAGAGAACAGGTGTACGAGAAACAGTAACGATAGGTGTGAGAAAGTATCTCCGTAATGAATGAAGTGGTATCGGCGCACGCGGTGGTAGAGTCCTCGGTCCCCGGGCGAGTAAAAGGAGCTGAATGAAATGAGCTGGACCCTGAACCTGGAGTCTGGAGATCATGCCCTTGCTCGGCCCCCAAATGAATCAAATTATGCATAGCTCTTGAAAACTCAAATAGTCGAATGATACGAGCACTTGCTCCGTACACAATAAGGTAACTTACACAAAGAGGATGTGAATGGTTCCCTCGTTTGAACGAAGAGCAGAGGCTGGCCATGTGCTTGCGACTTGTGAGGATTTGAGAGCTCAACACCTTCATCATTCTAGTCGCCCTTCCCGCTGTTCATCAAGATGGGCTCGATACAATCATGGGAAAAGTACTATCAAGTTAAGTACCTAGTAAGAAACGGAGAAGTGCTGGTGGGACAGTTCAGGCAGATCTGAATGGCGGCCAGGCGACGCTGCAGGCACGCTTGCTTCACCCACTTTGGAGGCTTTTTGACCGCTAAGACGGTCCGGTAACATATCGAACCTTGACCACAATAATAAGTCGGAGCCTGAGCATCGGAAAAGCCGTACGCAAGATTGGGGGGATCAGGAATAAAATGCGTCTCGCGACTTTGGTCCACTGTATGAGCAAGGTTGGTCCACAGTCGGTGGGTTTTAAACTCTAGCTCGCACCGGATCCATGCTCATGTTGGCTTTGATTCCCATGTCCTCCGTCAAGCGCGTCCAGCTGCTGAGCGTTCCCGGCTCCTCAAAAATCTACCCATGTATCGCAGGCAGCTTCAAGTGCTGCAAACGAGAAGGAGAGAAGTGGTCAATAAATGAATTATTAGCTGGATGTTGGAGGAGAGTTGATTTCATTGAAGTTTACCCGACCCGAGCGGGAGAAGAAAGGCTGTTTTGGTGAACCTCGGAAGCCAGTTATCAGTACTTACGGACTAAGACTAAGTACAGAGTAGTCACTCTCACTCCGATGACGCCATTTTTCTGTACAGTAACGATATGTAAATGTAAGTGGTTTACCAAGCAAGTTCTCTACTCCGTGCGCACGACTTTACGAGTGACCCTGCGCTCGGATAGCAGCCCTGTGAGACTCGTTTGGTTTTTGGCATGATACGGGAATTGGCCCTCGTGCTTTTAAAGACCGCATGGGACTGGACTGGGCTCTAGAAACGTGTTTAGGATATGATACGGGTATTGAACCTCAGAGTGGCTCGGTAGGAGATGACTTAAGGTGTTCGTTCTACATCTGCCTTTTGAGAGCGCGTGTAGTGAGATCTTACATGATACGGGGTTTGAGCCAAAATGATAGATGACCCTGTGATTAGGGACTCCCAAAGTCCAATCACTATTGTCTCCTGGGAGTTCAAGAAATCGGCTACGAAGCTCTCTTCTAGATAGGACACAAAACTCACGGATGATCATGCTTATATAGAGAGTTGTCCGATGCCTGAGTCTTATATCTATGTAACTACTCCGTAAGAATAATTACATGTACTTGAAAACGCAACTGCATTACCAATAACAATAACACTATAATTCCTTTTCATCGAAACACAGACCAAAGGGCAAGGTACCTTACTCGTAGTGACCACCGTCGAACTGAGCCATCTACCAGCAAAATTGGCTCCGTCATTTTTCAAGCAGCTGGAGAACAGGCTGTGGCGCCTTTCTTTAAACGTCCTGTAATCTGGGCCAAGCATGACCACATCATTTACCTTTGGCTTTGAGAGTGACGGGACTGAAAACAATGACATTGATATCATGGAGCTTGGACGTTCGCATGACACCCCGGGGCATGACTATCTGCCTGCTACGGAGCCTGAGTTGCACAAGCTGCAAGATCTGGTATGGGATAATGCTCTTCATTCACTCCTTTTTGCCAGCCTACACTACTCTATTTTCTCTTTCTGGACCACAAATTCGGCGTGTTACTCTGCCTTGGGCTGTATAGCTATTTACACTATGCTCCGATCACTCGGATCCTCAATATCGATGATTCTATGCTGCACCTGAGAGACGTGCAACTGGTCACCGATGTCCTGTCCCTTGCTTCTTCCAATCCCCCCAATTAATATAGAATCTAATCAAAGCAGCTTTTGGCTCTTCCCTCGAAGATCTCTTACAGCACGGTCCAAGTTCGATCTCCTGCCGGCATGCTCAACATACCTCGGCGGGAACTTTTCGATATCCGGGCTCAGCTGATGACGGAAGACGATAATCCCGATCAGTCCAGCCCGCCGGTCGGTCTTTCGACTTGTGATATTACGCCAAATGTTTATGAGGGAGGTTTTCAGTCTTGGGAGTGTGCTGTAGACCTTGCCAGTCATCTACTTGTAAAGCTCAACACCGGTTGGGATTTGTGTGACCGAGAGGTGCATGTTGTCGAGGTAATTTACGCTCTGCCCGATCCGGCTCTGTGTCCAATCCTACTTACCAAAGTGTTACTTGACAGGTTGGTGCAGGCACGGCTCTTCCAACCCTCGTTGTCCTCGACTTTTTGCTCAAACAGCGGTCACCATCGTGGCGTGCCATTCATTTATGCGTTGCTGACTACAACCTATCCGTCCTGAGACTTGCTACCGTACCCAATTTGCTACTCACTTGGTACTTTAATCAGTCCGTAGCGATCCCTGAAGCTGCAGGCTATCTCGAGATAACACCAAACCTTCTCTCGCAGTTCGTCAAGGACCTTTCGGACAAAGCTATAAACATATCAGGGATTTCGGGAACTTGGAACGAAGCGTTCACTGATATTCTCTTGTCATTCAATGATTCTCAACACCGGAATTCTATTGATACCATGCTCCTAGCGAGCGAGACAATATATTCGCTTAATTCGATCCGTGCTTTCACTGAGGTCCTCATTGGCGTCTTGAAGAGCGCTGAAGAGACGCGTGGGTGTGGAAAGGCATTTGTCGCGGCAAAGAAATTTTACTTCGGCGTCGGCGGTGGTGTTGATGAGTTCCTCGGTACTTTGGACGCGCTGGGTGGCAAAGGAGTGATGGCCTGGGAGTCCGAGGGGGAAGGCGTTCGCAGAGTCATAGTGGAAGTTTGATGAACTAGGGGCAATGCAGCCGAATGGTGAGCCTTGAACTTGGCGCTACTCTACAGATGAAGGAGCTGATCCACGTAGATCCTATTCGTTCGCACCACTTTAAGTCCCTTCGACCCGAGCTTGATACCGACTTCTTGGCTCATCCTTATGTTGTATGATTGGTCTTCGAAGGACGAGCTTGGGTTACTTGTATAGCATCAGGCACGAAGCGTTTGCATGGTGCAGTCTCTTCATGACGAGGTTACTCGCTCGCCTACTTCTGTAAAGCTATCCTGTACACGTGAGACACGGTATGTCTACCACCTCCAACAAAAAGCCTATTCTACAAGGCTTACACGATCCAAGACTCAAATAATAACCTTATTAATCCCGTGTCCGTTGTTTCGTTTCCTTTGGGCGCATAGGGAATCGCGGATACTCGTAAGTTTCGAGGCATACTCTAGCGACACGTCACACGAGTCATTAAAAAACCAATGAGTCAGCAAAATAGCAAAAAGAAGTCTTGATTTCCGGAGATGCAGTGCAACAAGCCCGTCTTCATACCTCCGACAACCTTGCTGAACTTACCGACTTGCTCCCTCTCCCTCGTGCTTCGCCAGCCAGTTCCACCAGCTCGTTTTCTCAGTGGTATGCAACTTGGAACGCTAGAGTAAAGGCGATCCGCAATGCCATGAATTCTCCGAAACGCTGACAGGGTAGTGGGTACAATATTACGATCGTGAAGCGCAACGAAGTTTATTCGTGGAGATGCCAGAGGATACGCTTGTTATTAAACGTCGCTTCCTACTTTGGCAATTCCTTGGTCCCAGAAATCCCTCAATATTTGCGAGCCATTCTTTCAGTAAGATCTCATTCACCAGTCGATTCATGAAGGGTCCTCTCGCTCTTTGCGCTTGTATTATATTGAACAGTGAGGAAGATTTTCCCCAAGCATAAGAATGCGTGTCTACCCTTGTCTTCTGTCCCTTTTTGCTGTTCGCTGATCTGTTCTTTTGTCGTTCACCCTGCATCAGTGTTCTTTGCCAGGGCTCGTCTGTCTATCAAAGAGCTATAGATCGTCCAAGTTAAAAGTCTTACCATGTCACCTCTTACCCTCTTAGCACCCATCTGCTTCTGCCTTCTCTCGTGCCTCCTCATGCCCACGACTATCGCCACGCCGGCCCCCGTCCCAGCCCCCGTCAACGGTGACCCATGCGGTCCGGTGATCCAAGACAACCCAAACTATCCCAACACCTGCTCCGTTGCACCCGTCCTTGTCAAAAGCCCTCAACCCTACGGCATAAACTGCACAGCCATCACCCCAGTGCAACGTCACGACGCAGTAACATGGGATAATTGCTCTGCCACGTACCAAGATGCCTGCACAAAAGCACTCGACAAGCGTACTCGCGCCGGTGTGTGGATCTGGAGCACGCTGGCGGAGGGATGCGCCCTCGGCTTCTTCTTACCGCCTTATGTGGGCTCTGCGCAGCTAACGAATTTCACAAGATGCTTGGAGATATTCCAGGCTATGAACGACACTTGCTCGACCAGTGTGCCTCCGAGCAATTTCGCAGGTGTCAATTTGAGAACGATACCGGGCCATCGACCATCCATTGTTAATGGGCAGGAGGTGTATGATGGATACCCAGACAATTCATATGGGTTCGAAGGGAATGCGGTGAATGTTGGATACCCGAGCTATGCTCTAACTTATTACCCAACCTAGGGGGCTCTTTCAGGAGACAGCGGGGCCCTGTGCGTGAGTGTAGAGTGTGGAGTGGGATGGAATCTTGACGTGCTTGGGCTGGGTGGGCTCGTAAGAGAAGCGGTTTCTTGTTCGTACTGGCTGTGAGGGTGTCGTTGGGTTGAATTTTAGATGATTGGGGTGGCTGTTGTGTTGCTAAAGTGTGCCATATCAAAGGAATTAAGCCTTACATCATCGTGTAGGTTCGGTATCAGGGTCCGAATGTTCACTTGTTCCCTGCATGTTTGCGGAGTCCCTATTGTCGTACATCCGACTTGATCTACTAAACGACAACGCTTCTCCTTTCGGCCCGATCCTTTGAATAGCGCCCCCTCTGTCCAACATTTCAATTCGTAATCGCCACGCCTCTGACTTGATCCCCCAAGTATCTAAGCGCTTCTTCATGGCCCCTTTAAGGTTATAACGAGCACATTAGACCTGGCCTCTATATCAGCTGCTGGTTCCATCAACCTTGAAGACGTTCACTGCCGGCTCGAGCCTGGAGCACTTGCACTAAACTTCGCCCAAATTCACATCCCCTTATTTCAAGTTTTACTCGTACTAGATCCCGTCTTTAAAAGGTCTGGAGGGAATATGTTCCTTTCTTCTCTTGAGAGTCCTCAATTTAAAGGCACCTGTGCTTCATCCTTACCTGTCCTTGCTGAAATCCCTTCTGTGTCCCATTAAAGCCTGAGATTAGAGACCCAGCTCTGAGAACGGGACAACAAATGTTATGATACAGATCGCTATTGTGGTTGCTTGCCTCTAGTGTCAATGATTCGAACGTAGTCTTGAGTATTCTGTGTCAGCGTTGTCCAGCCTAATCAAACCATCCGCTGGCTTGGCAGTATTACAGCTGCAGCAATCACGGCCTTGCGATACGTTTTACCTCGCTACTACTCAAACACGAGGAAGGAGAGATATGTCAGAAACAACAAAATCAGCTTAGGACGCAACTCTCCAATCTTCACCCAGGCTTCTCTATTTGATCTTCAATTCTTGAGCAGGGTTCGAACCTCAGCATGATGTGGGAAACCTTCGATGAGGTCATGCTCGAGAGGGAAATGCTTGTCAGGCCGAAGCCTGGGAGTACCAGTCGAAGATACATGAACAGCGACCTGTAACCTGTACGTACACATCGGAGGTGATCCCTCGTAATGGTACCGAGATTGAGTTGCAAGAAATGATTTTGTCAGCATCTTTATTGACTTTTCTCTACGCCTTTGACCTGTCTTGTAACAGCAGGTTCTGCCGCGCATAGAATATGCTGACCTAAAGATCTGAGTAGACGCATTCATGACCATGAACGAAGCCGTTCCTCCGCTGCCATTGCAGTACTCTCAAAGCTTCTTGGAATTCTCTTCGAAATATTCGTTGGGAAGGACTGCCACGAGTCTTCCGACGCGATTCTCTGAAAAATCGGGTTTCTATCTCGCTCGTACTTACGCCTTCAACGAAGATCCAGAGAGGCCTCATTTTGCTTTGTCGTCCAGAAAACAACAGCGAAACCGGACCCCTCCTCTTGGCTTTGATTAAGCTAAGCTCAAGGTCTTTTCCAATCCTTGGATCGGGGATGAGATGGCTTAAATGGTTGACCTTGATCAGCGTTCTCACAAAAACAACAACATTGCGTGGCTAAATCAACTAGCTCCTTTCATTTACCTTCGAGTGGGAGGTCGAAACACTGACTCTTCCTTCATGGCCTATCTGCCTATATACCTAGATACAGACTCTTAAGATTGCTTTTTCGGATTCGGAACCGCAAAATCTGGCGGCCAGTTTGCAAATTGTGGGTGGACGGTGCGAGAAACCTGTCACGTTGGCAGTTGCTGTGTCGCCTTTGCATGATCGTTGCGATACTTTGGATGATATGAATAATAGTGAAATAAGATTTTCAACATGGAGTCTAGGAGCAAGGAAATTTTGCAGCTCTGGAAGCCTTTCTGGAATTCGCTGTAGCAGATGAAAAGGTACAGGTGTGCGAGTTTGGGAGGTGAAGGGGCCTGAATTGTGGAGGCCGAAAGTTGTGAATACTGCCGTATGGACATGAGATCATGTCTGCAGTCACCTTATACGGTTACCATTTGCTGCCTCTTAGGATCTTGTTTACATGGGCCATTGTTGTATTACGTCTATGAATGTCAGGGCCCCAAGGTGTATATATTGCCGCAGAATTGTATGTGATCTATCGTTACCATTAGATTGGGACTGTGAGTGGCATCATGACCGAGGCGCCACCGTCAACGACCACTGAAAAATTTCGCAATCAGTATTACTCTTTTAGGGTGCTTCCAGAGCTGAAGGATATGTGTCGGGAGCCGGCAACGTTTCCGGCTCTCCGAAGACGACGAGAAAGGGAGTGATGGGTCAGGAAACATGACTTACTGTTGGCACCAGTCATGTAGCTGCTGAAACCGCTTGCCAGAAAGCCAGCTACCCTCGCGACTTCGCTTGGCAACCCCGCACGCTCAAGGCCAATATGCTCCTTCTGTGACTCAGCCGATTGCAGGTTTGCAGGAGGCAATTGAGACTTCATGCCGCGCATGTCGAAACCTTTCAAATCTATACCGACATCAATCTGGCCTGGTGATATACAGTTGATCCGAACCCCAGTGCCTTTGAGGACGGCTACGCCGGCCTGCACAACCCCCAATGCTGCGTGAGAACTCATGGTGTAGCAAGGGCCCCAGCAACCCCCATACGTCGAAGCTACAGAGCTAACGACGATAATGCTCCCGTATTTTTGATCTTTTGGCGCAGCATTGGGGTAGTTGCCCTTGCTCGCCAGCTTTCCCATGGCAGCAGGTGCGTATTTCAATGCGAAGAAGGGCGCCAGACTGTTTGCCTCGAAGCATTTCTGGAGATCGGAAGGTGTGGTCATGTCGATTGACGGAGGCCCGAGCAGCCCGGAACTGCTGACCCAGACATCGAGTCGCCCCCATGAATTTAGGACGTCATCGATCAGGGTCAGGGTTGCTTGCTCGTCGGCTGCAATCAACGGGTACGGGATTATCTTAGTGTTGGGGTGGCTTTCGCTGAGGGTGGAGGCTATAGCGGAGGCGTCTTCGTTGGTGGTCCTGGTACAGGCGTAGATGCAAGCTGCTCCATGCGCTGCGGTAGGATCACGTCAGCTGTCATCAAAGCTGAGCCCAGCTGCTGTCTTACCAGCGAGCTCGCCAACGATGGCCTGACCAATTGGCTGTGTTGCCCCTGTGACGACGCAGACGAAGCCGTACAGCTTGCCATCTGAGCGGTAAGGGGAAAAATGGGAGGAGGAGTCATTTAAGTCGGGCATGGTTCAATGTTGAAGATGAAGAAGGTGACTGAGTCGGGTCGTTTAGAGTAGAGGGATGAGGTAAGTGGTAGATAGGGGAATAGAGATGGACAGGGTGGGGTTTGATGGGTTGTGCAAAGGGATTGAAAGAAGGAGGTAGAAGTGGGATAGTAAAGTACCGGAATGGCATATTCCAGAAGCTCCATGGTGAAGTAAGATGGGTGTAAAGTAAAGGGGTGTGGTAAAGAAAAAGAAAGTTGTTTTGTTTTGTTTTTTTCCCATTACCTTCACCTTCGTTAACTACTGTATTGATTTATTAGTTGTCGTCCTTATCGGCCGGCTCTAGCTTTGCGATAAAGACCAGACCATGACCGAGGGACTTGACCAAGGGTTTTTCTTTTTTCTTTTTATGCTTTCTTTTGATTCTTTTGATTCTCATCATTATTTACTGTATCTGATAAGAGTAAAGATTATTGATATATATGTATCGTACATATGAGAAGAAGGTAGTGGGATCAGAGCCATATTATGATAACTATCTGAACCCACGTTTCTGCCAAGTTTGTTGCATTTAGATATCCTGAGACCGCAACGGATCAGCCTCGTTGGTGCTTCATGAGTGCTCATTCTCTCCTTTTTTCTATCTTTCTCTCTTTCTCTCTTTCTCTCTTTCTCTCTTTCTCTATTCCTCTATTCCTTGCCCTCTTCGACACCATCTTTTCCCTGCCCTCACAGCCATGCTATCCTAATCTATGACTGAGCACACACCCTCCCTGTTCGTCCAATAGGAAAGTCTAAATGACATCGCCCCGAATCCGGTTCGAAGAAAACTTCTTTTGCGGTCTTTATACCCTGTTTTGGTAATCAAGGTGTTCGCTTTTAGCTACCAGAGGCCGCATCCAGCCGACAGCTGCTGCTGGAGAAAGGCCCGCAAAGCTCAACATACCATTTGCTTTCTATCTCATCTAATTTTGGGGGAAAAAGCGATTTCTTCCTAGTACCAGTCTGGCAAAGGCCTAGCACTTTTGTTTCACAGCTTCAGGCTAGCTCGATCCACGCACAGAAGCCAACGACCTAAAGGTACGCCGAAAACAATAGGGATGATCCAGCAGATGTCAAAGATGCAATGACAAAGAGAACGAATCTCAGCAATGTCATAGATGGTTGCTTCGCGTACTTCCTTTCACACCAGACTTTTCGACTTATGCAAGTCTTCCTCATTCACCGTGAAGCTTTCTGAAGCCATATCTCATTCAAAGAATTGCATTGCCAAATGTAAAATATTGTCTCTTTGAGTCGGCTGAGGGCAAGCATCAATTTCATATTTATGTAAGCTGCTTACAAGTGTAGAATTACCCACATGTTTTGTCATTCCAAGGGCCATATTTGGAATGGAAAGTAACTTCCGAGGAATGGAGGCCAACCGCACGCAGTATTTACCATTCCAGAATTTCCGAATGCGATGTTTACATTTCAACAACAGAATTGGCTTATAAGTACACGACGCGTTATTCCATATCTCTTCAGTTTTTGTTTCCATTCCGCGTGAGACGAAGATTCTCCCTTGCAGAGGCACCATGGCGCTCGCGTTTCTACTCGTTCTTTACACGTATCTTGGATTTGCTGCTGCCCTTTCAAAGGAAGGATGGCGGTCTCAATCGATCTACCAGCTTCTTACCGACCGCTATGCTCGAACCGATGGAAGCACGGCGCCTTGCGCTGATCTCGGAGATTATTGCGGGGGCTCATGGCAGGGGATCACCAACAACCTGGACTACATCCAGAGCATGGGATTCACAGCCATATGGATATCGCCTATCACAGAGAACATACCAGTCATCACCTATGAAGGAGCGGCTTACCATGGATTCTGGCCACAACAGATCAACCAAATCAACTCGAATTTTGGGACCGCAGCGGACTTGAAAGCCCTGTCCAATGCCGTGCACGAGAGAGGCATGGTATGTCAATGAATCATCGGTGCGACAAGGAGGGCAGACGCTGATGTGGCATAGTACCTTATGGTCGACATGGTTACAAACGACATGGCTTGGAACGGCAATTACACCACCGTCGACTACTCTGTATACGATGTTTTCGATGACTCAAGTTATTACCACCCGTACTGCCCCATCACCGATTATCAAAATTCAACCAATGCGGTGGAATGTTGGTCTGGCGACCAGCATATTTCGCTTCCTGATTTGGCAACGGAGAATAGCGTTGTTGTGGACAAATGGCAAGCGTGGGTCTCGAATATTACTTCCTTCTATGGCATTGACGGCATTCGGCTTGACGCTTGTCTTGAACAAAACAAACCGTTTTTCACATCCTTTGAATCGGCCGCCGGGGTATACATTATTTGTGAAGCCTATGACTACCCGATAGATGTTGTTTGCGACTACCAGAATTACGTTAGTGGCTTGCTCAACTTTCCCATGTGGTACTTGGTCATCGATGCCTTCGGATCCATCTCAGGCAGCATCACCAACCTGTACAACGGAATCACTGAAATCCAAGGCAATTGCACGGATGTCTCCCTACTGGGAAACTTCGTGGAAAACCACGACGTCAATCGCTTCCCCTACACGGTTACGGATATTGGACTGGACCAAAACGCCATCGCCTTTGTCATGCTCAACGATGGCATCCCGATCATATACGCAGGAGAAGAGCAGTACTATTCAGGTGGCCCCCCACCTGCCGATCGAGAGACAACATGGACCTCCAATTACAATACCACCACCATCTACTACCAGCTTATTAAAAAGATCAACGCCATGCGAACATGTGTAATCGCCAAAGACTCTACATACACGACAACCAAGTCAGTCCCTTTCTATCTGGATAGTCAGGTGCTGGGCGTGAAGAAGGGAGCGAGTCCGACAATGCAGATAGTTGGGGTATTCAACAATCGCGGTACCGGCGCCGAAGCCTACACGATCAACATGACCGAAACCGGCTGGACCGCGGGTCAAGTTATCTACGAGATATATACCCAGCAGAGTGTCACAGTGACCCCGGAAGGGTACCTCCCGGTCTACATGTATGGCGGACAACCAAGAATGTACTTCCTTCTGTCATCTTATCAATGTTGTTCGGGCATCGGTGGTAACGGCGCCAGTGGCGTCGCTGGCGTCGCTAACCTCTGCTTGAGCACCAGCTCGTCGACGTCCACGAAGATTACGTCAATTGTTCCGTCAACATCGGCAATAGTCAGTTCTTCGACAGCGGTTTCAAGCTCTTCGACCTCTTTGATAGTACTTCCAAGCTCTACGCCAATCGTTCTATCCACTTCAAGTACAACCACTTCTTCGACAACTCTTTCAAGCTCTACGCCAATCGCTCCGTCGACCTCGAGTACAGCCATTTCGTCGACGCAGCTTTCAAGCTCTACAAGCGCTTCGCCAATCGTTCTGCCTACCTCGAGTACAGCCATTTCTTCGACAGTGCTCTCAAGCTCTACGTCAATTGTTCTGTCCTCTACCTCAAGTACAGCCTTTTCTTCGACAGTGCTTTCAAGCTCAACGCCAACTGTTCTGTCTACTTCGAGTACAGCGATTTCTTCAACAGTAGCTCCAAGCTCCTCGCCGGGATCTTCCAGCTCCTCAGCTTTACTCCCAAGTTCGACGCCAATCGTTCCATCTACTTCGAGTACAGTCACTTCTTCAAGCTTAGCTTCAAGCTCTTCAGCAGTACTACCAAGCTCTACGACAAGCTCTGCAGAAGCTTCTGTAATACCGGCGTCTTCCACTCAGAGCTCGTCCCCGGGAACAAGCACCTCAAATCCGACTAGCGGTGTCCCGTCATTGTCTAGCTCCAGCGGTAGTTCGTCGGCCCTTCCGGCATCCACCGCTCCCACCTCTTCAGGTGTCGCTATTCCAACCACCTCCAGTGCATCCACGGCATCGAACGTTCCAGAATCTGTGTCATCCTCGGCAGCACCGGCTCCTGCGACTGCAGCACCTATATGTCCGTCTGCGGACGGCAATACTTTTATTGCCAATGGTCAGGAGTTTGTGGTCGGTTGCGCCATTGATAGTGACCAAGAATACTTTACCCAGATGTCAGGTACCGACATAGCAGACTGTGTTCATATATGCACTACGTATGCAGGAACAAAAGTTTGCGCGGCAGTGACCTACAGCGACGGAATCTGTTATTTGAAATCCAGCCCTGGAGCCGTCTACAACCAGAACAGCTCGGACAGCGCCTTCGTGATCAGCACCCCGAACGGCCCAGAGACTGTAGCCTCCGGCTACTTAGCGGGCAATATCTCACAGGCGGCCCCAACTTGTCCCTTGGCCAACGGAAACACTTTCGAAATCGACGGCTATGTCTATGTTGTGGCCTGCAATATTGACACCTACGTCGTCGATATTTCCACGGCTCCTGGTGCCGATCTTGCCACATGTGTGGAGAGCTGTGTTTCTTTCTCCGGCACGACATCTTGCGTGGCTGTGACACTGAACAATGGAACTTGCCATTTCAAAGGCTCGGTCGGAACAGTCTACCACGCTTCTGGCGTAGACACAGCCTTCATCATAGCGGACAACAGCAATCCTACAGCACCGCCGTCCGGCAACCTATCGCTACCATCTAATCCCACCGGCAATCCAATCCCACCGTCTAACCCCGTCGGCCACCCGTCCCTACCACCTAATGCCACCGGCACGTATACAATCGTCTCTGGAACTGAGGTGATTGTGTACGAGCCCGACCTCACCTACGATTGTCCATGATAACAACCATGAGTCAAATTGAACGCCAGACGCTTGGATCTATGCGACAGGAAATTGGCAGGAGTACTGCAACGTTGCGCTTACAGGGTCTGGGACACATGTTTATGGGGCAGGTTTCTATTAATTGTGCTTTGCGGAGACTATTTCTTCTGCTCATCGCGTTTCCTAAAGTGTTTAAGTACCTTAGCTACCATAATATATGAATGGGATTTACCCTCGTGGAGTCTTCCCGCGCTCTCCCCTCATCCTCCCGATGACTCCGAGAAACAGCACGGTCAATAGCACACATACCTCAAGCACACATGGCACGAATATCATCATCATGACGAGCACGTGACGATGGATCTCTTACTCGATGTTGCCAACGCTCGAAAAGGCGCCAGAACGACGGACCCGTAGGAGTCCAGGTACCGAGCCAAAAGGACCCTCAAGGTCAGTATACTCTCGAGGCAACAATCAAAGAAGATGGCCACGCGCAAGTGACCCGTAAGCATCCCAGATCATGCCAGCAAAACGACACCTAAGCTGTAGATTTTCGATTGGGCGCCCAATTACTGCAAGCATGTGCAATCACCACCGCTTGCGTATAGCCAAAAGCGAGGAGGAAAGCGAACCGCAGATCTGGCTTGTCGATGAGATGTACGAACGCATCCTGATGTAAACACGTGGCGAATAATTTCCTCGTCTTGAATGGCGGTTTGTGTTTAAGCAATGTTAGTTACCTTCCAAGATCGAGAAAAAGTGCGCAGCCAGAGCATGCACAAAAACCGCGGAACCTATCAGGGCCGGGGAACGGTGTGAGCGAAGGGTTCATTATCTCATCCGGCGGGCCTGACTTTGCTGCTTGTCCGGGTTTCGAATCACCCAATGAGATGGATGCATGATTGACCGACGAATCGAGAAAGTGGGTGAAAGAACCAATCGCAGCGGCTTACGCCTCAGTAGGTAGTTACTGTATCTGACTGCGGGAACAAGCACACCATTCTAGCGAAGTAAAATTACCTACCGCCCGCATGCAAACAGCTAATCTTGCAATTACCATCTCCATCTGCCTCGTAATTGGAGACCATTTGGTAATTGGTCGAAGAAGCGCCCTAACACATCCTCGATCCCTCCAATCAACCTCTTCCGGCCATGAAATATAGCTTTGAGACGCTCCTCTCTAATACAGGAATGTACTTCATCGCCACGTTGTCAGATGTGATTTGGAGATACCAAGACTCAGTAAAGACTGTCCAATCTTGAGGTGAACCGAGACCGCAGCTATTCCTTAGTCTCGCACCTACAGCGCACATGCTGAGCACAATAAACTCCACGCACAACACCCACAACGATAGGATTTCTGGGTATACGATGATTGAGTAAAGTTGCCCATGCAAATAACAGTTGGTCGGGGGCAAGGCTCTGGCGGTCTTTTTTTTTTTTTGAAAGCCATTGATTTGAAGAGTGTGCAATTACTAGCACTAGGCTACCTACCTATTCTCCTGCGCTAGCCCCTTCTTCCCTTCCCGTTTTAATTCGATCTCCAATGCTTGCATCAACCTTTCTAACACCCATTTAGGCTCGTCGCCAGCAGTCATAAGCGGACTCCTCTGACCCAGCCAGCTCCACGGCTTCAGTCGACCATCTTTTTCTCGAGTACTAGCGGGTCCTTCCCCATTAGCTGTCGCTGCTAGTTCGGATTGATGTACCCCCCACGGCCTTCGATGCCTTTCCCAACTCGATTCGTCCTCGTCTAAAAGCTTCAGAAACCATGTCCATTCAGCGTACGTGTATTGACGGGGTGGCGTAGCCCCGATATGCTGGACGACGTTTCTCATCTCTTTCATCAGCAAATAGTAACGATAGTGTTCACCCGCAGCAAGATCCTTAGCATTACTACCAGGGTGCTCGTTCATACTTTGTGTTATACCCTTGACAGCTTCAGCGTGAGCGGGATCATCAGTCTCAGCATTGTCATATGTCATATCGTCCATGAAACCTGGCGGCTTCGCTGACTGGAATTCGCTTCCCTTGGCCTTTGAAGCTTCGTCTTTCATGGCAGATAGAGCACCGGTTTTCTCAGGTAAATGATCGCTGACCCATAATGTTATGGTGTTGACACCTTCATTTATGACGCCACCGACACTGCCGATAAGGACTGTCAAGGTAGGTAAAGCAATAAGAGACCAGAGTACGAAGACTGGTTTGGCAGAGTTGTCTTGCGGGTAGAAGTCGCCGTAGCCAATCGTTAAGAACGAAACGTACGTAAAATATCTACTGGAGAGTCAGCTTTCGCTTTCCAGCAGCAGGGTGGACTCTCGAATCAGAGGGATGCCGTACAAGGACTCAAAGTAGCTCCAATTCCCAGCGCCTTTTTCTGCTTGCCAGAAAGCAACCGCTCCAATAAACCACAAAATGACGAAGACACCAGCGGAGAATCCAACTGCTAACATGCGATTGCGATTTGCGGCTTTCCGCTGCACCTCACGCATGATATCGAACTCTTGCTCCCGTTGATGCAATTCAGAGGAAGGATCGTTCTGAACCTCTCGCACTTTGAAAAGCCGCAGGTGCATAGTGCCGGTATTTGGATCGAACTTTTTTAGAGCCTTCTGCCGTGCCTTTTCCACCATGCGAATTGAAACCTTCGTTGAGGCGCGGTCTAATGCTAATGTGCTTACAGAAGCTACTATCAGGCCGACAAATAATATACCTCCTACTGCCATTGGAAAGAAGAGTGACCTCCCCAAATGGGTCTTTGGGCTGAAGTCGCCATATCCGATTGTGAAAAGTGTGACGTCGACCCAGTACACCGCATCAAGATAATCCCAGTCTTCGATGTAAGCATAGACTGCTGCGGCTGAAAGGAGGTAACTCAGGAAGAGAAGGACCTGGATCATCAGCGTCTTCTGAGTAAATGTCAGCTTGAAGTCCGAGCTGTACTGGCCAAACCAGACCCCACTAGCAGTGGCGACTAGCAGCGAAGCAACAATGAAATACAGAGCCGCAGCGAGGATAGCGTAGTAGTAAGCCTGGGAGAAAGTCCGGGCCTGACCAGGTGGGAGAGGAAGATGCGACGGCGCTGCGGCGACCAAGCCTATTAACATAAGGCCAGAAATGTACCAGCCTATGATGGTAGCCGGTTGCGCGATCTTGAAAGGGATACGGCCGAAGTTGTTCGCCAAGAGGAACATGTTGGCGGTAATGGCAATGATGAATGAGACAGCATTGACGGCCAATACCCTGAAGTAATCAGCTTCCCCCCTCCCATCTCTTTATGAATCAGATCCTTACCAGCTTGGATCGGAGACGTATCGGCCCTCAGATTCGGTCGACGATGGGGTTTGTATGAGCCTCCAATGCTCTATCAAGGCGCAAAGACTGAAAGCGGATGCCATTGGTCCAAACGTGCCTGCTATGAGCTTTATCGATAGCTCAATCAGCCTGTTGTGACATGGTAATACGTTCGGGTGAGGTCTATCCCACCGGGAAAAGGGTCGTGGCGAACCACCATCGTCTGCATTGCGTGTTAGCAAGTTACTTTCTCGAATTGTCGGGCCTCGCGATTGGAATGGCGAGAGAGGATTGACGCATACGATGGACTCAAGTGATCTTCTTCTGCTTCCTCTTCATCTTCCTCCCTGTACGCCTCTTTTTTCTCTTGCAAGTCGACACGCTCCTCGCCAACATTGCTGTCCATTCTTGAAGATGAATGTGCAAATGAATGGTTGAGTGGATGGAGTGCTTGCACGGATTGGAACTGCCATGTTTACTCCTGGATTTCCTTGGCGGAATAGTTCGGTGACGCAATCCACTGGGCCGGAGCTTATCATTATTGATTGACATTTCGGTGTCAGTCGGACCAGGACGCATCCAATGCAATGCAATGCGAATCACTGCATTTGAGAGCCAATGCATATATCATAGAGTAGGTGTTATGATACCGTCGTTATACAAAGGAAAGAGGAAGCGAAGAGAGTAGGTAACAAGAGACGCCTTTCCTTTGGCGCTGACAAGCTTTTGCCAAGGGGAGCCAAGGATCGAAGCGTGTCCACCAACGTTCGAGGGTTACATGTACCTAGGTACTTTAGAAGACAGTGGGGTCCAAGTTGCCAAGACCTTAGGTGCCTCGGTGCAAGTACTTGTATGGAGAGGTCAGAGGGATAGCGATTTCTCTCTGATACATATTAATTATCATTTGTAGCTCACCACGAATCTTCCGATGATACTAGTAAGTGCGTCGTGACGTCGGTCCAAGCTTCTCTGGAGCCTTCCTAACCTTCAGCTCTCTTCCCTTGCCCTCACCCACTCTTTCATCTCACCTTTTCCAGCATCCCACTTCCACACCCCTCCGTCACCCACGTTATACTGATAGTAATTTTGCGTAGAGTACTTCTCCACTCCTTTCCTGAAAGTGATGTTGATTCTCCCTCCTTCACTCCCCTTGCCTTTCCTCTTGGGAATGCTATGCAGCCAATTCGCTTGCGTCTTCCCTCTCATGAGCACCATATCTCCACTCGCTAACGGTAGCTTCAATGGCGGCTTACTATCTCGCTCTGGTGGCTCCTCTCCATCTTTGGGTGTTATAGCCTTGTGCTTCATGCAAAAGTCTCGGGTTGCGCCGAGGGAGAAAGAGGCGATCGAGGGGTCGGGACCAAGAAAACGCTCATCGTCGCTGTGGTAGGATATGCTATCGGCCCCGTTGGCGTAGTAATTAACGAGGCAGAAGTTGTAGGTTGCTCCCGTGAAAATCTCAGTGAGTTGACGGAGGTGATCAAGGCAGTGGGGTATAGGGCGGGGAGTGTATATTTTGTAGCGGTCTGGAGGGATCATTTTAGAGGTTTGACCATCAATGAGGGCACCATCTGGGGTGAAGTTGGAAGAGGTGTCTACGCCAAATACCGTGGTAAAGCGGGGAGTGTTTATACGGGTTTCGACTCCATGGCGTTTAATGGTGTATTGTACTCTATAGAAGAAGAGCGTATTTCGCAAGAATTCGAACAGCTCTCTTTCGGCTGTGGGCGGGATGTAAGGTTGAAAGTAGAGGAGGTCGAGATCGGGCTGGTCATTAATTTCCTTGGCTTGACAAGCTGGCACTTCGTTTAATTCTTCGACGATATATGGTGGAAGGTGAGGTATGGGGAAGGGATACGCCGAGTGATTGGAGACTTCAGTGCTGTCGAGTGGCGCAGGTTCTGCATTCTGGCGAATCTTCTTTTGAGAAGTGGGCGTGAAGAAGTTGTCAAGGGCCCGTTTCTTAGACATCAAGAGCTGTCGTAGCTGAATAATTCGGTCATCTAGACTCATAGATTTGCATTTTAGGTAAGTACTTTAGTGATGCATTTATGATTTGCGTCATTGAAGACGCGTTTCGGAAACGCGTGAGCCGCCAAGACAGAGATCGCGTTCTAAGGATCTATGTAGAATCGCGTCACAGAAGGAAAATGTCAATTGAAAAACATCCCCAAAATTAGTTATGATATATTGAGGAAAAACACGCAATTGCAGAATTTGGTGGGGAATCGAGAGCTTCAGAGCCTCTGTCCATATAAACTTCGCGTGTAGATTCTCTTTCGATGAGTGTAAATTTGGGTTTGATAGTCACAAAACTGATTTCTCATCGAAGAAGTGTCGCAGATAGGAAAGAAATTCGATTAGACAAGAACAAAGTCAAGCAGAAACACGACCACTGGATGTAGAGAACGCCGGAAGTCAGACCAAGGAGCAAGCATAAGAAAAGAGAACGCTGCAAAACGGGAATCGGGACTTTTCGTTGAGGCCACTGTGGCTTGGTCTTCCACGAGAAGCAGCCTGGGTTCTTCAGTCGAGACCGACCGAACAACTTGTGGCGAAGCATCCACCAGAACAGATATCGAAGGGGCCTACTCCGGACGGAGTCATCACGAGCGAGTACGAGAATGCGATAAAGCCGACAGTGGATTGTAAGGGGTATGAGATTGACAGAAATAGCGGCCAACCTATTGATCGGATCAAAGCATTAATATACGAAGAATCATGCTACACACGACTCTTCACTAAATGGAGAATCAGCAGTCCTACATTGAAGTGAAATATTTAGTGACAAAGGTCTGGAATTGTAAGATCTATTTTTAAGTGCATGAACAATATGAGATTGTGCCAACGCATGATTCACTGATTTGCAATCATGGATCCTGCTTCTATAGATGCTGCTGTCGTTCCTTCGTCGTTGCGGCTGGGCATAAGTCGTCAGGGTGGCACATTCTGGAGTCTATGTCTCCTTCTCGTACGTCGCCGAGTGACTAGGTAGATCTGTCAGTACCTAAAGTACCGGAGGTGGAAGGCAGACTACTTCTTCAAGATTCTCTCGATCCCGTCCAAGCCTTTCTTGAGGGTCTTCATTGTAGGTCCATACGAAAGGCGGATGAAGTGGTGACAAGGGCTGTCAAACAAATCCCTTCTCTTAGCCGGGTTCAGGTCGAAGAAAATGCCCGGGACGACTAAAAAGTACAGATTCCATGTTAGAGGTTGTTTCTCTCGTCACACTTTTATCCTTACCGATGACCTTTTGCTCTAAGCACTTCTGGAAAAAGTTTAGCCCGTCATTGATTCCCGCTGGTAGGTCACTCAAGTCGAGCCAGATGTAGAAAGTCGAGTCTGGGACATTCTTGATCTTGAATCCGAGATCCTTCAATCTACCTAAAACGTAGTCACGCTTGTTTCGGAAATGGGTCTGCAATGCTTTCATTTCATTCAGAACTTTCGTGGGCTCCAGCATTGGGATTGCAGCTTCTTGGAAGGGCACATTGGTTCCTCCGTCGAGATATGAGCCGCAAGAGCCGATGGCTTTGATAAATTCCTTGGGTCCGACAATCCAGGCAACGCGCCAGCCCGGCAGGCGAAAGCGCTTCGTCAAGCCATCAATCTGCGTTAATTTTCGGTGTTAGCCTTTTCTTTCCATGGCCAGCTCTGGGTTTGAAGACATGCCAGTTTGCACCCCAATGGAAATGAGTCACGAATTTACGTACCAGGAGGACGTCGTCCTCGTCAACGTCCACAATGTTTTCAGCTGCGCTCACCGTGGTACCATCACAGTTACTGGTGTAGTTGTAGCCACCATAGAATTCGTCCATAATCAGTGTTGCTCGATCACGGCACAAGTCTTGGATCTCTGCAAGCTCAGGATTCTTCACACTAGATTATAATTCGGGGTCAGTCTTGCTCAATTACGAGGGTATAGCGAGCCTTGGAGCAGGTCTCGAGAGTGAAAACTCCCGAACGTGCCTCAAGACTCAATTTTTGGTTCAAAAGAGAAAATATGGACTCGGGAAACACGTACACGTGACCAGTCGGATTTCGAGGGTTGGACGTCAAGATAACGGAAGTACCGCGCGCAATCTCATCGGCAATCTTTTCTGGATGGATATGATAACCATCGGCTTCAGATAGAGGCGAGGGGATAGCAGCAAAGTTTCTGAAGAGGCCCAGCATTTCATTGTAGGCCGTGTAATCAGGAATGAAGAAACCCAAATAGGCGTTGTTCAAGACAGCAGCAATGCGGATGAGACCAGCTCTGCCGCCAGGGACAACAGCAACATTTTCCCAGGTGTACTTGCTGTCCTTGCCCTGACGATGGTGTACGTTATACAAATTGGCGATGGCAGCTCTCAATGGCTTGATGCCTGCAGTTGGCCCATACTCACGGCCGGCCATAGAGACGTCGATAGTCTTGGGGCGTTCAAAGCTTCCTTCAATATCGTCGTCGACTTCCGGTGCGCCTTGGCCCAGATTAGCCCATTCTGTAGGATCATCTTGAAAGCCATGTTCGGTCGCCCTCTCCGTGCACCATACTACACCAGTGCTAGCTCTACTAGGGTCGAGGCCGGCATGGGGCCGATGTCCTTCATGAGCATTGCGGAATTGGCGATGGATCTTGGAATTCAATTCGCTACAAGCACTTCGATCAACAAGTGAAGACAATGGAAATTGACATTGGGGAATTGAATGAAAGAAAATGATAGGGTTAGGTACCTTGCGCTCGGGCCTTTGCTTACAGAGAATTTTCGGCCTGAAGAAGTCATGTCGGGGAGATTGGGAGAGATGCAGAGATGATGCTGTTTGCGGAATACCAAGAATACCAAGGATACCAAGACACGCTGGCTCGCTGTGAGGTGATGATGTTGTGCCTTATGTTGGACTGGGGGGTGCAATGCTTTGGGACCTTAGGCGGGGCGAGGCGGGGGGATTACCTTATTGATAAAACTTTCAAGGGCGGGAATGCTTCCGTGATTCATGGTTAGGGGAGCAGGGGTAGGTAATAATCAAAAGGGGTCACACCTCTCGCGTGGCAGCCAAAAAAACAAAACACAAAAAACAAAAAAAAACGTTAAGTTAAATAATAATTAATCCCCTAAAGCGAATTTCGAAACGAATGCTACACTTTCATTTCCAGTTCATAAAATAGGTATCCTGGTGTCAAGAGTCGAAGGATCAAGATGCCGTGGCTAAGCCATCGTGATGGACACATCTAGAAGTTGAGATCATGATCCTTCAAGTAGGTAGGTAGCCATGTGTGTCTCGCCTCGTATTCTTCCGAGAAGCCCGTGCTGCCCCAAAAAAGACGTTGACGGCGGATATATTGTTATGTATGCGTATGTGCATGCGAGTGGAGTCTTTCTTGGCCATGGCTTGCAGAAAAACGAAGATCTACCTACTCCGTACAGCGCAATTTCCTTTCAAGTGCTGACACTGAGGGGTACATCCGTCTTCTCGGTCTTTGGCATGATCAGTGCGTCCAGATCACTCAGATACGGGCCTCTGGGCGATCATCTCGCCTATGGTTGGGCTTCAGCCCCTGACCCCTGCCTACCGCCCTTGCCAAAAAATTGCTAGGTAACTTGTTATGGGGCCATAGTATAGTGTGGAACTAATGCAGGCAAGAATACCTAGGTGCCCTGTGCCTTGCGTCAACGAAAGCTTGAGGCTTTTGACGCCCGCCCATGAGCAGAGCAGCCGGAGTCGTGCCGCCAAATGTCCACAATCCCACCGAATGCAGGAAACTAGCAGATCAATCATGATCTGTCCATACGTGAGCCAATGAATTCCTTCTTGCCCGGGAGACTTGACAACGAATGAAGAAATTCCAGCACACTCTTGCTTTTTCACTTTGCCTCATCACAAACCGGATGTTGTTGGTACCCCGACAAAGGCTTGATCTGTGGACGTGGATTGGCTGATCTACCAGTAGAAGCGTGCCTTCTGCCTACCTAAGCCCAAAAGCTCAACCTAACCACGATACGCGGGCTGTATCCCTGCAGATTGACCACACGTCAGTCAAAGATTAGTCGTTGGTAGTTCGGAGAAACGTTTCGCAGGAGTTCCTCAGCGCTACCGAGTAGGTACATATGTATAGGCTGAGCGCTGGTGGGGAAAGAAATAGATACAGTCCCACACCTTTCTGCATCCCTAGATACCCATCTTAATATATCAATGTATTATACCGCTTTGCTTCCTCCCAAACGCTCCATTGATTGATATTGATACTGTTGGGACCTATGTTCATCCATTCCTCACAACATGCCAAGACCTGGCACTAGTCACGAAATGATGGTACCTTGTACTTGTACGAGTACCTCCTTGAACAGCAATAGTAATAATGATTGGGACAACTTTCCTCCTGCCGTCAAGCGAAAGGTACGTAAACTCATTCCTCTCAACACCAGTCGGACATGACGTCGTACTCCTCCCTTGGCCTGAAGCTCCAAGTAGCTAATTAGACCTTCGTTCAACAGTATTTCTCATCTCTCGAGAAATTGAGGCTTGCTCAGAACTCCGCGTCCGCAACAAAAGCTGCCTCAGTGAAAAGCCGTCATGGCACCGTGAAAGCTTCCAAACCAAAACCCTCACCATCACGTCCGGCGCTGGCTAGGAGAAACTCAAGTTATTTCAAGAATCCTCACATCTTGCGAAAGAAGACTCCTTCGCCCACCAGCGACACCTTTCTCCCCTCAGATGCTCAATGGTTCCTCAGACTTCCCCATAAAGTCCAACGAAAGCATTTCACCAGAGAGGAGCGCCTTGCGTTGTCAGGACTGCGAGACAGCATCGTTTTCGACGCATCTTCAGACGAGAAATACGCCAAATTCTACATACAAGGCAGGGAAGGGAATCGAAGTGTGCCAACGTTACGGTCCTCATCACATTCGAGCCTGTCATCTCTGAGCATACTTGACGACGAACAACAAGCGGATTCAGCCATTGACATGGACGGTTCGATGATCTGGTTCGATGACGACCATGACTTGGACTTGTCTTCAAAGCTACAATTGGACGATTACCATGAGTTCATGACCAAAGCTACAGAATCTGAAGTCAAGCCTTCGAAGCGCCGCCCTTCATTCCGGAAAGCGTTATCTCTCAATCAGTTGCCATTTGGTGCGAATGCATCTCCAGTCCCGCCCCTTCCGAGAACCACTCATCCCGTACCACTTGCAACCGCGCCTCTACCACAACCAGTGCATCAGCATACCAAATCTCACTCGTTCTTCGTACCCGCTCAGGAAGCCCAGACATCTAATTCAGCCATTGAGGCAAAATATTACCGAGACCCTGAAGCCAGACTCCAGCTCCGCGTCTATTTAGCCTCTCCTCAAAATTTCGATGAAGCAATTGAGTTCGGGTTCCCATCCATGGACGACACGGAAGACCGGCCCTTAAGCCGACCTCCACTCTCCCGAGCCCACAAAACTGCACCTTGCAAAACGTTCCTCCACGACGATATCCCCTCTCTTTTCGATGCTCTCGACAATGACGATGACGCCGAATCTACCACCAGTCTTCCAGAACGAAATGCACCTTACACTCCCTTGGACAATGTCTTCAGCCACGACGCCACCCTCCTCTCGCCTTCGGTAACCACTTCTCCTGGCTCTAGCAGCACACTCTTACCCAAACCCGCCCTCCGCCACCACACCTCCGAACCTTTTGCACAGTTGCTTGCCGGAAGCAGAGAGATGACTCTTCGTATGACGCTCACGAGGCCAGATTTGCGAGCTGATGAGAAAGCGCTGTACGCAAACACCACAGGCGATGATCCTCTTGCATTAGAGCATCTACCGCCAACGAAGAAAGAATCGGATATCTGGGATCAGCTTCCGAAGGAGCGTAACACTCTGAAGAAGTTCTGGAGAAGAGTAAGTGGGAAGGGATGTTGAAGGCTTCCAGCAGGAAGGCCTGTTGCTACATTCGCTATCTACACATTATCTGGGGCTGATCTTGGAAGCCCAATACCTGCTGTTCTTTAGCGCTTGAAGCGGTTTGCAAGGTTTAAGGGAGTTACTTGCTGAGTTGGGTGCTACATTGACGATACCAATCTTGATGAACTGCTGAGCCGTTTTGCTTTCACGACTTGTATTACTATGACAGGATCTGATGCGGGCTTGGCTTGCTCGATCTACTACCAATCAATCACATTCTAAAGATTACCAGATTCGCTTCCGCACTTGCAAAGCAGTTTTCCCTTCAAGTCTCCTCCGAATGTTTCCAGGGAAATCATCCCAATCCTCTCCCAATGCTAGGCTGGAACCTATGCCATCATCGCAACGATAGCCCTTTCGATTATTGTCCTGCATGCCTTCACCTGATGGACCAGAGCACCCTGGACCGCCAACATCGCTGCCAGGATCAGCCACCGGTCCCCTTGACTCTCACAAGGGAATCCGTTGCCATTTGAACTATCGTATTGCGTCGGCGTAGTTGTGGTTTACCATGGTGAAGAGTCTAGGTCTGGATCTACGTGAGGAGCACAAGCGTTCGGCATAGGGGTCGCGTGATGACGAGAAGAGTGATGATCGGTACGTAAATCGGAGCACAGCGAAATGGATGGTAGGGATAGTGAGAAGCCGGTTCTTATTGGCACTTTACATGCAGATTGATTGATCGATCGATTAACGAGGTACGTTCGACCTGCTTCATGGAACTGGTGGTGTTCCTCGCTTCCAACTCAACCCGGTGACCGCGATCCTTCAATAAAATTGACGGATTGGACACCCTAAGGCCGCGAACGTTGTCTACAGAGAAAGGAGTAGGCCAAGAACCACGGGGAAAATTTGATGAGCATCACGGAAAGAAAGATCAGCCCACCACTCGGAGTACTGGCCGCTCGTGTATCCGAAACAAAAGGTACCTTATTAATCTTCAATCTTCAATCTTCAGTCTGTGCAAGGGTAAAAGTGGCTCCGCAACTTGCAACACGTGAGATGTGGCTAGAAGAAGAAAGGGGATTCACGTCTCATCAAGTAATGCATGGAAATCACAAATTCATCTAGCGTAATAGCGCTTGCGCAAATATTGCTTTATAGGACTTTACATCGGTACCTATCTACCGTGACAATGCAATATCATCGATCCTAAGTATCATCTTCACCGTCTCTGCCGCCAACTCCACCGCACTGGTGCTCACTAGTAGCGGCTGGAGCACGTTCTCTTCTTGCATGTTATTCTTGACGCCTCCACTTCGGATGCTGACTCCCGCGTTCTTCTCGCCAAATTCGTGTCGATGTCTTAAATCCGTGACTACTCGTATGCTGTTCAATCCAGCGTTCTCCGCGAGGGTTGTCGGGATCACCTCCATAGCATCTGCAAATGCCTTCCAACAGATCGCTTCGGTGCCAGTCATTTCTCTCGATTGCCTTGAAAGAGTGTTGGCAATCGCGATCTCAGGCGCTCCACCGCCGGCAATGAGTGCTTTCTTCTTCACCAGGCACCGGATAACGCAAAGAGCATCATGAAGAGAGCGTTCGGCTTCATCGAGGATGAGCGAGTTAGCGCCGCGGCAGACTATGCTGACCGTCTTGGGAATGTTCGGCTGCTTGTGGACGATGCCAGTGACTTTGACGATACGCGAGCCCGACGCTTGAACCTCATCCAAGAGGTCAGCGGAGCCGAGCTTGTCCTCCGTGAAAGAGTCGATATCTGCAATTGGTTTGCAGCCTGTGCTCTTACATATGAACTCGACTTCGTCGCGCTCGATGTCCTTGACCGCTAGGATGTTGAGTTTCGCCAAAAAATGTAGACTCAAGTCGTTGACCGCGTCTCTGAGGATAGACTTTTGTATAAGTAGGACATTGCACTTGGCTTTCTTGATTTTCTTGACCATGTTCAGTAAATACGTTCGTTCTTCTTTCAGAATCTTATCCATTTGTCGGTAGTCGTTCACGACGATCTGATTTTCCATATCCGGCTTAGGAGGGCTCAGCTGGAACTGTATCAGGGCTATTCTGGCTTTCTCCATTCTGGCAGCTCCGCCTCCGCTCTTCACTACTGGCTGATTGAGCACCAGACCGTCAATCATTTCACTGTCTTCTATTGTACCACCCACTTTCTTGACGATCCTGATATTCTTTAAGTCAACGTTGTCTGCTGTCTTCTGGTCGATAGTCTTCAGTACGGCGTCGACAGCCATAGGACCAAGCAAATTGGAGTGTTGGGAGACAATCTTGGACGAGAGCGATGTAGAGGCGGCTTGTAGGAGTGTGGTCCGATCTGATAAGGATATTGGGTGTGACATCTTCTCGAGCGTCTGTACTGCAGCTGCAGCTGCCCGCTGGAAGGATTCTGATATGACGGTAGGATGTATGCCTTTCGCCAGTAATCGATCCGCTGCTCCCAGCAGACTCCCAGCAATCACTACCACTGAGGTGGTGCCGTCTCCTGCCTCCACGTCCTGGGCTGCGCTGAGATCCACGAGCATCTTCGCCGCTGGGTGCATGACACTCATATCTTTGAGCATCGTGTTGCCGTCATTCGTAATTATAGTCTCGCCCTTTCCTGTTTGTATCATCTTGTCCATTCCTCTAGGACCTAGCGAAGTCCGTATCGCATCCGCAACAGCTCGGGCTGCCATGATGTTGGCATTTCGGACGGCCATAGGCTTCTCCTTGTCCTAGATACTGTCAGCGTCTATCGGAAGCTACGGTCCAATATATAGAATTACTTTGAAAGCATTGTTGCCAGAATTCGACTTCGGTGGGGCTGTGGTAGCCATGTTGGGTGTAGGAGGAAATCAAAACACGGAGGTGAACAATCTTTGAGCGCAATGTGCTTTTCGTAGAAGGTCTTGGGGTTTTGACTATTGTAGATGAAGCTTGGGTATAGTTCAAATATCGAAGTCGCGTCCCACGATTTTCAGTAAAGAAAACCGCGACGCTAGCGTCGGCTCAAACCGAGAGCTCTGGCCTGACATCCTTTACCTAAGCACATCTGGCACCTATCCTTAGACTATCAACTTGCTCATAATCACACCGTCTGCTATTATCCACCCTCATCATATTCGTCTAGCCCTCAAAACAACGACGCCCGGTTCGTGACTGACATTGTCGCTTATCGTCCTACACTTACAGCCACTAGAATCACTTGACTGATATTACCGACCAACAAACAGAGCACTTCGCCTCCCAAAATGCCTAGTGCAACTGGGCAGAGTTGGGAGAAGTACAAGAAAGAGTTCGCAGACGACGAAGAGCCCGAGAAGAAGATTACACCTCTCACTGATGAGTATGTCCATATGCTATGAAGACCCTTTAACGCGGTGGATTCGATTGGTCTTTGAATGATGGAGGCTGACACCGTCTACTAGGGACATTCAAGTACTTAAGACCTATGGCGCTGCGCCGTATGCTGCCGGCCTGAGACGGCTGGAAAAACAGATCAAGGAGAAGCAAACTAGCGTCAACGAAAAGATAGGTATGTCTACGATGGCAGCGACAATGCCAGATCGTAGTCCGCTTTCAACGCTGATGCCTCTACAGGAGTCAAGGAATCAGACACCGGTCTCGCACCACCACATCTGTGGGACATAGCGGCGGATCGGCAGCGAATGTCAGAAGACCATCCTCTGCAAGTTGCCCGGTGTACCAAAATCATTCAGGATGAGAAGGACGCAGAAAAGAGCAAATATGTCATCAACGTCAAGCAAATCGCCAAGTTTGTTGTTAAACTTGGCGAGCGTGTCAGTCCCACAGATATAGAGGAGGGTATGCGCGTGGGCGTCGACCGAAACAAATACGAGATTCTCCTTCCTCTTCCGCCAAAGATCGATCCCTCCGTGACCATGATGACTGTCGAAGACAAACCGGATGTGACCTATGGTGATGTCGGTGGCTGCAAAGAGCAAATCGAAAAGATCAGAGAAGTCGTCGAGATGCCTCTACTTTCCCCGGAACGGTTCGTCAGTCTAGGTATTGACCCCCCTAAGGGTGCCCTCCTCTACGGTCCTCCAGGAACCGGAAAAACACTCTGCGCTAGAGCTGTAGCAAATAGAACGGATGCCACGTTTATCCGTGTCATAGGCTCCGAACTCGTGCAAAAGTACGTCGGCGAGGGGGCTCGCATGGTACGAGAGCTGTTCGAAATGGCCAGGACAAAGAAAGCATGCATCATATTCTTCGACGAAATCGACGCAATAGGAGGTGCCCGCTTCGACGATGGAGCAGGAGGTGACAACGAAGTTCAGCGTACCATGTTAGAGCTCATCACCCAGCTCGACGGCTTCGACTCCCGTGGAAATATCAAAGTAATGTTCGCCACAAACCGCCCGTCAACCCTCGACCCAGCGCTCATGCGTCCCGGTCGTATAGATCGAAAGATTGAGTTCGCGCTTCCTGACCTTGAGGGCCGATCAAACATCCTGCGAATCCACGCCAAGAGTATGTCGGTGGAGCGGGATATCAGATGGGAGCTAATCTCGAGATTATGCCCTAACAGCACGGGGGCCGAATTGAGGAGTGTGGCCACCGAGGCCGGGATGTTCGCAATCAGAGCGAGGCGGAAGGTTGCTACTGAGAAAGATTTCTTATCCGCTGTGGACAAGGTCATCAAGGGGAATCTGAAGTTTAGCTCTACGGCGAGTTACGCGCAGTACAACTAGGGCTAAAGGGGAGGGAATTAGCGAAGGGAAGGGGGCTCGGGGGGATGCTCGGCCATCGAAGGGAAGCTGTATAATAACTTTTGAGGAATTTGCTAGCGGTGCATACAAATGCGCTCTGGACGCTACGGCGCGAAGAACACTTTGGCTCCTAATGCCATTGCAACCCTACGTAGGCTGCCTAGTTACATGAGACTCGGGTGCTGCTCCTTCGCTTAGGATCTCGTTAGCGAAAGGGCCGAACACCAGGAGATCTCGGTCACTAAGGGCAAGTGTACTTGGTCATGTGCAGTTTTAGAATTGTAATCATATACACAAAGGCTCGTTAGCAAAGGCAAATGCCTCTAAAACATCCAAAGTATGCATCCTAAACTCAGTCCATGCGCATGTGCCCGTGAATCCTTGAACATCTAGTAAGTACGCTTAAAGGGAGGTACTGCCTTGCATTCTACTCCAATGTTAGCTCATCGATTTTTTAACACGTGGGATGGATCCCAATGGGAAGGCATGCACTAACCTGCCTCATCCAACGTATGCCCGATAACGTGCCTATACCCCAACTCCACCTTCCCTTGAGGTTCCTTCTGGAAACTCAGAGTATGCTTCATCCAGTTCTCATCATCTCGGTCCGGGAAATCCTCTCTAGCATGTGCACCCCTCGACTCCTTCCGGTTGGCTGCCGAGTCTGCGGTCTGGACTGCACAGGTCAAGAGATTTCGAAGTTCAAGGGATTCAACGAGGTCGCTGTTCCATATCATACTGCGGTCTTTAGTGCCAAGCTCCGCAAATGATTGGTCAACGTCCTTAATACGCTTGCTGCCCTCGTCAAGCGATTCTTGCGTACGGAACACGGACACGTCAGTCTGCATCACCTTTTGCATTGCGCTACGGAGTTCATGTGTTGATTTGGGGCCTGACGCGGTTCGGATCTTGTCGAGCATGCTGATGGAGTCGGCACCGGCGTCCGCGCGGATTTCCTTATGTGGCATACCAGGAGAGAAATTGTCTCTGACTGTATGGCTGACTGCTCGACCGAAAACGATGAGATCGAGGAGGGAGTTGGCACCAAGACGGTTGGCGCCGTGGACGGAAACGCAGGCGGCTTCTCCACATGCAAAGAGGCCAGGGACGACTTGGTCATTGCCTTGTTCATCGACAGTGATGACTTCGCCAGTGTACTTGGTTGGGATACCGCCCATGTTGTAGTGGACTGTAGGGAGGACGGGAATTGGCTGTTTACGGACGTCGACGCCAGAGAAGATGCTAGCAGTTTCGGAAATGCCAGGAAGGCGCTCATGGAGTACCTCCGGAGGCAAATGCGAGAGCTGCAGATAAATGTGGTCTTTGTCAGGGCCGACGCCACGGCCTTCTCGAATCTCCATAGTCATTGATCTTGAGACTACATCTCGTGATGCGAGATCTTTGGCTGTTGGCGCGTAGCGTTCCATGAATCGCTCACCCTCAGAGTTTAGGAGGTAGCCTCCCTCGCCTCGAGATCCTTCGGTGATCAGACATCCAGCACCGTATATACCAGTTGGATGGAATTGGACAAATTCCAGATCCTGATTAGGTAGACCAGCACGAGCCACCATTGCCATTCCGTCCCCTGTGCAAGTGTGGGCTGAGGTACAGCTGAAATATGCTCTTCCATAACCTCCCGTTGCCAGGACGGTGTTGTGTGAGCGGAACCTGTGCAGTGTGCCGTCTTCCTGGTTATATGCAATCACCCCTTTGCATTCGCCATCTTCCATAATCAGATCCAACGCGAAGTATTCTATAAAGTAATTGGTATTGTGCCTCAGCGATTGGCCGTATAACGTGTGGAGAAGAGCGTGGCCAGTTCGGTCTGCTGCAGCGCAGCATCGGTATGCCTGCCCTCCTTTTCCGAACTTCTGCGATTGACCACCGAAGGCTCGCTGGTAGATCTTGCCCTCGTCCGTTCTTGAGAAAGGGCAGCCGTAGTTTTCTAACTCAATGACACTTGCGGGTGCCTCCCTTGTCATGTAATGTATAGCGTCTTGATCGCCCAGCCAGTCTGAACCCTTGACAGTATCATACATATGCCACCTCCAGTCGTCCTCGTGCATACTGAACAAGAGGCCTCATCAGCACCTGGCCTTTCTGCGATGGCTTGGATTGATAAAAGCTTACTTTCCCAGAGCCGCATTGATGCCGCCTTGTGCAGCTACGGTATGACTTCTCGTGGGGAATAGTTTCGATATGCACGCCGTGTTGAAGCCTGCCTCGGCCAGACCGAAGGCTGCTCGCAGACCAGAGCCACCAGCGCCCACAACAAGGGCATCATATTCATGGTCCTACCGACTCATTGTCAGGAAATCATATGCACGTTCCATGAAGACCAGTGCATACTATTATTGGGTACTTGTTGTTGATGAATGGGGATGCCTCTTTGGCTCGAAGGGGTTGGTTGGCTATGATTCGCGCTGAGAATGATGGTAAGTATTGGAGCATAGCATGCAAGTGAAGGTGTGGGTACCATGAGGTCTTGAAGTGGAAAGGAGTCGAGCGTGTCTTGTGGCTTTTGAGAACTGGCATATTGCATTAGCAGAGCGGTGTCATAGCACCCCTCATTTTTGTTTATTCAAGACTATAATGGACAGACCTTGGATGTTGAGGCAAAGCTCCGTATACCTAACGAAACCATACTGGGGGAAGAAGGCTGTCTGACTGCAGACAATTGAGCCTGGTGAGAAGAATTGTTGGAGAATGAAGTGATTTATGGAATATAAGAGTAAGAAAAAACAGTTATATAGTGGAGGCGGAAATGTCGTCGATACAATCCGCCCTCGCCACACTAGCCGGGTGTGGAGCCGAGGTTTCTTGGTCCAATCATCACCTACTTATTCAAATCTCATCCTACCCGTACACTTGTATGGACAGGACAGCAACCGTCCGTCCGTCGCCCCCAAACAATCTCATAATGTTCTCGAAATTCAGGTAGAGTGGTAGACGTACCAATTAGACTTCACTGTCTGACGACTGAAGCCAGGAACTATCAGTACCAAAAAGCACACGGGTTTCGGACGTGATTCAGGATAGCAAGAAACTTCTATCTCTTGTGATTTGTACACCAGCTCCCTCCACGAACGTCAGTGCGCTAGGCTTTTCAACTAACACTGTAATCTGTGGAATTGGAAAATCCTCAAGACATGTTCTAGCTATCAAAGCGGCGAGGGCTTCTAATGTCTGGAACTCCGATGGTTCGACAATCTAGGCATACAAGTCAATAACCTGCAGCAGGAGAGAAGTTCCAAGAGCTTGCGAGAAGTCACTACTCACACTGCAAACACGTGACACGAGTGTCGCCCACGGACTTCTTCCTTCTCCGTACTGCCCTTTATAATCTCCCTCGTCTTTTCCACGCTCGCCCAGAACTTCGAGATTGACGGTAACTCGTTGCTTCTCCAGTCTCTCATGTGGATTCACTCCAATAATACAAGCAACTTCCAATTCCTTGACCAGCCATGCGTGCCTCTCCCAGTCCCAGACCTGCTGCTTAACGGATCCACTCTCAACCCACTGCTTTCGAAGCGTAACGTCCCGTCCCAGACCACCCCCTACTCTGAGCAGAGCCTTTGGCGCGACCAGAGAGATCTGCAGGCTTTCGCCGGGCCAATCTTTGTCAAGTGCTATTCTCACCAGATTGCTTGTAAGGTCATCAACGCTACGGAAGTTACCATCCGAAAGTACGGTCACATCTTTGCACATCTGTCCATAGGAGAAGGTATGCGCTATCTCATCTGAAGTGCCGGCAATTATGGTGTCGATCAGTAGCTTCAGTGTTAGCACAATAGGTTGCGATTTGTCGGGCCGGTTCCACGCATCAGGCCCAATGACTGCCGTCATGTGAATGTTGCGGAGCGATATGGTATCCATTGGCCTCGGGATGAAATGAGAGAAGGGAAGTAAGGTATGGAAGCTATTCCTTTGTCTCCTGAGGAGGGAGCTCATAAACGTCTTTTTCAATTTTCAAAGCGTGTCGCATGATCCTATGAAAACAGGACATGATATTTTCAATCGATCATGGGTTGAGGCCAATAGAAACTATACTTTCATACTCCCTCGAGTCCCTAAGGTACTCCGTACAGACAACAGGTTGTTAGGATAGCGCTAGTATCCTCACCGAAGTTTGACCGAATCTGTCGCCGCAACAACCTAACGAGCTAATGTCTCACCCTCTTTATCCTTGCGGAGTACATTTCATCAAATACATATTTTAGCGCCAAGGCTGACGCCATGTATATGATTGCCATGAGTTTGACATTGAGACCGGCCTGCCAGACGATGTGAGGCCACAAAATGCCCCATCTTCAACCCAGCAATACCTGCTATGTTCAGAGGCCGCGGTAGAAGCCGCGGTTACGGGTTTCGAGGCGGACACCTAGGCGGTCATGGAGGAACAACCAAGGTACCCTTGAAAAAGGGCCTCTTCTCCGATGGTATCTGGCAATGCAACTGCGATCCCCGCCTACCAGCGCAGCACTTTGAAACCAAGAATGGTGGAAAGAACCACGGACGGTGGTGTAGGTAAACATGGCTCTCTTATTGCGACCCAACACAAGCTGACAAAGTTGCACATAGTCTACACATGCCAGAAAGCCCAGCCCAAACGCTGTGACTTCTTCCTCTGGGATGATGAAGCCAAGTCACGAGAAGCAGCTGCCGTCCTGAACAACTCCCGCACTGAACCCACCAACTCTCCTCAGACTCCCAGCAAATCTTCGCCATACGTCCTAATCACACCCCAAACATCCGGTCGATTCAAAAACGGTAGTCCAGAAGTGATTACGCCTTACACACCTTCAAAGACCTACGATGCGCCCTCGTCATCCGCTCGTGGCAATGGAACGCAGGCATCAACCACCCAAGGTAGCGACTCCGAAGAAGAATTTTATGATTGGCCCGCCAGCGATGATGACGAGCTATTGAAGGTCGCAGACCAGACATCCAGTGCGCATCCTATGCCACCCCCTCAAACACCACGCAAAGCAATCAAAGCGGATTTGTTGTCTACGCCCGGCAAACGCAGGTACGATGAGATGGCTGCGGGTGATGAGGATGCTCCGAGGTTTGATCTACCGACACCAATTACAGGAAGGCAAGGGGGCGATATCTTCACCACGCCCGCCGCTGGTACACATGGCAAAGGTTTGTTTGCGAACCGCACTCTCCCTTCTCCTACAGAAACTCCTACGCCAATCCGCTACAAGGACATCCCTCCATCCCAGGAGTCAGAGTTAGCATCCGAGGTACTGAGCGCTTTGAGGAATCACAACGCTTCTATCACGCCCGAAGCGCAGGAGACATTGAAAAGTATCTGCAATAAGCACGTGCTATACACGAGAGGCATATTGAAGGGTCGAGATGTCACAAGATCCATGGCGAAGAGCAAGGATGAGCGAATGGCCGAATTGCTAGGGGAGATTGAGAATCTCAAGGCTGAGCGGGAGACGAATAGAGCCGTAATCAGGCATTTGCGGCGGGATATGGCAGTCCGGAAAGAATCAGCGAAATAAATCTAATGCTATCCACCCCGAAGGCCGGGAAGTCACTACGGTGAGACTGGGGAGCCGTCTAAATTCGGGTCTGTGATGTGTAGGTTGCATAAACCATTCTTCCCAAGCTTCCCTGAAGCACGTCTTTTTTCCAGTACTATCAGGTGGCTAGTTTGACAATGGGACTGGGAAGAGGCTGGGAGCCGTGCGATCTGACAAGGAAACCGAAGAATACCTTGTGAGACAAGGCGAGGAAACATACCGGGCGTTACGATCCTAAGGGTATCTTAGGTGCCAAAGACTGCTTCGTTCTAGGTTTGCCGAAGATAAGCATGGAAGGTGGTGAGAGGAGCTCTTGTTACCGCGGGCATGTTTCCTCAACATTTACCGTGCCCGCAAGACTTCGCGCTGGAAACCTTGACCTCGGAGTATTTATCTTCATAAACACAGCTTTTGATGGTTTCCGCTGCGAGATGCTGAAGCATCAACAACTCGAATCTTGTGGTTCTGTTCTGTTATTAGCTCCTGCGTTGAGGGGGTTCAATTTTAACGATACCGATTGTATAAAACTACCCTGATAGTATGTAGCTCTTATTTCGTGCTTTTTCGTTGCCGGTAATGTCAAGCAATTCGAAACATAAGACCTATAGTGTCAATCTTATTCTAAGAAAGAAAATTATCATCAGTATTTGTCTAATCAAAAAGTGTTTCAGTCTTAGGCTCCAAAGGCAATTATTTGATAACATTCTGTAGCCATGAATGATCCTTCAATTTTCGAATGTCAGGGTGATATTCAATTCATGGCATTGCCACCGGAGCTTCGTGTGTCAAAATCTATCGTTTTGCAATAGTGAAGTCCTATCCTCGAACTCTATACGCGCACTTTGACCATCGCAGTGACTCCCTCAAAGGCTACGCTGTACCAAAAGATTTGGGCATGTTGGAGACTTGTAAAAAGATCCGCCCAGAGACGAAAGGAATGTTGTACTCGGAAAATAGCTTCCAGCTCTGCATTGGAAGACTCCTCGCGTTTTAAGGATGGCGTTAACAAATCCCAGATAGATGTTGGGTGAATCCAGAAATGTTATATCTATGTTTTAAGGTACACCAACGATCCTGTTGTACTGGCATGGATTCAACCTTTTCTCTCAAGAACACATTGCGAGCAAACCCACTTGACGCACCTTGATGTATCACTCAGTAACATCACAGTCGACGAAACGAGCAAGCGCTTCATCACCCTCATCGATTGGGGAATCAGCGGCTCCTACCCCCCATGGTCTCTCGCCGTTGATCTGGTGACATACAACTCACAGGGATTCTGCAAATCGTTAGTCTTTTGCTTGGGAAGACGGAAGATTCAGAGGCGGTCTAGGGGCGGTCACGAGGCTGGGAGATTTGATCCGCGCTGTGTTACTTGTTCGCTACACCGGACTTGGAGCCGTTCGGGCGTCGACAGTCACGCAAGGAAGGCTGGGGTGAGTGAAGTGCGAAAACCCGTAGGAGAATGCGTTCTCCCCGATGCTCCTGATTTCGATCATATTCTGGAGAACTTTCGTTGATACGCGCTGTGAGGTCATGCCGGGGCCCGCTGCTGACAGTTTGGAATCAGTGAGGTGTGACCAGGTACGAGTCGCAGGACTCTCACCTGATACCGGCTGGTTGACTCGGTCCGGTTCACTTACTCCTTTCTTAATGGCGATGATCTGCAGCGAACATCGTTTGCTAGAAGTTTGTAGTCCAAACCGATGAAAGACGTCAAAGAGCGTGTGTGTATGATATGAGGGCAAGAAGGAACGTCACCACCAGCCTTTGGAATGACCGTGGCTCTCAAGGAGAATCTGTTGATGATAATCCTATCTATGGCGGCCAAACTGCTGTGGTGCTTTCCACAGCGATGGCCAATGTCTGTCATGTGCAAAATCTGCAGCTCATGTTCAGTCCCCCAAACCAACGTAAGAGGACGCCCGCACTCTCCATCTGCCTGGGATCGATCAGCATCTCTAGCCCGCGCTTTTCTTCTTCTTGTCCTCGATGCATTCCACGTTTTCATCTGGCACTCCACCCACATCCACTACCCAATCGAAGATATCGTCACTATTGTCCCCTTGCACCACAATCTCCTCGCCTCCGCTCGCCGTCTTCGTAACACTGCTGCCTGTTGCGACTATGCCATACGTCAGCCTCTTGACTGACCCGTCTTCTTCGTCTGACCCCATTCCCCACCCACCGAGTATCATATCATATGCATCCCCCAAGCGAACCGAAAAGTGATTTACTTACATTTTTTGCCGAATTCCTTGGCCACCTTTTTCAAATCCATACCGTGCGCCTCCAACCCCGACACCGCTGTGACATACTTCCTCTTATTCCTCTCGACCCGCTTGATGTACACCATGGCTTCCTTCTTCGCCTCAGCCTCTCGAGCCTCCGCGGCTGCGGCTTTCGCTTCCTTCTTCTTCGAGTCTTTTTCGGCGCGCTTCTGGGCGTCGACGGAGAGTGTGGAGAGGGAGGCTGTTATCGCTTCTGTTGTCTCTGCATCAGTAAAGACGGCAGGCCTTGTCAACCAGAAAAGGGGGGGGTTTTTTTTCCGCAGAGGAAATGCTTGGTGGCACCTTCGGAGTAGAACTTCTCATGCATATCCGGATGGTGCTGCTCGAGCCAATCTTTGCATTTTTTCGCCGTACCGCCGAACTCGCAATACTAGGTTGGCCGCATCAGCCTGTAGTCCTTAGCTGGCGTCTCAAGCCCCACGTTGGTCCGGGATCAATGTACCTCTGGGGGAAGAGAGCAGACTGTCAAGGCACGTCAGTAGCTGAAGGCTGCAAACAAGCGTGGAATGGGAGCGTGTACCGCCGCAGTAGACGACATGTCTAGCTTGGGGCTCTGCTGGCGCTGCCTCCGTTGGAACTGCTTCGGCCATTGCGTGTGAGACAGAATGTCTGAGGTTGGAGGATGGGTGGTGAAAGGAGGGTCTGAAAGGCGAACGAGTATTGTTGGGAGGGTTTGCGGTTCCTTTTGCACCGTCGTCGTACAAGAGAAGCTGAGTAGGGAAAAGAAGTCAGGTCTCGGCCTAGCCCCGCGCTCTACCTTCTTCGGCATTCCGCTCTCCGCTCCGCGCTCCACGCCGTGCCCTGTCTTGCCCCGCCCTACACCGATACGAATACACGTTGTTACGAGTCATAGCATTTGATGTGTGTACGAGTCAGCACATATCTTAGACTATGCTTCAAAGCTATGGCGAGATGCATGTCATCTTCTCAAAATGCAATTATGTCCATGAGCGAGATCATCCCATCATTTTCATACGTACAGAAGCCCAAAACACCAAGCACACCAAACGCTCCGTAAAGCGAGTAACAACAACTGAAAAGAATTCTATGTAGGATTGCACTTAGCCGAGAATATGTAAAGGTCGAATGAAATGTCCCATGTGCGGGAATCGTTTGCTGTAGGAATATGCCAATGTTGCGCCTGACTTGCTCGAGGGCAATCGTCCTATGCTCGCTGCATGGAGTTTTGAGTACTGCCGCCAACGCCGCGCAATTTATCATAGAGGTCGAATCGTCTTCTCGATTCGCAGGGATTAGGGGGCCACTGCGTGCCGGATATCTTGATATAGTGATAGAACACTGTCTAGGCCATTGATGTAGCGCTAGGTAGCTCCATCATCTGTGCCAACCGACGTTCCAGATGACGTGTGCTATATCCTTCGCAGTGTTCACTGTATCGACGACTCTGCCCAAGAGGCCGGCATTGCCTATGTCATCCTCGTCCTCGTCCTCGTATGGCATGAACATGCCTGACGGTGTACGACGTAAACCACTGTGTTCCGCGTCCGCGTCTTCATCGGAAGGATCGAGCTGCAGTCCACGGCGAGGATAGAGGCTGTCTTTCCTCCCGCCTGATGCAGATGGCTGCCAATTGATGTCCGCATCTTCGTCGTCATCGTCGAGAAGGAAATTCGCGGAAGGGGAGGAAGGTCGAAGAGTCTGCTGTGACGGAGACGGAGACAGATTTGATCCCCCGTTCCAGAGACCTTCCTTCTGTTTGGACTTTTGCTCTGCAGGGTCTGGTGTATCGCCACGATAGTTAAGGGTCGTCGAGGGAAGCATAGCAATGGTTTTGCTATCACTGCTAAAACTATTCCGAGGTGTACTTGGTGCGCTTCTAATTCTGGCCTTGGTGGCGTGCTTGACAGGTCTCATCACGAGCATGTCATCCTCAGAAGATTCCTCGTTGTTATCATCATGAACCGCCGGGTAGTACTCATGGCGGTCATCATTTTCTTTGTTGATAGCAATACATTGCTCTACTTTGTTGTTGAAATGTATATGTCGTTTCGTGCAAGGTGTTTGTACACCGGATGTAGAAATTGACGCAGAATGTCCAGTCGAAGACGTGTTGGTCGTCGTTCTCGTGAGCGGTGTCTCGGGTTCCGACGACGTGCCAAGGTCAGACAATGCTCTGTCACCAAACATTGGCCCATCCTGTAGCATTTGCTGGGGTTGCTGAGCACGAAGAGCGTCTGTAGCCTGTTTCATTAGGGTTGACGACGACAAAGACCGTTGAAGCATAACTTCTGATAAGCTCCGCTTCTTCAGGATAGGCTTTTTCGAAGCAAACGAATCGCTCCTAGAAAGCCGGCTTTCTGGCGCAATGGGACTGAAGTCGAAAGCTGTGATGTTGCCGGTCTGGAGAGGCCCGTATAACCAAGTTACGTCGTGGTCCTTCATCCTAATGGATGTCAGCACTTGTCATCAGCCTCCACAGGTACAGAAAGCAGGCATACCAGTTCAATGTCTCAGGCGAGACGGTCTTCAGCTGGTACTTGGACTTTGCCCACGTTCTCCAAGATGCGTTTTCCAGCCTCGGGCTATTACTGTATGCTTTCCTCTTTGCCACAATATGCCTCCACGATGCCCATATATCTTCCTCTTTCCAGTTGTGCGACAGATAATCAACATGTCTGGTAGGCTCATTTTCAATGGCCGTGTCGTCTCCGGCCGTGGGTTTCGCGTCCGAATCCTGAGGGTAGGCCGGCTTTGCAAGAGCGGAGTCACTAGCCGATTTGGTTGCAGCGTCAAATTTTGGAGGCTCACGGCTCGACGTAAGATCTGCATCTACCATTCCCCCATAATATCCTTCATCGTCGTATGCTGGAAACTCAATATCCTCCTCTGCTGTCCGGCACTGATCGTCCAGGGATAAGCTACTTGAAGGAGTGGATGTGTAGGACGGTTGATTTGAAAATTCAGGGGCGGTCGGTCGTGGAGAAGACGGAGCGGAAGATGGCAGAGATGCGGGGAATTTTGAGGTGTCATAGCCAACAGCCGCATATCTTTGTTGGAGGTTTGGCGATGATCTTGGGTAGGATGAGGCATTATGTAGTAGGAAGGATGTCTGAGACGAGGAGCGCCGCAACGAAGACCCGAAATGAGTATTACCATCTGGCGGCGTTATAGACAGCACTTCTGCCATTGTAGTTCTGAGGCAAGCGGGGCAGAGACTCCGTCGCCGGTAGAATCTTCTCAAGCCGGTCAAGAGCGGGTTTCCTCTTCGGTCCGAGCAGCCAAAGATTGAATTGGGGACACTGCAGAGAGGCTTTCCGCAAGATCATCTGAGGCTATTTGTGTGAAGATGTCAACGTCTATAGATCTTCTGCGGCCAAAATTGCTCCAATGCAGATATGCTTTGGGCTTATTCAAGCCGGAGTGGGCGGCATCGAGTCAACATTGACACGGTGTGGAATGTGCTAGGGAGTAGAGAAGTAGGCAATGGCCATGAGATAGGGTGAGGTGAAAAGGGTGAAGGTTTTGGGAACGAATGTTACGCGGGAGTGATAAGTGCAGGTAGAATAGGTAGTAGTAGTATGTGGTGTTTTGGAGGTGTTGAAGGGTGAAAGGTTTTATGCGCTTGTCTCTTGTCTCTTGTCTCTTGTCTCTTGTCTCGGGCTTAAACGAATCTGTGGGGAAATCTTGGCGTTGAAGTCTCCGCAATTCTAAGTACCGTACTTTTAAATGATTTAAAGTAAAGTGGTGGGATGATTAAGGGACAGGGACACACATACATTGATTTTATTTTTATTCGTAGTGGATTTCTATATCAATATATTCTACATAGGTAATATTAATGATTGTATATATAAGAAGATGAGGAAACAGCCAATTCCTCTTCGATGAACACAGAAAAGTGAAAGATTTTACTACTCCAGAACAGAGGAATAATAATAAAATAATAATAGATAGGTGAATATCATTTCATAATCACACCGAGTAAGCGTAGAGCAGAACTATCTTCCTCTAAGTAAGTAACCAATACGAGTAGCTATTCTGTTTTCATAAAGTAAGATAATAACAACAATCGCTTGCGTCCTTTTCTTATACTACGGACAGAATGGATAATTAATAATGGCGCCACACTCACACAGGGGCCAACTGCCAAGTCAAAGGTGATTAACTCAAACTTTTTTACCTTAACCTCCAGGTTAAATCCTTCAGCGCATTATTGACCTAGGAGAATTTTACTCCTGTCAGAAGCATCCCGCTTCAACACTTCCATCAACATAACATAAGGTACTACTGTATACTGTCACTGTACCTAACATACCCTTCTACATTGTCATTATCGCCGTTATTACCTAGTATGATTATTACTCCAGTTTGCTCATGGGAAAGCCACACACTTTGTACCTGAACTGCAGGCTCGACATTTAGGCTAAGTTATGCCATGCCTGTTAACCTCGGACCGTCCTATGGAAACCCACTAAACCATGAGATGGTGAGAATCATCGCTTGTACCAAAGTTCAAAGAAATCTTCGAAAACTAAGAGAAATCGGTCCGTCACTGCGAAAATTTGATTCGTGGAGCCTCTTTGACCCACAAATATCCCCAACGTTCCTCGGTCAGGGTCGACCACCTCAAGTGCTAGTGAAGTTTTTCTATATAGAGGTACCATGGTTGGTCCATTCCGCCATGGGACCGCTCTTTGCCGCGGGCAAGACATGGGGAAGTTACGGAGTACAGCAAGCAAGCTTGATACATCATTATCCCGTTTATTGAACTTATCACTACTACTGTGTCAGGCTGTCAGTGTCCCCACCATCAAAATCGTGGGCTTGTGGACCTTGCCGAACTTCCCGCTTTGAAATTTATAACCACCACCTGGGTATCAAATTGATATCTCCATCCCGATACCGGATAGCCGTTCAAGATATCTCGCAAACGCGTCTGAACCCGAGACCCTGGTTTCATGCAAAGAGGTAAGTAGGGAAGCCTGCCGAAAACCTGCGAACTGCCGATTGATCTTTTTGCATACGGAGATTTGGCAATGTCTTGCAGCGCCGTTGGATACCAGGTGAGAAAAAAGGTACATGGCCACCAGTCAATTGCATGCGTTCGGACAGTGCTTCTAGTTGTGGGGCATGAAGCCACAGGGAAAAGGCGTCGGTCACTTGCATGGGGTTGCATATTGCATTGCATTTGCAGTGCATATGCACACTAAAGTATTCGATCTTCTGCCTTGCCCTTATCTTTAGGACAGGGTCTCTTACAATGCAGAGGCGCGACAGCTCACAGCTTGTCGATTGACCACAAGCTTCAATTAGACCAATGATTCATTGAATCACACCATTTGATATCGCTCTAATGCAAACGGAGGAGGGATGAATTGTACAGATGAGGTGATGATGAACCCCCGTCTTCATATTAATACATACACACGCACACACACACACACATTTTCATGAATTATTATCGAACAAATGAACCATCGTTCGTCAATCAATCATTTTTCGCAACAGTTAGGGACTGTCCCCCAAATTGACATTGGCTGACTGGAGCAGAAATACACCGCTTACTTGTACCAAGTCCATCTGACAGGTGTTTGGATTGGTGCTATTGCTAAAGTATAGTGCAAGTAAATACCGAGTCCAAGGGTTTTTCAAGGTTTCCTCATCTTTTCTGCATGATCCGAAATATGGGGATTCCCTTTCAACGTGGTCAACGCCCGGATGAAGGGTAGAGTGGGTAAGTAGGTATTATCATTATTGTCCATGTAAAATAAGGCGCTTCTAATGCTGGGTACCTCTACCAAGCCGAACTAATGTCATCTTAGCTCATCTAAAGTTGTTCCTTCTTATCGGTGGTGGGTGGTTCTTCAAGGACAAGGTACTGAACTCATAGGTCTCATAGGTCTCATTCCCCACGTGCATGCAGACTAAGGTAACTAATGCACTTCCTCTACTAAGACTCGATCATATGTCCTATCCTTTCTTCTCTTTCTTCTCTTTCTCCTCTTTCATTCCCTTTTTCTTCTTTATCTTTCCACCCGTCCCGTCGTCATTGATGGAACAATCAAGTGGCTCGCGGAGACTGCCCCGAATCCTTCGAAACTTAATTCATAAAACAATCGCCCACCTCCTCCGCAAGATGAGAATACAGGTTTTATCCAAATCCTTTCGGCCGCGCCCATCTGGGGTACAGCTTGTTCAAATAATGTCTCATTTGCCAACGAAACTTTCCCTTTCCCGCACTCGGCCTGTCACACTCATTAGCTACGAATCCTCCGGACACCTGCCAGCGCTTCTGATCCCCGATGTGGAGGAAGACCGGAGGTCTCTCCAGTATGCTTCCATTTCAGGTATCATGGGTGATCACGCTCAACTCATCCAAGCATGCCTCCCACCACAGTCGCATTCTCAAGCGGCACTACGCCTTAGCGCCATGGCATACTGTACCGACCCACTAATCAAAGCCGTGGATTGCAATGGAATGGGCTTTGAGGGGATGGTGCAATCCGTGCACATAAGGTGATATGCTCTTAGACTGTCCGCGAAGCCTTCCGCGATCATTGTACCCTTTTCTTGTCTTCCACCTGATGTGGTAGCAGTCGGTAGGTAGAAGCTTCATTTGCATTGCTTAGCTGCCAACGCTCTTCGTTCGATTATTGAGCCATTCCCACCGCCATCTCCAACCTCTTGTCGAGCTAGTCATGATAGCCCTCGACAGACCAGCATAAATCGAAATGGAGAAGACATCCACTGTCTTTTTGCTGCCTGGGAGACTGGAATGCCATACTCAAAGCGCCCCTCGTGCCACTCGTGGCGCCCCCAAATCCATCCCTGTCTAATCACACGCTTCCTTGTGCGTGCAAGCAAACTGCGCAAGCTGTCAATGGGTCGAGGTTTGGCACAATTGCCGTATGTTTTGGGGCCCATTTAAAAATTCAGAGATGGGTCCCTTCGTGTCCAGTTCAGAAAATTGCTGAAAATGATGACCGGCTAAAGACGAGTCTGCTATCATGCAACGACAATTTGGTCCACTATTACGATGCGTCATGAGGGAATGGCTTATATCTAAATAATCCTGCCGTTATCGCTCTTCCATATAGGCGAAGAGAAATGATAGATCTGAAAGTACCGCTGAAGTACCGCCGTGGACTGGAGAAGCGAGATATATGGAGCGCTTACTGTAGCAATTCTGGCTGGCAAATCCGCACGGAAATAGTATCTTACTACTAAATCTCTTCTCTCGCGAGTCGCGATGAAGAATGTTGCGACTATCGGGATTTCGAATGATCTGGTAGGTTAGTTCGAATTCCTACCATGCTTTTACCCATAGAAGCTTCGTTAAAACACCCTAGGCGCTTGTATCATGCCCTTCGTCCCTTTTGATCTCGATCAGTGCGCATGTTCACAAGCCCAAATGCCACCCAAATCTCCCGAAGGGTCCAGGGCGAGGTTGAATGATCCCACGTTGCTCGTGGACCCTGGGAGGATCAATTTTTGCGACTTCCACTACTGACCACTGGGGAACAATCCTGGCTCCTCGTGGTTTATCAGGTATGTCTCGACGTCTGAAAGGTTGTTGCAGTCACTGCCGTCAGTCCCAAAGGGACCTCTTCGAAACGGGAATCGCGCTCCTAAGTTCTTGAGTGAATAAAGATCGACTCTGACCAGATGAATGACCCTCAGGTCCAAAGTCAATTGAAGAAATATACAATCAAGTCGTCATTTCCAGGGCCTACAAGCCCTGATGAACCGTGCCTCTCCCCACACAATATTCAAACGCAGCCACGGATCCTTCCCTCAGCACATTGGTACAAGAGTCCCCATATAGTGAAAACCAGTGCGCCAGGCTCCGCCCGCCCTCCGATAATGACACGACTCCACTAATGACAGCAGCGCTTCTCACTCTACTTTTAGCAGGCTTCACCTTGATTGCCCTCCTTGCGTACAGCAGCCCCCTTCCATCACCAGCAACCCTCGACAACGACCCCACAAGGAACTCGGGAGACGACCGTTCGGCACGGGCCATCTCCAAGAGTGCCTCTGTCATTTACACCCGCAGTGCTTCTCCTCCTGGTATCCTCACCATCCATACCGATCCCGGTATACTCTCCAAGCACAACCGGGAAAGCCTGTCTAAACCTACGCACTCCAATGTCGACTCGCAAGGGTCACAGCGAGGACCGTCCGAATCTGACGGTGAACATAGTGCGCCGGGGGGTTAGGGTACAACTTTTGCGAGAGAGGATCAGGAGGCGCAACAAGGGGTTGGAGGACGGCGCCTGCTGATTCTGAAATGCATGGGAGCGGGGTACATTAACGAGATGGAAGAGAGGTTGTGTCGATATATGGATGTTATGAGTAGTCAACCGTAGGTGACATGTTAGAGAAAGTCTTTAGACAGAGTCTGTCCGAGATCACATGGGGGGTTGCGGTCATCCTCTATGTATGACGCTTGAGGCTTCCATACAGGTTGCGAAGCCAATTGAAAAGTCGCATCTCAACTTCATGTCTGTTATCAAGATCTGACTTTATACGACCCAAGAAATGCTGACCGACGGGAGTGATGGCTCACAAGCCAGGCAACCAAAATCCAGGTTCAACGCCTCGGAAGATCTTAAGAACCGTTATAGTCCGGGGATAAAACAAAAGTCCGCGCGTGGCTCGGCAAGCGCGCTAGCGAGAACCTGCAGCTGCCCAATTTCCTAAAGTAAACACACATCCAATAATCCGTCAACGAAATGCCTCCCTGATCTCGAGTTCTTGCTGGGATAGGCTTTAGGCCATGGATAGTATCAATGTCTCGGAGCTCGTTGAGCGCCTAGGCAGTGATGAGGATGCCGTGCGCAAGATGGCCGTCTTCAAGCTGCAGTCGAACATTGGGGATCCCTCGTTCGCTGATGTCTTCATACTGGAAGAAGGTCTACCAAAGCTACGGTATCTGACTCTCCACGCTACTGGCAATACGCTAGCCTACAGCCTGACCTCCTTCTCACGACTGCTAGAGGTGGACAAGGGCTGGGACTATGTAAATCAAGATCTTGTGGAGAGGGTAAACTATTTCTTGGATATGTTGAAGTGGCTGCTGATATGGAATTATAGGTCGTCGAGCTGGTCGTCACTCATCCACTGGTCAACATCCTTCGCGGTGCCACGTCAATCCTAGTCTACATTGTCTCTCATCCCTATACCGCCTCGAACACGATAGCTCAACCCGACAGCTTTGGTCTTCGAGCTCTGAAGCCCGCTATGGATCTGTACCCCCAGTTTCTCGAGATGCTAGTCAGTAGACTATCCTCCGCCGATCACGCTTTATGCGCCAATTCGTTGCTGCTCATTAACTCGTTGATGCGAGACGCTATTATTACAAAAGACTCAGAAGATGACTGGCCGAACTTGATCAAGCGGTTACAAGATCTTGGCGTCATAAAAGCGGTCTACACACTCATGCAAAGTGCGACATTACAGGATCTGGCACATCCATTACTCGAATTCCAGGCACTTTTCAAAGTACTGCTTCAAAAATGGCGAGCTGTTCCCGTGGATTTAGGGAAGTCTGATCATAGAAGAGCTCTGAAAAGCATTCATTTAGCTAGCAATCCTGAAAGGGTCACAACTCCAGTGCATGATGGAGAAGAGGGTGCAAGAAAGAGACATAATCCAGAAAAGTGGAGACGCCTTGGCTTCGAGTCGGAGACTCCGAACTGGGAATTTGAAGAGGTCGGTTATCTGGGTATGATGGACTTGACGGAGTACGTGAGACGGCAGGAGGATGGTTTCCAGAAGCTCCTGCTGGAGCAATCAACCAAGTTGGCAGAACAAAGATGTCCAATTGCCAGAGCAAGTCTTGCGGTGACTTTGATTCTTTGCGAGCATTTTGAGATTGAGAAAGCAGATGTTGACGACGCCAAATTTCAACTTTCCTTCGAGTCACGAACAAACTTTGACAAGGTCTTCAAGCCTCTGATACTGCAATGGTCATTACTCCACAATGCTGGTCTACAAGCTTTCTTTCGGTTATGGCAAAGTACTTGTGCGGAGAATGAAGATTTCATGAGGATTGCTGACCTGGTCCGGATACTGCTCGAGGCGGTGGTTGGTGGAGCTTCAAGGATGAGCGACGTCCAAAGAATCGAAACAGACATTCAGCAATTCGAGTTGGCTCGATTGAGGCATTTACAGATGGAGGTGCTCGCATTGACCTATGAGGACCACTGGGGTGATCACTTAGGCCAAATCCGAGACGAGCTCAACCACGAAGCGTCGCAATTCGTCCAAGAGCAGCGCATACGATGCCTTTTGGCGGGAGCATGGTTTCCGAACGATCATGATTACAATAGCGAAAATGGCGCTGGGACAAAGCAGGATCTCAATAAGTCCAAACCAATTTCTCAACGCTATGTAAAGCTAGCTCACAATCGGCGCTTCCTTCACTACGCGGACTTCGACGTTCGCGGGGATGATGAGCCGGTTCTGGAGAAACTCCTTAGCAAAATCGACCTCACAACAGCGTTTATAACCTCGAATATTTCGACAACCTCTGAGCCCAATTCCTCGACGACTACTCTTAAAGCAAACCATAACTCCACCTCTACGAGGAAGATAACCATCCATGGCTACCTTCCCCCGAATTCACGCCCCCCCTCACCCAAGACCCACAATCGTGCGGGTTCTATAGCAATCAAGACGGCTCGAAAGGAAACGACACTACTCACCCTCCATCCAGAAACTCACAATTTGGCTGTGGAATGGCTCGACGGCTTGCGCATGTTGTTGGATCAACAGCCAATCACAAACGAGACTGAGAAATTGATTACCATGGTGCGGGACTATAGCCTCAAGATCAGGCTGTTGAACGTCAGATTCGATGATATGGCTCTTGTGGGTGACGCCCCTGAGATACCCAGCCGAGAAGGGCTCGACGACGACTACTATTATGATATTTTCGGCAACTGAACTTGTCTAGGACTGCAAATCAAGCGGAAATAGAAAGCATGAGCCGACACAAAAAACCACGAAAGAGCGCTTTGATTTGATTTGATTTGATTTAAGATACCCCATTACGTTACTTTAGTCTTTCCGTATGCTTTGATCTTTTACAACTCATCCAAAAGCCGTAACGTGGCGTCTGCATCCACCGCTGACCTTCTCGTTGCGGTATCCTCCACCTTTATAGTCGTATCTGCACCCGGTCTCCAACTTTGATCACCTCGTTGCTTCTCTCTTTTCTGCTCCGGTTCCTCCTCGCGCCCGCCCATCACGTCCTTAAATATCTCCTCCGTCCAATTACCCGACTGTACAGTCGCACCCTTCATGACATCTTCGTTCCGTCGCCACTGCCTCGTTGCTGCCAGTATCAAGAATAAACCGACAAGGGATCCCAACAATCCCCACAGCATTTTCAATCTCCTGCCCATTATCCGTCTTGATTCCCTGTCCCGCAGTGAACTCCCCTCCACTTTTGCCCTCACCCCATCTAACCTCTCTCCCAACCTTCCGACCTTCCCTCTCCCTTCCTTTATCCGCGTTTCCAATCGCGAAATACGACGAGCTTGAGCCTCGCATGAACCCGTGGAAGAGGAGATCTGCGTTGTGATTTCCGACGTGAGGGAGGCGCTCGAAGACGCGAAGTGCGTTTGGAGGTCTGAGATTTGGGCGGAGAGCGACGATAGGGCGGAGACGGCGGACGCGAGGGAAGAGATTGAGGAGAGGAGGGAGTAGTACGTGTAATCGAGGCGGCGGGTCGTCGTAGTCGACAGCGTGGAGAGTTTGGTCAGGCGTCTTCGGAGCTCCCTTCGATTTGAGGAAAGACAAATTGAGCATTTTCTGAGGCCCGGTGATAAAAGGATAGGAATGTAGACATACTCATCGGCAGCGCCCCGCTTCGCCTTTAAATGCTCCACCTCCTTCCACGTTTCCCTCTCCCTTTCCGCCTCCTTCAATTCGTTCGCCCTCTCATGCCCCTGCTGCTGCTCCTGTCCTCTGGGCGGCGTCTGGTTGCCGTCTATCCTGCTGCTTGTTTTTGACAGGAAGTCACCGAACGGGCTGGAGGTAGGCGGCAGGATTGCGGATTGGGGGACGCTCTTGTCGTGGTGGGGGTGGTCATGGTCGTGGTGGCGGTGGCGGTGGTGGTGGACGCGGTGGGGGTGGTGCGGGATATGGTGTTTATGAGCGGATTTAGCGGGGAAGGTCGTCGAGCGGGGTGGAGTGGACAGTTGGGATGGGTTGGAGGGGGTGGTTGGGCGGATCATCGTTGAGGTTGTGGTTGTTGTTGCTGGGAGTTGGTGGGGAAGGCGGGTTGTTTATGGTTCGGAATCGGAATTCGCAGGGGGCCTCGACGATTGTTCCACTCATAAATAGGAGTCTCACTGCATCAATGGAATGGATAGGTAGTGCAGTATCTCTAGTAAACTTGAAATCATCCTACTTCGTGGCATGATGTCTGGGTCTATTTAAGCCAACTCCAAGCGCTATGCTTCGATAAATGTGCCCTCAGATCACAGCTAGTGCCTCATGATTTTAGCAGCTTGTTCCTCTTCTCCCTCCTCTTCAGTCTCTCCACCCTCTTCGCATGCATCTTTTCTGCCATCTTCTCATAGCGCTCCTTCTCTTCTCTCGCCGCTCTCTTGTCTTTGATCGCTTTTATACGCCTCTGGTCCCTTCCTTTCAGTACTATTTCCATACCGGTAGGGGGCATCTTGGCTTACCTGTCTTTCATCCTCTTTCTCGTCCTTCATTTCCTTCTCCTTTGCCTTCATGGCAGCCATTGCTTTCCGCTCCGCAGTGCGCTTTTCGTACGAGGTTTGCCCGGATGTTGGGCGGAAGGCGGACTTTTGGGCATGCCATTGCTTCCCTATACGATGGTCATTCGGATTACCTTACGAGAATCCATATGTGTCGTAATCTCTTACCATTCTTTCGTCTTCCTGGAGTGGTCAATAAGGATACTGGAGGCGCGGAAGTATTGGACATGATGTCCACCACTCGGATTATCGAATGGTCTTAAGGAATGAACTGCTACTGTTGTATTGGAACATAGCAATTACAACAGTCCAGGACCGAAAAGAGGACCGGTCGCTGTCGTTGGCAAATCAAGATTTTTCAAGCCCCTCGTCCCTTGTCGCAAGCAAAGTTCATATTCCCAGATGGGAAGGTATAGCGGCACTAAGATAAGAAAGAACACCCGACTCGAACTCACACGAGCATGAAACCCTCATTCCTACATTTCATGCCGAAGAACAGGTTCAGTTCTCTGCCGCTCTAGAGACTCAAAATTACCCATCACAACTCCAGCGGATTGCTTCAGAGCGTCACCGTTGGAAAAAGAGACAGAATCTATCAAATATGTCCTGAACCAATCATTTGTTCGTCGCTCGTAACCTAAGGTAGTGCGGCCACCAACAAGCGAGATGCTCAACAGATAACGCTTCAGGGCCGTTCTATCACCTGCAGAACGGCCATCTGCCTCTGGCGTTGACAGAATCTGGCTTTGTAAGAAGCTGCACCATCGATGACCGACGCAGCGGAAGGAAGGATCGCATCCTTGACAAACAGCCAAGATCTCCCTACGAAGCCTGTTAGCGAAAAGTCAAGCAACCATGGAACGGAGGTCTTGAAAGATATCACATTTGGCTCCATAGCTGGTGTCATAGGCAAAACGATTGAGTACCCTTTCGACACCGTGAAGGTGCGGCTGCAATCCCAGCCTGACACAACTCCTCTCCGCTATCAAGGGCCTCTTGATTGCTTCCGGCAATCTCTGCGGACCGCAGGTATCATAGGTCTATACCGAGGTATCAGTGCTCCTTTGGTTGGTGCGGCGATAGAGACAAGTAGTCTATTTTTCAGCTATCGCATCGCTCAAAATGTGCTCCAAGCTACCATCTTCCCACTCGCGAATAGCGATCCGCTGCCTCTAAGTGCATTGATAGCCTGCGGAGGGGCCAGCGGTGCCTTCACAAGCCTTTTACTTACACCGATTGAATTGGTGAAGTGTCAGATGCAAGTTCCGCTTTCGCCTTCCAGTGTTCGAGGCCTAGGATCCGTCTCAATCATCGTATCAACTTTTCGCCACCACGGCATTCTTGGCTTCTGGCACGGCCAGCTAGGAACCTTGATCCGCGAGACAGGGGGTTCAGCAGCTTGGTTCGGAAGCTACGAAGGTGTAAGTGCGCTGTTCAGGAAATACAATGCTCGGCATACACCGTCACCGGCGAGGGCAGCAAAGGAAGATACACTGCCGTTGTATCAACAGATGCTCGCAGGTGCCACAGCTGGTGTGAGCTACAATTTTGTCTTTTTCCCTGCCGACACGGTTAAGTCGCGTATGCAGACCGAGGGGGTCAATGCTGGCGGGCAAGCACGGAAGACCTTTTGGGTATCAGGGAAAGCGCTATGGCACCAGCAAGGAATTAGGGGTATGTACAGGGGCTGTGGTATAACGGTTGGGAGGGCCGCTCCGAGCTCGGCGTTCATTTTTGCCGTTTACGAAGGATTGAGAGGATGGTGGGGATGATAGGTCGTGGTGTTGATTGACAGGCATTCGGATAGATGGATTTGAAAAGAAATAGGGGTGCAGTCTTGCCCCAATTGCTCAGGAAGCTTGGAAACGTTTGCAGTATGACGATCACCAGCTTGCCACCGTTTCAATGTTGATCATGCTCGACCGTTTGGAAGCCCGCTGCTCGGGCCTGCTCGACAAACAATTTATCATAGCGCTGAACTTGATAAAATTAAGGATCCGACGACCCAAAAGCTCATTTCCGAAAGACTGATACTGCATCATAACCGTTTCGGAGGAGCTTGGGCCGGGCTGGGTCACTAAGAGGGACCAAAAAGGGCATGTGCTGCAGATGTTACTTTACAGTTATGACCGGAATTCATTACCGAGACGTGCCAACGTGACCCGGGATTTTCCCAATCCACGCGGGCGGAGAAGGCTTGCTTCACTGGCTTCAGTTGTCAACGGCTCCGAGCTGTTTTTCATGCATGATGATGGCTGCTCCGAGCTGCTCCTTACTGCTGGATTTTGACTATTTCCTGCAGGGTTGTCCTGATTGCCCAAGCATGAGCAGGTTGTCTACCCTGTGCAATATGCAGCCAACATGTCTACTCTATGTGATCACCTTCTGTATGCATACCAGTGTGATAGGGAGCGTCGGAGATAAAGCAATAAGAGGTGCAGAGAGATTTAATTTGCCTTGCAGATCCCGGATTTATGGGATAATGGGATCATTGGCAAGAACTCTGTTACCACTGTATGTATGTAGGAGGAGGCTACCAGCTACATACTGTACCATAATCAGTCGACGGCAGACATTTACTTTCCTTTCTTTATGATAAAGACTAAGGTAGGTAGGTAGATACCTTACCTACCTTGCCTTTACTCTTTACTCTATACTCTTTTACTCTTTCACTCTTTACCTTACTTAATGGGCGCTAAAGCATGTCAGTCTGACGTTAACCACCTCGGGCACGGAGCCGAATATGATGTGATAACGTGATAATATGGTGGTGTAAGGTGTTGTTTTTGCTGCGAGAGAATGTTCTAGCCTTTTGCCCAGGTGGGTAGGTGGGTACGTACTCGTAGCTGGGTGGGTGGGTGCCACACGGGAGGCCACGTTTGTCACTGGTCAATCCCTCACTGAGGTACTCCTTTGACTCCTGAGACTGATAGTTACAAGTACTTTACTTTACTGACTTACCTCACTCATGTACCATTATAACTTTACATTTACCCTTTCTACTTTACTCAAGCATGGTTTGAGTGATATGATCAACTAACTCCATAAGGTAAGACTGCTAAGTAGACTGGAAGGCAGGAGAAGGGATCAACGGAATAATATGACTTGCTCTTCTTCCGCCAATGATTCCAAGTATGACTGCAGACTGCATCAGCATCGACGCTAAGCAAGACAAAGGGGCTAAAGTAAATTGCGTAATGACGTGCAGCAGCAGCAGCAGCAGCAGCTCGATCATGAGCGCGTAACTGAAACTCAACCAGAGGGCGGCTATCGGACAAGCTTCTGAGCGTGGGATGAATTACTTTTTCTTCTTGGAATTTTCTTTCTTTTTTGTTTTAAAAAGAAGCTACCTCCGTACTCCAACTCTAAATTACGGTTAGGTAGTAGTTAAGTAAGGTCGGTACACAGTATTAAGGTAATATTCAGGAGGACTGTGCGCAGGTGTGATGAAGCTTATGTATGGTTGGGCAGGAATGGTAAAGTAATGAGTGATTTAAAAAATCCAAAATCCTCTCTCTGTATGGGCGTTGACGCTCTGTAGATCTCCCCTGCAAATACATAACCCTAAATCATGGATGTAAATTCCAAGTATTCACCAAAAGATAAAAAGATAAAGTAGAAAAGAAGGCATAAAAAGATAGAAATGGTAAGACTCTTTCTATCTATTAATCTCCGTAGGCGCTGGCCTGTGAAGCAAAGTAAAAGCCAGTGAAGTAAATTGAATCGGAGAGTTGCTCAGCCTTCTTTTTAACTCTCCTCAGCCGCTTTTCTGGCAACGTGTGACGCCCCCCCCTTCCCCCCCCAAAATTCCCCTCCATTTTCCGAGGGCCCCCCCCCTCCTTTTTGCAGTAATCGCGCGGCGAATAATTAAAAAGGAAAAGGAAACAAGAATCTCGCGCATTAACTTGTTATCATTACTTATATTTTGTCCCTCCCTCCAATCACTACCTCGCATTCCTCCCTCTTTCTTGAAAACCCCCAGAAATTCAATCGCCAATTTTTTCCATTGGCTCTTAATCTCTACTTTTTTTTACTTTGCTTTTCCAATCTTGCCCTTAAGACCTAAGTAAGTACTTTAACTTGCCTCCCACCAACGCGCTTGTGTTGAGCCGAAGCAAGCACCCAAAAAAAAAGCACCAACACGCTCGACATCCCTCGTCACTGGCTGAGTGGTTCACTCTTCTTCCAATCAACTCTCAACCTGCCAGCAAGCATCTCCGAAACCCGATTTTCACTCTCAGAAAACGGTAAAACCTCCCAGTACTGTACTTTAAAGCTTACCCCACGGAAGATCGACTGCAACCGCGTTTAAAAGGACAAGGCGACCTATCGTATCGCAGACTATCCTCCTTTCCCCAGCTTTTATCCACACAAGTTCGCTGTTCGCATCGAAAGCAGCGACGTCAGGTGATTGTTTTTCGACCCAGCCCCGTGGTCGCGCGCTCTGCGCATTCATGCGAGTTCCGGCCAGTGAGAAGACTCAATTCCCAATCCCACAACGTGCGTTCGTTTCATTCACTTTTACTTTGACCCCTCCTCCACCACCGCCACGAGGGCAATTGACTGTCCTTGTCAGCAATAATGTAAATGGCACCGACGCGTCCATGTGGGCAATATAACAGAACACACAATCTAACCATGAGGCATAAAAAACAGTCATCCACATTAAAACACAGCACGGAAATAAGACCGCCGCAATCTCTCTGCTTCAGTGTTCTGCACTCTACGGTGGTATTCGCAACGGCTGTCGCAAGAAAGCAAAGCTGAATAACCACACGAGACCTGCATACCCGACAGCTTGTGGACAACATAGAAGCGCTTCAACACCGCCCAAAAGTCACCACATAAACCACTCACACGCCATACATACCCCAAACCCTCCGAATAATTAATTCGAAACATTTGGTGATTGTCCATTGAAATCGTTCCCGGACGTCATTCACCATTCACACGTCTTACATTTTAATTGAAAGTCTTACGGCACGCTGGAATACCCAACACCTTCTACTTTATTGATCGACACAAAGGTAAGTTTTTTCTTCCAGCCTGCAGCTCCCTCCGCTCTCCGCGCGCTATCCTTTGCCAACGCATCAAAATCATCAAATCATCACCGCTCTTTGCCTTTGCCCATGCTATGCCCATGCCTCGCTCCAAACAAAACCAATTGACCCCGCTCCTCCCCGTCCTGCCCATATCTATTAACGTAACCAATGCTAACACGTCCCTGGCTGACCAAGCTCAACACTTGTACGCTCGGAACACTTGGCTTTGATTGCCTGCCTCGCTTCATACTTGTGTTGTTTGAGAAATATCCTACTACGGTGGCAACCAAACCTTACCTTGTCCATCCACCACTAAGGACTCGTACCGCCTCATACCTACCCGAAAACAATCGACAGCGCAGGCAATTCTGCTGCTAGTGTTTAACGGACCTGGAAGACATTAGTGGAAACAGCATTCCCTAACAATTTGACGCTCGTTGTCTAGCGCCATACGACGACCGTTGAGGCAATCCAAGACCCGCTGGCCAAGCGTTATTATCGTGGCGAACCTGGAGTCACGAGTAAGTTGACAGCGCACGCGAATCGTGGAGCCTGTCTGCTGCATAGAAGCCCAACCACCGCCTCACTGAGCAGCTTCCGTCACCCAACCTCGGTCACGCCTTATCGTGTACTACGAACCGCAAATCATTAAAAGCACAGGGAATCTTCGGCAGATCCAGTACACTTTTGTTGTTGTTATTGCTGTTGTTGTCGAAAGGGAAATTACTTTTGGTGAGTTCTTAATCTGTTCCTCATCCAATCGAACCCAAAGTTTATGTGCTGGGGACTAAGCTATGCCAGGGCTGCAGCTCCGCGCATAAACATCGTCCAATCCACGCAGCCGGCTGGGCCCGCCGCGAAGACTGTGCGGAGAACAAAGAGTAGCTCCTTCCAATCATAACCAAAGAAGTTCACTTTGCAGTTTTGACATCTTCAAATACCCGCACATCCTTGGTAAGCTTCCCCATGCTCTACCATTTTCAGCCTATCCGACCCTTGATGATCACGCTGATCCGCGTGTGCAGGCCCAGACGCCGTTCACGAGCTACATACCAAAGATACCTACATAAACGTACTCGGCCAGGTTCCATCCATGATGGATTACGCGCAACCTCAAGCACATTCTTACGGCCAGCATCCGCACGCGGCGCACATGCAGGGCTATTCCAACGCCCAACAGAGTCCCACGATCACATCTCCACCAAGCCAACCACCACACATGCAACATCAACCACAGGCGTCCACCATCCTGCCCTCTCAAGGACACTCATACCAGGCGCAGCAACAACCTCAGGCAAACCACACAGGCCTCAACTATCCGCAGTCTTACGTCGGTCAACCAAATATGCATCAACAGTACAATATCACGGCAGGGCAAGCGGCGGCCATGGCCACAGCGGCCGCGTCCGGGCAGCAGAGCTACGGATACCCGATGCCCCAGACCACAATCGCTGGATCACCACGGATGGGGGGTATCGCTGTCAAAAACGAACGTACACCACGGTCACCACCGCAAGTGCCAAACCCCATGGGACCCCTGCCTTCGCAGGTCTCGCAAAACCACAGGATGTCCCAAGGTCACCTGGGACACTCTGTGAGCAGCCCCCACGGCCCGAGCGCGCAGACGGTGATGATGGGCCACCAACCTCCTCGAAACTCTGTCCCTCCCCAGATGCCGCCACCTCCTCAACATCAGCAGCATCATGCGGCTTCTCCTCCTGAAGCTGGCCCTACAGGTGCCGAAGAAGCACCACTCTACGTCAACGCCAAACAATTTCATCGGATTCTGAAGCGACGCGTAGCTCGTCAGAAGTTGGAAGAGGCACTTCGGCTCACCTCAAAGGGCCGCAAGCCATACCTGCATGAGTCGAGGCACAAGCATGCGATGCGACGGCCAAGAGGACCGGGAGGAAGGTTTCTGACCGCCGAGGAAGTTTCGTTGATAGAAAAGGGTGAAGGGGGAGAGCTGCAGAAGTATGCCCCCAAGGTCATGGAGAACCTGAACAACCAGGAATCCGACACCTCGGGGCCAGCAAAATCTAGCAACTCTGCTGGATCTAAGAGGAAGTCGGGCGCTCTTGATGATGATGAGAGCACACCTCCTAGCAAGAAGGCCAAGGTCGAGCCGAACAAGGACACACCAAGCGTTGAGAGCGAAGAGGCGGATGAAGAGGACGAGGGCGACGATGAAGCATAATCGTTGCACGACATCAGGTCACGGAAGCTCTCGAGTCGTTCGAACCCTTCCAGGCTACCTCACGACTTACGCAGCGTTGATATTGATTCGATTCAGCAGCACATTTGGACCAAGCACGATTTTAATTTACACCACCCCCACTCTCGTTTGTCGATACATAGTGTGCAGCTTGCAGATACCCCCCTTGCATTGAACGATGAGCGTTTTTATGGGACAAGCGTTGGCGAAAGTTAGAAAGATTATTCCCTCACCGGGACAAAAAGTAAGACATTGTGCAGGGATTGGAAGGCTATTCTTTGCATGGACGGACTTGAGGAAGAACTGATCACTACCTTCATGCTGAACGAATCTCTTTCTCCCTGTCAGTTTGCATAACAGTATGTATTGATGATGAACTGCATGGCCAGGGGTTCTTTGCGAGTGTATGAACAGCACCGGATGAGCTCGGCCCATGTTAAATAGCAATAAATGGAGACTGGTCTTCAACTTTGTTGCAGCAAGTTGCCACTATCCAATTCCTAGTGAACCCATCGCGCAAGGTATGATAGAGATGTAAATCTATGAATTGTTTTGTTGGTGTGTGAATAGTTATGTGAATATCTTAGCTCGAATTACTTTCACAGGAGTCGGCCTTGGCGCCTGGTGGCGCCTTTCTCTTTCTTGCTTTGCCGTAGTTTTGCCACGACATCAAACACTCGAAGCTGATGTGTCCCTACGAGTACCTTACCTCTACCACCTCACGAGCGCAAGGAGATCCCTTCGTTCATCTTCCACTAACCCTCCACAGCTCATAATGATCCTACGAAGCGCTTCACCTCTTATCATCTCCCTCTCCCTTCTTCTTTTGCACGCATTATGGCTTACGGGACCTGCTTATGCAAAGAAAGATGCTCCACGCATCACCAAATCCAAACTCGATCACCCTCCCGCAGCCCCACCTCTTTACTTCGAAGACTCAGATGTCATACTTATACTCGATAATGCCGGGAATGTAATTAGGTCGCAAGACGCAGGCGAGCAGTGGAGCTTAATCGACGATGTTCCGGAGGGACGAGCATGGGATTTAGTGCTGCACCCCTACAACAAAGATGTGGCATACGTTTGGGGAAAAGAGACTACGCACTGGATAACCGTTGATCGGGGCGAATCATGGCGGAGTTTTGAGATCGAGGGATACCCTGTCCCATTTCGGCCACCCTTCAGTTTCCATGCGGCAGACAGCGACAAGGTGATTGTCAATGTCTGCAAGGAGATTTTTGCGTGCAACGAGATGGCTTACTACACAAAGGATGCATTCAAGACTCCTGCCATAGAGATGAGGCAGGATACCAGGAGTTGCGTCTTTGCCAGGTCAACGCCGCAATTCCAAACAAGTGCAGACGACAAGGACGACGATCGAGTGGTCTGCGTTGTGAAGGGGCGGTACGCGAGTCCTTTTTCAACGAGAGACAACCGGCTTGTGGTCTCAGATGATTACTTCAAGGAAGAAGAAGAGGAGCCGGTCCTGGAAGGTGATCGTACTGTTCAAGGCATCATCAATATCGCCGTCGTGAAGGGATTTTTGGTTGCTGCGGCGAGTGCTAAAGGTACAGATGAACTGGCCATGTATGTCACGGATGACGCGCAGACTTGGCACCGAGCTGTCTTCCCCAATGACCACAAGTTGGAGGAGGATGCCTATACAATCTTGGAGAGTACCAATTATAGCATTCAGGTGGATGTTATGACTACATCGCCGATCAATGCTATGGGAGTACTCTTCACGAGCAACTCAAATGGGACCTACTTCACCCGGAACATTGAGCATACCAACAGGAACTATAAGGGCATCGTGGACTTTGAGAAGATCGTGGGGATCCAGGGGATCGTTATGGTCAATGTAGTGGATAACTGGGAGGACGTGGAACGGTCACCCCTAGCTCAAAAAAAGGTCAAGAGCAAAATCAGCTTTGACGATGGGAGGACATTTCAGTCACTCACTACGGACGATGACGACAAGATAAATCTCCACTCCGTGTCAGAAATGACCAACTCGGGTAGAGTGTTTTCAAGTCCGGCGCCAGGACTCGTCATGGGAGTTGGCAACACAGGCAACTACCTTAAGCCCTACGAAGAATGTGACCTCTATGTATCGGACGACGCCGGCTTGACCTGGCAAAAAGCAGTGAAGGAAGCTCAAAAGTATGAATTCGGTGACAGGGGCTCGGTATTACTGGCTATCTACGACGAGGGTCCGACAGACACCATTCAGTATTCTCTTGATCATGGCAAATCTTGGAAGGAAGCAGACCTTGGCGAAAAAGTTCGTGCCAAGCTACTTACAACCACTCCTGACTCTACCAGTCTCAAATTCTTCCTTATGGCTACCACCGGCGGAGGATCGGATCTGGAGTACATGGCAATCGCTATTGACTTTGCTGAGCTCCATGAAGGAAAGTGCAAGGACAAGGACTTTGAGCGGTGGTTTGCGCGCGTGGACGAGAACGGCGACCCGACTTGCATCATGGGTCACAAACAATGGTACCGCAGACGCAAGGCCGATGCCGATTGTTTTGTAGATGAAGAGTTCAAGGACCCCGTGCCGGAATTCGAGCCTTGCACTTGCGCAAAAGAGGATTTTGAATGTGACTACAACTTCATTCCCAGCGAGGACGGAAGCGAGTGCATTCCGGCTGGAACTTTGCCAGTGCCTAAGGATCAATGCGATGCTCCAAACGCCAAATACAAGGGCAGCTCTGGCTTCAGGCTAATCCCTGGCAATGACTGCGATCGGGAAGCCAAGGATGCTGTCGTGTTGGACGAGGAAGTAGAGCGATCCTGCAACGACACCATCAGGCCACCCGCAAGTGGAAAAATAACCAAAGAGCTTACGACCTTCGGTGCAGGACGATTCGAAGAGTACTTCTATCTGGAAAGGACTGACAGGAGTACGGGTACGGACGAGACCGTTGTCATGCGAACTGACGAACGTGAAGTTTACATCACTACCGATGCTGGCAAGACCTGGGATCAGATCCTCAAGGGTGAAGAGATCACCGCCATCTACCCTCACCAATATTTCAACGATGTGGTCTACTTCCTTACCGGCAGCAAGAAAGTGTTCTACTCGGTCAACAGAGGCGTCACTATAGGCCACTTTGAAGCCCCAGCAGAACCCACTCGAGACAAGCTTCAGATCCTGAGCTTCCATGCTGATTACAAAGACTGGCTCATCTGGACTGGTGCAGTGGACTGCGATGGATCCAGCAAAGGCAGTTGCCATAATGTTGCTTTCTTCAGTGAAGACAGAGGTGCCACTTGGGACCATAGATTGCGTTATGTCAACAAGTGCGAGTTCATTAAGGAGGCAGGCCGTGGGGGCAACGATAAGCTCGTGTACTGCGAGCAGTATCAAGACGAGAAGCCAGACAACCCTCTGCAACTGAAATGGAGCGACAACTGGTTCGCCGATGACCACAAGCCTTTCGACGACATCATCGATTTCGCCACTATGTCTGAATTCATTGTTGTAGCTGCCAGACGGGAAGATGACCGTGACGCTCTTACATGCCATACTAGCGTGGATGGCAAGACGTTCGCCGACGCAAGGTTTCCACCGAGCTTCGAGGTGCCCGCTCAGAAGGCTTACACGGTGCTGGACAGCTCTACACACGCCGTCTTCTTGCATGTAACGGTCAATAACCGCGAGGAGTCTGAGTATGGTTCGATCATCAAAAGCAACAGCAATGGCACATCTTATGTCATGAGTCTCAATGGGGTTAACAGGAATGGTCGGGGATATGTGGATTTCGAAAAGATGCTTGGCCTCGAGGGAGTCATTCTGGTCAACACTGTTGCCAACATTGACGAGGCCGATCAGGGTAAATCCAAAAAGCTGAGAACTCTAATTACGCACAACGATGGTGCGCAATGGGCCCCTTTGCAAGCCCCGTCTAAGGACGCCGAGGGTCGCAAATACGAGTGCAATCCCAAGGGCACCTTGAAATGTTCTCTGCATCTTCATAGCTACACCGAGCGCCGGGATCCGCGTGCTACGTTCTCGTCTCCGTCAGCCATTGGTTTGATGATGGGGGTTGGGAACGTTGGCCAAAATCTGGGCAGAAAGGCTGATGCCGACACTTTCATCACTCGAGATGGTGGCGTTGAATGGCACCCTGTCAAGAAGGGCAATTATATGTGGGAGTATGGCGACCAGGGTTCAATCATCGTCATCGTCGAAGAGGGCGTTGCCACTCGGTCGGTTTTCTATTCCCTGAACGAAGGCATCGACTGGCAAGAATATGTGTTTGCAGACGCCGACTTCGCCGTTGGGGCCATATCTACTGTTCCCTCCGACAAGTCGCGAAATTTTATTCTGTGGGGTAAGCATAGCGCAAGTGGCAGCAAAGTTGCTACCGTCAATCTCGACTTTACAGGCTTGGCGGACGAGCAATGCAAGCTCGACGAGAAGGATCCAGAGAATGGCGACTACGACCTCTGGGAACCCAAGCATCCCAGTCAGAAGGACAATTGCCTGTTTGGGCATGTTGCTCGATATCACCGCAAAAAGCTTGAAGCCAAATGTTACAACGGTCTGGACATACAGCATCTGCACAGCATCCCCCGAAATTGCGATTGCACAAGGGAGGATTTTGAATGGTAATGCTCTCATATTCAGACCCTTCGTTTCCTCTACGAACAGATCTTTGCTAACATGTTCTGCAGTGATTACAACTACCAAGTCGACACTGACGGCTCCTGCCAACTCGTCCCTGGTCTACCGCCCCCGGATCATAGCCAAGCCTGTACCGAAAACCCAGAACTATTGTCCTACTTTTTACCGACAGGCTATCGCCGCACTCCACTCGACACTTGCCAAGGCGGCCAGGAACTCGAATTTACATCGAAAGAAATACCCTGCGAAGGCCGCGAAGGCGACTGGGACCGTGAACAGCGGAAGAAAGGTCTCAGTGGGTTCTGGTTTTTCGTGCTAGTGTTCGTCTTACCGGTCTCTATCGCCGGAGGAGTTGGGTATTGGGTCTGGACTAATTGGGATGGTAAATTTGGACGCATCAGGCTCGGTGATACGGGCAGCGCGTTTGATGCAGATAAGCCATGGATCGCATGGCCAATTACGGCGGTCAGTGCCGTGGTTGCTGTTGTCGCAACGTTACCGCTCCTGATCGCGAGCGCATGGAGAGGGGTTACCGGGCTCTTTGGGGGTGGAAGGAGGTACACTCAACGGAGCGATTTTGCGAGAGGGGGAAGGTACGCAATCGTTGACCCGGACGAGGACGAGCTATTGGGCGATGATGAGGAGGAAGACGTGTAGGATAGTACTGGAAGAGAACTAGAGGACAGCGGCATTGTGAGGCGTTTCTGTAATATTCTCTGACATTTCCGTCTTTTGGTTTTCCGTAGCGAGCGTTGTATTCGTTGTATTCATTCCGGAGCAAAACCCTAAGTACCTCAGTCGTAGCGAGCGAGCTTGAACATAAAGGAGGCAGCTGAGGCTGGCGTAGATAGATACCATTCGTTTTCGCTCAGCAGCTTCCATCCGAGCATTAGCTATCGATTTGATTATCTAGCTAAACTTCTGACCGGATCGATGACTATGGTTTTCATCTATCAACCTATCTCTATCTAACACCGTCCTCTCACGGGATATTGAACTCCAATCTAGAGGTAGAATATATTTGGAAGATGCACTCTGAACCAAGCCCAACACCAAACGACTCGGGCAAATTTGGCCTTGACGACCGCTCCGTACAGGAGCTCAAGGAGAAGGCTATTGCAGCGAAGGGCCGGGCATATTGTAGGTGCTGTTTATAAAGTCCACCATTGTTTGTATTTGTATTGAGTAGCTATTTTGCATTGGCTTCGAATACGTTCAGGAACGGGTCACACCCCTTTATATCAGGGGATATGTAAACCTTTACTCCAACTCACCGAGCTCTTCTATCAAAAATTGCTGTCAGACTGGTGTGCTCTTCCTGTTGGATTTTTTTTGTCAATCTCGTTCACCCATCTGCATCTTTACACCATGTCCTAATAACTGCATACACAATATTGCAATATATCTATATATCTATATATACAAAAACATTGTCGGGCTGATGCAAAGAGCAGGTCCCTACTCCCACTTCCGCGTCGGCGCCGCTCTCTTGACCCAAGACGGCTCCATCGTCACAGGGGCCAATGTGGAAAATGCAAGCTATCCCGTCGGCACCTGTGCCGAGAGATGTGCGATGGCGACGGCCGTGGTGAGTATTTGTTCTTCTGGTTCCTGAATGTCAAAGGGGTCCGGGTGCTATACCAGCAGGTCAGAGTTATAGCACAGGAGGGAGAGAGAAATCTCCTTGCTACCAACGGACGGATCAGATCTATCTATATCGCCCCATCTCCTTCTACATGCCAGCTTTCGAAGCCCAGCTGTTACATATCTATGTATACTTCATCTCGGCAAAGATCGAGAGCTCACTTTTATCTACACTTCTACGGTTTCACATCAAACCCATGGATTCAAGCCCATGGATGGAAGAACGTACAACGGAACAGTCGCTGACAGACTTTCAATCCTCTTGACAGACGGGGGGCCACTCCACGTTCAAAGCATTAGCCGTAGCCACAAACATCACCCCGCCAGGTGCGTAACCTATCATGCTCACAACCACCTCCCATCCCCCTCCCCCTCTTACCCCCTCCCTTCCTCCAGACGCCCCAAACCAGACAAAAAACTCACACCCTCCCGCCAGCATCCCCCTGCGGCATGTGCCGCCAATTGTACGCTCCCCCCTTTCTACACCCTCCCCCACACACGGGCTAAACGGAAAAAACCCCCACTCCAGCATCCGGGAATTCTGCGCCCTATCGATGCCCGTCTTCATGTACGACAAAGACGGACGGTACGTCGTCCACACGCTCGAAAAGGTACGTTGTTGGGAGTGCGCTGTGGTTGCGGTGTCGGTGTCGGTGTCCATTTTCGGAGAGGCTTCGAGACGCGGTTGCTGATGGCCGGAGGGAATCGTAGCTGTTGCCGTTGAGTTTTGGACCGGAGGATCTGAAGGGGGCGGCGGGGTGAGGCGGGCTGGGCAGGTTGGTTGGGGTGAGGTGATAGGGTTGGTGAACGGGTGATGCGAAGGGGTGCACCGAACGGAGATGGGTGCGGATGGTGGATGTCATGTGATGGCGGTGGAGCTTTCAGTGCTGGCCCGCATGCAATCCAATTTCTCGTGGACGAAGGACGACACTTCTACTAAAGCGAATGGCAGCCGTTTTGTGGACTTTGGAAACAATAGTAGGAGAGGGTCTGAAGGTGAAATTGGCGTGATAACACCGCACAGTTTTGGCAATGCATACATACATTTTTCTATATGCTGGTTTATGCTCCACATCGTCGTTGTGAAAGCTCAATAAAGACCTTACTCTTCATCCCCACCCGCCTCCGTCCCCTCAACCTCCTCCCCATCCTCCTCCTCAAAGGTCCCCGCCGGCACCTCATACAGTCTCAATAGAGCCTTGTTGGGATCCTTTACCAGGACGTATTTGCCATCTTTCATACTCCGGCACATATCGACAATGGTCCGTACGATACCCCAGCCATTAGCGAGGTTGAGATTCATTTGCTCGGCGAATTTCCGGGGATCGTAGCCGACAACGCCGAGGATGACATGTCGGTCGGGGATTTTGGGGGAAGCTCGGGAGACGAAACTGTTATCAAGTGTTAGAAGATGGTGTGGGATAGGTAGATGGACGTTGAAACATGCTTACCCAAGCTTCATCACGTCTGCACCAGCCAAGATAGCCTGTGTAGCCCATCTCGCCAACTTGCAGCTGTTGTTCTTCATCTCCGTGGCGACCACCGCACCGCGCTGGCTCGTAAGTTTGGCCCTCCAGTCTAGGGCACCACCGCTGCCCTGCGCCTTATGGTCGAACTCGTTCAGAGCTTTCAGGGTGAGCAACTGATCTTCGCCGCTGATATTGTTCTTTACGACCGCGTCGATCTCTGTGCGGACGATCAGATGGAGAGGATCTTCGTCTTTCTCGAGCGAGAGGTCAAAGCGTCTGTATTTGTAGGCTTTCGATGCTAAAGGTTCGGTCTCTTCTGACGGGTTATAGAAGGGGTTTTCGTTCTGCATTTCCAACTTGCTCGTTTCACTCTCCATGACGGTTTGATTTGCAAAGTTGTGGTTGATAAAAGTAGCTTCGAGCGCCAAGGCGCCGGGGAAATTGATGCTGTCTTTGTTACCTTCGCTCGCCTCCAGAGGCGCATCCGCAGCATTTTCGTTCACAGATACCATATCCAGCGATGATCCATCTCGTTTGTCGAGGTATATCTTGCTACCTTGCTTCGTGATGACTAAATCCCAACTGTAGACGGATCGAGGAGCGCACATGAGCATGGAGAGGATGTTGTCGGTAGCGAAAATCGTGGCTTCGTCTTTTTCCGCCAGCTCTTGAATGATGGGATCTGAAGAGGTGGTGACATTGTACGCGGCGCGATCCACAACGTTGAGTTTCCGCTCTGTATTCTTGACGGGAGGCTTATCGTAGTTGCGGTCGTAGTAGTAGAGGAAGCCGTAGCTATCGATATCTTCACCGGTTGAGGTTTCGAGATTGAGCTTCAGTAGCCGAGCGAAATCGATCTCTTCTAACATGGTCCAGTCAGGCTTGATGTTCACAGACGAGTCGCGATTCCGTTGTGGCTTGTCGTAATCCTTCCAGCCAAACCTCCTTCCACCTCGTCCGCCTCGAGCACCTCCCCGTTGGTCGTAGAGATAGGCTTGTTGACCACCACGGCCGCCCACCCTTGAGTTTTGGAAGGTGCCTCGCCCTCCGCGTTGGTCACGGCCGCCTCGCCCCCGACCTCGGAATATGGTACCACCGCCACGTCCAAAACCTCGAGTCTTGGTTGAGGTGCGGGTATTATCGACCACGGAGAACGAGGATTCGTCTTCTGCTACTTGAACTGCGAATAAACTTGATGTACCGGCACCGTAGACTTGCTGGTCTGGGAACATTGTCAGCTCTGACTTGGTCCCAGTCTTCCAAATGTCATACCCCTATAGTTCCTGTTATACTGCTGCCTTCCTCCTCGTCCATCCCTGTCTTTGCCCTCCGTTGTCCAGTCTGCCATCCGCCCCAGCTTGTCTCCCTTCGAGTATGGTGCGTATGGAACGCCATTTACTAGGGCATCTGTAGTGGTAGGTGGGCCCCATGAGTCTTCAGACGGCAGCGCCGTGACTATCGAGGAAAGGGAAATCGGCATATTGTAGGCGGATACTGATTATGGCCGTTGTGGGCGGAGGTCAAAAGTTCGTGAAATATTCGGCTATTCATCGGTGGGAAGAAGCGCTATTCCCTCTTTGGTCCATTACTTCCTCTCTGCCTTTCTCCCACCACTTTCTTTCACCAGCAGGCCTGCAATGAGAACGTGGTCCGAGAAAGGAGATGATACCGAGTTGTCCGTCATGACACTCCGAACAGGGCGATATAAAAGTGGAAACTCCAAAGATTAGCTTATAATCACGAACTTGGCTCCCAGGACTTGTAGCTAAGGCTCGACATTATGTAGGTCAAGCATGATCACCTATAAGATTTTACTGAGCATGTACAGGGTCGTCTACTCACTTGTAATTATCAACAAGGCCGGCGGCCTAGTCTACAACCGCGACTTCAACAATGCTCTCAACAAAATCTCCGTCAACGACCTGCTAGTCCTTGCCGGCACATTTCACGGGTATGGCCTTTTCTAGTCCGTACTGCGATTTCACGATTCGGTCGAAAGTAACCAGCGGCAGTGTCCACGCAATCACCAAATCCCTCACGCCTTCCTCCCTCGGCATTCCATCCAATCAGCGAACAGGCATTGAAGTCCTTGAATCTTCCCATTTTCGCTTGACGTGCTTCCAAACGTTCACAGGCACGAAGTTTCTCTTGTTCACGGAACCACACCAGCCAAACGTCGACATCATCATAAGGAAGGTGTACGAACTATATGCGGACTACGTGACGAAGAATCCTTTCTATCAGTTGGAAATGCCGATTAGGTGTGAGGCGTTTGATCGGTATTTGACGACGTATATGAGAGCGAGATGATCCCTCCAAAAGGAGAGGATACTGTGAAGGATACAGATGGCATGCAACGAGAACTTGAGTGTTCAACATGGACTGTGGAATACGATTGGCTCCAGGAAGACAATGATGGGATTGGGAACCACGTTTCACACGCCAGTGACGCACATGAGCAAAGATCTTTCCTTCCAAGCGTGCACATCCGCGGTGGTAGATCTGTCCACGTGACCCCGGACGTTTTCGTGATGTTTGAAATGTCTCCAAAGCTAGACCACGTACCTCCGATCTGTGGTCTGGAGGTATTTAGTTTGTGTTAGGTTCGAATCCTAATGGCGCTGGTTCTAGTGGTGAAGTGGGCTTCTTATTTTCTATTCATTGATGTGGCAGTAGTAGTGAGGCGGTAGAAATAGAGGTGTCGAAATAACAGCTCAAGACGTTCGTGAGGCTTACCACCAATCACCACTGCCACTATGAACAGAAAGTCTTCACTTACAACACCTGTGGTCTTAAATCTTGATAGGCTGATTCATTCTTTGCTACAAGTCTGCGCAACACAGGTACATACGCCAGCTTCCACAAGCGTTCCTCGAGGTCCTTTTTAGCCGCCCTCATCACCACCATAACCGTGCCCCCCTCGCTCCCCATTTCACCTACATCCTCATAATGGCGCAGACGAACGCCACGGCGCCCACCTCGAGAGCTCGCGAACAAGTCGGCGGCGATGAAGAAGCCACCTCGGATCTCAAGCTCGGCGAATTCCAGAACGTGCACTCGATGAGCCTTTCAGAAGCACGGGCCCTCATAATCGCGATATTAGCACACCGAGCGACAACGAAAAAGGTTGAAGAGACTGAGTAAGTCTGCTTGATCCGTCGCCAGGGTGAGGAGGGGGAAGAAGGCAAGACATCAAAAACGGAGGGATCCATGCTGATTCGTTGCATGTAGGACGTTGATCAAGACGCAAGACTACTTGGACGTTTTCGCGCGGTTCAAGAATACCGAAAATATTACGGCCGTAGAGCGTGTACTTGGGGCGCAACCGCAGCTGGAACCCTTTGAGAAGTCGCAGCTAGGTATGGCTCCTTCCATACAATTCCACAAATGTCTCAAGGGCATGGAGGGGCTGACGACTCCTGGGGCGGAAGCGAGTCTATGTTGCGAAAGTGCTGAAGAGGCGAAGACGTTGATACCCAGTCTGACGAACAAAATCACCGATGTGGACTTGCAGGACATATTGGATGAGATCACTAAGTTGAGGACTTTTGTGGATTGAGAGGTGAGTGAGAGAGAGGACCAAGCTAAAAGAACGAGATCACGAATTGGGCCCGGAAATGAGGAAGGCTTATAATATGAAATCTGGGCTATTGAGTTGGATGAAGAAAATCTGCACCAACACCTGACAGGATGCTTCGTGGAACACCCCTGGAAGCTTTGGAGCTTTGAGATGGTGAGCGTTTTGTGTTCAAGTGCCGCGGGACCAAGAATGAGCGTGGTGTTTGGCGTCTGGTTCGAGAAAGGAGGTCGAAAAGTGTATGCATATTGACTAGGCGCAGAACTTAAGAGTTCTTGGAGAGATACCCTTCTTATGCTGCGAGCAAACGCTATCTATGCTTGACCTGCCCAAACGCCTCGCTGTGAGTGGGTAAGACTAATCTGTGTCCATATTGTCCCGGTCTTTCGTTTCGTCCACGTCTGTTTCTATCTTATCCATCGCAGGATGCTCCTTGTCTTTCTTCTCTTCCACTTCTGGCTTCGAAACAGGAGCATCCGCAGTTCCACTCGCTTCACCGTCTGCATTGAGTAATGGCTGGCTCTCCGAGCTTCCACCTTCCTCCGGTATGCCTTCTAGCGTTGGCTCCTGCGCGTTTTCTCCAGCTTTTCCCTCCTTCTCTTGTCGGGCCTTTTCTTCGTCCATACTCATCCTCAAGGCAAGCGCAAGCTCCGGATCTGCGCTTGGATCAACGCCGAAATCAAAACCTCCTCCGCCTGCATCTGCACCGGCGTCACCTCCACTCTCACCACCTCGCGGGGCAACACCCTCTCCGGCTAATATAGGCGTAGATATGATGTGGTCACTCAGTAAACTAGGGCCTGGTTGAATAATCTCCAGATGCGAGCCATCTCCGCCTTTTATGTTTTCGTTGAACGCTTCTAGCTTCTTTGTGTTTTCTGGGTCCAGATCACCAAAGGCGATGAAGTCGATCGAGACGTTGTTCTTCTTCATCTTCCGAGCAAGCTTGACGAGGTTCTTTTCGTCTTCGTCGATGGGGGAGCAGGTGAAGACTATGATGCGTTGTCGTTGGGACTTATTTTGGCGGTGTTTGAGCGCGAGCTAGAAGATGCGATCAGCATCTAGGGTCATTCTTGGACTATAGCGTAGACATACACCTGCTATTTGTATAGCTGTAGCCAGATGCGTGCTTCCCCTTATCTTCGTCCGGTGCATCCCATCAAGTAGCTTTCCGAACTCCGTAGTCAGGGTCACCAACATCTCTGGTCCCTTGCCGGCCATGTTCATCAGACCAACGGAGGATTCTGGATTCGCTTGGGTTTTGGCGGAAAATATGAGGTTGACGGCGTCGGCTTGGGCTTCCCATCTCGATGGTCTGAGAAGGTCAGGAATCGTCCACGAGTGATGAAAGCTCATAAGGCTGAGTCTTACACATAATCGCCATTTCTACTGCTCTCACTGTTGTCCAGCCTGGCAGTTGCTCGTGTTAGCTATGGCACGAGCGACTTGGAAAATGAGCAACAAGCCTACACTATCATCGTTGCCTCAAGCACCATCTTGCCGGTCGATGTAAGAAGAGAAAGTGGAAATAATTTCGGTTTTAATATAGGAAAATAGATGAAGAGGCAGGGTGTTGAATAATCTGTAGGTGGAGCTCGAGCATGAGACGGACGATGGCGCCAAGACCGCCAGCCCGCTAATCCCTGCGCCAATCTTTGTTTACACAAACTCGAACTCCTCACTGCAGTGTCCTCCGAAGTTGTCAATCTAGCCGCGCTCTCACATCTACTTAGCCCCGTCCCAGTGACTATCATGGCGCCTGCTCGCACGAAAAAGGGGCAATCCTCGACCGAAATCAGCTCCACGGCGCGCCCCCAAACTGTTACTCTCCAGTCGCCTGCGAGAACGCCGGTACAAAGTCCCCAGAAGAGGAGCATTACGGTTACGGAAGGACAGAAGCAAGCTTTGATTGATAACCTACAATTGGAGAGTGAGAATTCCGGAAGCCACAGCATGACTTAAGCATTGACCTCCTCCCAGTCACGGAACGTGCGCGAAAGCTACGGGCTCAATACGCTCTTCAAGCTCAAAGTCTGAGGACTCGAATTGAACTGCGAATAAACCGCATTCCGACGTCTTTACGCAGAGCAAACATGGGGGAACTTTGGGAAAACTACCTGGAGATGTCGGATCAAACGCAACAGAGCGCGCCTCCAGAGGAGCAGGGCGTAGAAGTTGCGTCTTCGAGCGTGCCTAAGCCCATTTTCGTGCCAGAAGAATGCGGTTCAGCAGAGATATCCAAAGTCCGCGGCACAAAGCGAACCAGGCGAGTTCCTATGTGCGGTGTAGCCATCAATTTGATTCTAACGAGCCGTAGCGACGCAATGGACTCGGCAGACAAAGAAAACAACGCCGATTCCATAGAAACCATACCCAATCCCAAGAAGCGAGCCAAGATGACAACAAATACAAAATCGCGTCAAGCTACGAACCCGTCCACAGTCCTTTCCCCAAAGTCAGCCAACTCACGCACCCTTCCCCAATCGCCAGTTCGCCCAGAGCTCAAGTCGCCACAAAAACTATATTTTGCGCATCCAACTTCACCTCTGAAACCGATCTCGCCTGTCAAAATGGCATCACCTGCCAAAGCTGCCGCGGCAGCAGCGACAGCCAACCTAGCCAGCATGGTGAACGAGAAAGCCAAGCCCGGGCGTCCGAAAGCAGCCGCGGGTCGTAAAGCTAGCAATCCTACGACATCAAAAGCAGCACCAGGGCGGCCAAAGCGGGGCGCGCATGTTGCCAAAGACGCGGAGGATGTGAGGAAAGTGAGCAATGAAAGCACGATATCGAGCATCTCTACGGGTACCACTATTGTGAAGAATGCGAGAAAGGCGACCACAGCAGCTGCAAAGAAGAATGATATTGAGGTACGTGCCGTGGGGAAGAAGGTTGCTGCGGGCGCTGCGATGCCACCGCCCGGAAGAAGAGTCTTGAGAAAAAGAGCATGAGTAGCTGGCTTTTTTAATTAGTGGTTGGGTTGGATAAGTCACGTAGTGTGCTTTGCGTTCAAAGCGTTGCAAACCAAGGGGAATTATTGATTATGCAGACTTGCCCCCTTGTTTTGTAGGACATCAAATCTTGTGCAAAAATTCCTTGAGAGGACTGGCGGATACCGTCCTGTAAACCCTAAAACTTCAATATCGATTCATAACTCTTGGAAAAGTCCCTTCGGTTTCTATAAGCTTACGAGTCCCAGAAAATCTGCCCCCCAACCGTGTGACACCATGAGACAGCCCTGGTAGACTGATCAGAAATAAATGAAAAGCCATGAACGAATCCTTTGAATCTGCCATGTTTCATCCGCCCATCAATCGGGCCATGCGAGCTCTTGATCGTTCTTTCTTTAAAAAAAGAGTCCAACTATCTGCAGCGAGAATACGTGATAACAAGCAGATTTCAAAATACCGGACGGAACTGGGTCGTGATCTGTTGAAGCTTGACCGTATGCCACCGGTCAGATCTGTAAGGGATTCCGAAGGGCAGGAGGCTAAGGCGCTGCTTCTGAGACCTGAGGTCAAGCCAGATGGTAACATGGCTTCTTTTGCCTTTTTTTCTTTTTTTCCCTCCCAATAAAGGGACAGATCGAGCAGGAACAGGGCTGAGGTACTGTCAGATACTTCTACATGGAGTCCAAGGCTCTCCGAGTTGGTCAAGACTTCTCAAGTCAGTCTCTTGCCATATGATCTCGAATTAGACTACGACTACTGGAACTACCGTATGTACGTGCAAGACGAAGCTATCGTGTTGAACAGTATCGCTCACTATCCACCAGATGACATAATGAGTGCCATACTCCCAGAAGCCGAGCAAGACGAACTACCCACCGGATTCAGCATCGTTGGCCACGTCGGTGCGTTTGTAGGGTCCCATTTTTACCAAAAAAAAAGCAGATTAACGCCGGAACTGACTGACCATGTCCCCCCCTCCCCCAAAAGCCCACCTGAACCTCCGGGAGCAATACCTCCCGCACAAGAACCTCATCGCGACCGTCCTCCTGGACAAGAACCCCACGATCCGCACCGTCATCAACAAGACGGACGAGGTCGGCGAGCGGAACGAGTACCGCACCTTCAGCTACGAGCTCCTCGCCGGCGACCCAGACCTCCGCGTCGAGATCCACGAGGAGGGCTGCCGCTTCCGCTTCGACTACGCCAGGGTGTACTGGAACAGCCGGCTCAACACGGAGCACCGGCGCCTGGTCGCGCGGTTCCGGCCGGGAGAGGCCGTCTGCGACGTCATGGCCGGCGTGGGGCCGTTCGCCGTGCCGGCCGGGAAGAAGAACGTGTTCGTGTGGGCTAACGATCTGAACCCGGACAGTTTCGCGGGCCTGGACGATGCCGTCCGGAGGAACAAGGTGCGTGTGTGTGTTGCCCCCCGATCGAACCTACATCCCGCTCTCTCCGAAACGGCGTGAAAAGTATTCACCAGAAAACAGGTTGACCGGTTCGTCAAAACCTTCAACCAAGATGGCCGGGCCTTTATTCGCTCCTCGGCGGCACACTTGCTGGAGACGGACACCGAAGTCGACATATCCAGACAGGTGTCTCGCGTCAAGCGACCGACAGCATCAGCCGTCAAGCCAACAGCAACCCTGACTTCGCCAAAGACTTTCAACCACTACATCCTCAACCTTCCGGCAAGCGCCATCACATTCCTTCCCTCCTTCATCGGCCTGTACGCAGGCCGCGAGAAACTCTTCGCGCCGATTACAGATGTCAAACTGCCGATTTTACATGTACATTGCTTTAGTACGAAGAGCGACGACAACAAGGCGGAGGAGGTGAAGATTTGCAAGGAGGTCAGTGAGCAACTAGGGTATGAGATGAGACCGGGTGATATTGAGACAGAAGGAGAGGTGCAGGTCTGGGATGTTAGGGACGTAGCGCCCGTGAAAAGAATGTTTTGTGCCAGTTTTCGTTTGCCGGGCGAGGTCGCTTTCAGGGCAGCAAAGAATGAGAGAGGAATGCAGCATTTACCCCCAACAGAGCGTATTTGAGTCGGATAGGATTCATAACTTAAATGTACTGTGATCGATATTTGCAGCTTTTAGCCCATCATGATACATCGTTCAACTCCAAGCAGTCCATCGTAAATCAGGTGACCAATCCACCTGGCGGCCAACATTCGCCTTGCGCTTGCTCCGAGAAAGATACAACTTCACCAAAAACGCCTGTCGCTCACGTCATATCAAGACATATCGTGAAGAAAACACCTATAGAAAGCACAGTGGTCTCGTAGCATTGCAAGAGAAGGAAATGAGTTGGTTGTAAAGTACAATTCGGATTTTGGGAGCGACCCGTCCTGTCGTACCGGGTCTATTTGGTGGGCGAAGGCGAAGTTGCAGGCAAGCTTGAGTTTTCAATGGCAGCTTCGGCAGCAGCAGTACTAGGCCTGGGTGTAGCATCCATATCCACGACCTTGACTGCATCTCCTTTTGCTTCTAGGGAGAAAAGTTCTGGTGGTTCGATCGTGGCGTGATCGTGGCTTGGAACATCAGGCATATCGACATCAGGGTTTGATGTGACACTCGGCACAGCAGTCGGCTCATCCGCGCTACCAGAAGCGACGCTTCCGCGACTGTCTGTCCTCATCATCTCGATGCCGAGCTTCGAGCCACGGGGTTTGCCCTGCGGGCTCCTCGCGCGTGAGGGAAGCCACAGCTCTTCGTCTTCGTCGTCGCCGAAGTCGGCGTTCTTCTCTAGCGTCTCGCGCTTGATCTTAACGGCTTCGACAGAGTGTTTGTTGCGCGAAGTTCGTAGATCCAGAGAGGGAGGTGCGGAGTTTTGGTGAATCAAATGCGGAAGACCAGGGTGGATAAAATCAAGGTTCGGCGGCGACATATCTTCGGAAATTCCCAGGCCAGTACTCGAAGGCCAATCATCTGATGGCCGACCGACGACGACAGGTAGATCTTCGGTGTTTGTTGAGTCAGTGTCACCGAAAAAACTAGAGCCGATCGAATGTTCACGGCTTGACCGCTTGTACAACCCATTGCCATGCGCAAAGGGCCCAGAAGACTGCGAGCTCGGACTGTCTTCTACATTTCGAGATTCTTTACGAAGCCCAGAAGGAATGATTTGTTGTTGCTGGCTTTGCTGCTGCTGTGGATTGTAGCCAGGTGGTGGAGGCTTCCACGCACATAGATTGCACAGAGCTTCGGTGAGCTTCTCCACGGTCGGAGGCTTCTCTATTAACGAGTCGAAGTGATGGGTTTGCGGCAGTTCTTTCAGATATCCAGTCACAGCAATGATTGGTGTCTGGGTATTGGCGCTCTTGGTGTCCCTGATCATTCGGGCGACGTCCGCTCCGTTGATCTGGGGAAGCTTGAATTCCATCATGATAATGTCGAATTGTACTTCGCTCATTGCATAGCGTACAGCTTCTGGGCCATTGGTGACAGTAATGGTGCGACACCTGAGCTTCTCGAGCAATCTCTCCATGACCAATTTGGAGATGGGGTGATCCTCGCAGATGAGAACATCCAGAGGACGAAAGGACGGGCCATCCGCGAACATGACTTGAGACATCCTCCGCGAGCTTTGCCTTCTTCGTTGAACGCGAAGAAGAGCTTTCGCACGAGGATCCTCATTGTCAGAGGATGAGGGAGAAATGTCGAAAACTTGACTTTGGCGTTTGTGATGAGTGAAAGGCTTGTTGGGAAGAGGAAGGTCCGCTTCTTGAGAGCCTACGGTTTGGGATCTGGCCCGTGATGGTATGTGCATGCTATGTGGACGAGGCGTTATAGTTGACCTATCAGGTGAAGTTATCTGCATTCCTATGGAGTTACGATTCGATTTGATAGGAGAGGAGGTGGCAGACGCTGCAGAAGCAGCGGATGTTCCAGTCGGCAGTCTAGGAGCATCGAAGTATTGGCCTGGTTGCAATGAACTATTGGACTGATGAGATAGGGTTGAGGAGGGGCTAGAGGTCTTCCTGCGCTCATGGTTCTGACCAGTAGAGAATTGCACAAGAAGCGGGGAGGATGGTTGGGAGGCGCGACTGGGTGAAGCAGCAGACTGAGCGAGATTCGACGGTGATGCGGGCCTGGCGCCTTTGTTCGTTGAACGTGCTCGTTTCAATGGCATAGGTAAAAGCGGGCTACCCTCTAAAGAAGGCACTGCAGAAGCAGCACCTGGGGATTGGATTGAAGTAGGGTTTCTGGGCTGTCTTTGCGTTGATTCTGCAAGTAGCTTTTGGAGCACATCTTGGTTGGCTTTTTCGAGAACGGGAAGATTCTTAAAAGCAAAGTTGCCGAAGTCATCCGTCGCCACGGGCTCGCTAAGTCTTCTGCTACGGCCATCCCTAACATGGGCAGGTATGTGAAGCGGCATCAGACCTCGCTTCAACGAGTTGACTTGGTTCCTGACGCGTGAAAGGGCGTCATGAGGCCTGTCAGGATAATCTGCAGCCCCTGGAGTGAGAACCGGCGAGGTCCCTTGAGCTTCCATTTCTTCTGCGAACGTCTGTAGAGTAGCACCCCGGGCATCGAAGTACTCAGTGTCCTCTGGATTTTCCGGAGCCGGAATGAATTGAGCCTCATCTTCAAGCAACGTCTCCCATTTTGTTCCATTGAACCATGGATGCTGACGGATTTCTTCCCCACCCGAAGAATATATCTCCGCCATGTTCGCACCAAGACGATCTTTTGACTCGATGGTCATGAATTTAATCATGAGATCTTTGGCTTCTGCTGACACCGAATCGTCTTCCTCTTCAGCCCAATCGATCTTACGCGCAAGGATGTTCTCAAAAACTATCTCGGGAGTTTCGCCATGGAATGGAGGGTAACCGTATAAGAACTCAAACATGATGCATCCTAGAGACCACCAATCACTCATTTCATCCTGGCCTAGTCCATTGATGGTCTCTGGCGCGAGATAATCTGGAGTCCCCACGAATCTTCGATTCTGGTCTTCCGGGTCGAACAAGGCCATTGGAGGAGGCGGCATGCTGTTCTGTGGTGGAGTCTCAGGTTGGCCAGCGCTGACATTGCTAATGGTAGGCCGAAGCGCGTATGGATCTGGAGAACCTTCACCTTCGCTGTGGGTCTCCTCTTCGATTGGAGCGCCCCGCTGGGAGGTCTCATCGTTTAGAGAGAAGTTTCGAAATATCGCGTTGAAAGTGTCACTGTTACCACTGTCGCTTCGATACCCTGACTTCCTCCTCGAGTGCTCTCTTCCGAGGACGGTATCGCGATTCAGACTGAAGTAAGATGGCTGTCCAACGGACCCGGCTAAGTCGGGCGTCATTACTGGCGTTGACTGAGGCGAGTAGCCACCTTGCAGATCGAACGATGCAGATCGAGATGAAGTCATCGAAGTGGCGCGTGCAAAGGGTCCATATTTAAGCAAATCTGGTGTAGACTGGTTGGGACTCTTGAGTGCTCGCTTCTGGCGACCGATAAGCCCCATCCGCGACAAACCGAAATCTGTAAGTTTGAGATGCCCTTTCTGATCAATAAGAAGATTGTCAGGCTTCAGATCACGATGAACAATACCGCGGCTGTGCAGATGCTCAATGCCTAGCACCACCTCTGCCATATACTTTTTAGCCCAGTCTTCCGGCAGACCACCAAGCACTTTGACCAAAGCTGCGCAATCACCACCGTTCAGATATTCCATCACAAGAAACAGGTAGTCTTTACTTGAGAAAGTCCAGTAGAGCTTAGCTACGAACTCGCTTTCGCCCTGCCACATCATTATGGCCCGCTCCGCTTTAACGTTAGTTACTTGGTTCTTCGCAACCATGTCTGCCTTTCTCAAGACTTTGATTGCAAAATAATCGCCCGTGGACTTCTTTTTTGAAAGATACACGCTACCAAAGGCACCTTTGCTGATTGGTTTGATGATTTCGAAATCTTTAATAGATGTTGGCACAGCTCGCGCCGGTGGCTGGCTAAGCCCTGCAAGCTTTGGAGAGACGGGAGGTTTTGTGAAATCGGCCGCTGACGACGCCGCCGAGGACTGTCGTCGATGTCGATGCGCATGAACGACTGGCGAGGACATCTCGGTGCTCGAAAGTGGGGGAGATGTCACAGGGGAAGGCAGTGAAGGCACAGACTCTTCAGCTAATGGAAGCCGGGGCTTCGGAATCCTCAACGGCGACGATGGCGGAGGCATTCGTGCCGGAGAAGGTTGCCGATGTGGGGATGGCATCACAGGCAGTTTGAGACTTCTGCGTTTCCTGTCGCCTGAACTTGCTGATCTCGCCAAAGCAAGATCTGAGCTGGGCGATTGAGCTCGCCTGCTCCCCACAAGCATCGAATGAGATGTATTGCTATCGCTATCTCCAGCGTCGCTTCCCAAATGCAAAGAGACACGCTTGCTGATAGAATCTGACCTGCCGAGCAACGAGATGCTGTTCTTGTGGGATCGTGGCGTTGGGCATTCCACAGGACTGCTGGATCGGGACGATGCTGCTACGGACGAGGACGGTCTCCGTTCGAATTGCGATGCCACCGATGGGTCGGAGGCATTCCTTAGAGCGGAAGCCATGGACGAAGACCCATCATATGCTCTCATAGGGAACGAAGATTCGTGCGCAGCTGGTGTTGGTGCCTCTTCCTCGTCCTCTTCCTCGGACGAATCACTCAGTTGACCTTCCTTGATTTTCTTTGCCTTCTGCATCGCAGCGTCAATGCAGTCAAGGACAAGCGAATTGAACTCCACGCGAATCCGCTCCGTATATTCGATGATCTCTCGATGGCGTAGGACAGCCTCCACTTTAGCCCGGGCAAGCTTCTCCGTATCTGCAGTCAGGGCGGCGAGACCTTGCTCATGCTCTAAGGTACTAGCACTAGGACTCGACCATTGCAAAATCTGTGAGATTAATGATTCTGAATGAGGGGACTGAGTCCTAATATCTCCATCGGCATCTGCTTGAGTTTCGTTTTGCTTGATGGCTGGCGTATTGATAGCCATGGCGGTATCGCACAGATCAATGATTAGCTCCGCAACTCGGTATAGTGGACGGCGAACAGTGAAAGACTTTACGCGAACGTGACCGTGGCCCAAACCGGAAGTGGATGAATCGCGTGATCGTGATGGCACAGCAGGAGACGCTCTGCCGGAGTCTGTCCCTGACGAAGAAGGTGAAGGCCCAATAGGTAGGCCTTTGTATTCGGGCGGTGTAGCATGTGGACCTCCTTCCCCAGGGACCGATCGGCTTTGGCGTGTTTCAGGATCGAGTGCGTCCAAGACTTTGACGATGGCCGGCCGATGGGCTGCAAGAGCATCTTGAGCGAGTGTGACCGCTTCTTCTGCACGATATTCCTGAGTACAGCCTTCCGAGTGTTTCTCAAACCACCAAGGCGTTATCTGACGCTCGCAGATCCGGCATAGAACGGGAAGAGGGGGTGGGTGGTTTTCTGGATCGTTTGCTCCTGATTCTGCCAGGCTCGTCAGGTAATGGGCCAGGATCTCAGCTCCGAGACCGAGTGACTCTACGAGAAGCTCTGGGAGGTCGATGGTAATTTCTCTTGGCGGATTGGAGGGACGCAGCATCCACATGGTCTATTTTAAGATTAGTTTAGATTCAAAGGACGAATTATATCCTCTGTCATCTTACATGACCATCCCCCTCGGCTGATCTGTCGTAGACCATAATTCCCTGACCCTCCAGATTCAACACCTGCTCCTCGTCTTCTGCGTCTTCGGCGGCGTCATCTCCATCCGACAACTCTTCGTCCTTCTCAACCTTTTGCTTTAGCACCGAAAAAGGCCCCTTCTTCACTTGAAACCGTATGACTCGACTCTTTGAATCATCCTCCTTCATTGACTGGACAGCGTTGGCAAAGCCGTCTCTATTCGATAGCAAGATATCCGCAATAGACTTGTTCTTGACCGATTCAACAGGCGTGCCCACAACGTCCTTCCAGGAAGAGCTAACCCAGCGTATCGCCCCATCCAGTCCAAGGTCGAGTATGACATTGAGAGATTGCTCTGCTGCTACTTTGAGATCTTCACGCTCACTTCTCATGTCCATGCTATGTGTGCGTTCCATGGGCACCCGCTCCTTCGTACTTTCCTCCCGCAGAGCTGTGACTGCGGGTGGAGCGAGCGATAGCTGTCTGGTGTCCTCGTCTGTGGGCATCTTGTACCGTGCCAGTGGGTTTGAAGGCCAACTGCCTTAAGAGCCCCGGAGGGCTTGTTTGTTGATACTCCAGGGCTCGTCACGTTAACGAAGATACTGGTTGAGCATGTTGGCAGCAGAAGCCGTCGGATTTGCTGGGCAGCGTTTTGGCGTTTCTCTTGTCGAAGGTGGGCTGTGAGAAATTTCTTTGAGGCACGGATGGGCACATGAAAGAGGACACGCTCTCCTCGGCGCCAATGGCTCAACGTTGGTCTTTGTATGTCATGGCTGAACACCTTGGTGAACAATAAGGGGTTATTTGCCCATGAAAGGATGTTATGGAAGAAAGATTGGCTTGGGGTAAGTGTTGGGTGTGGGTGTAGAGTAAGTATTATTGTCTAATAAAAGTGAGCGTTCGCTTGGGAAGAAAAATAAAAGCGCGGGCTTTGCTTGGCTTTGGTCAGTTGGTAGAGCTACAACTAGTTTGAAAAGTTTAAATTTGAGGTCTCCATCCATGTTAAGTATGAGATGGTGTACGTACTTTACCTTACTTCGCTTACATTTACATTTACGCATCATAATGTTCTTGACGCATTCCAGTGTGTGTGTCAATCATTTCTATAAGGATTCCGTCCACGTCAAAGGATTCGCGTATAATTATATACAAAGCATCCAAAAAGCGACACGCTGGTTGTTGTCCTGCAATTCGTCATGCATTCTTTCGAGTACCTGTACGGAGTACCAAGGGTCTCAAACCGCCCAGGAACAAGGTAGAGTACCTACCTTACGGAGTAACCGTACTGTTAAAGTAATCATCCCACACGAACTCCCCCCCCCCGCCTTTCGTCATTGTAATACCTATCTATTCTTACTTTACTCGGCCTTCAGAATCTCCGAATCCGCCTTATGCTTGGACCATCATCCTTCCTTCCTCCAAATGAATAAATAAATTAGAGTAAGGAGTATGGATCATATTTATCACACGGCTTCCTATTAATTTTCATCACAACATGACACCGAGGCCAGCGCATCCAGAACGTCAAGTGACTCCCTCGAACACCAACTAACTGTTGGCATCCCAGCGGAACCAAAGAAAATAGGTAGCAAGCGCTTGGAAAGTATCAGAAGTACGGCAAAGGTTCTCACACGAAGCCGTGGACCATCCGGCACTACTGCACCACCATCTGCAGGGAGAGTCTCCGGTTATGTGGGGTAAAAAGGGTAAATAATAAAATCGACTTTTGCTCTCTACGGCTTCAAATCGTCCAGACATAAGAACCCAAAGGTCGCCGTCGCTGGTCGAGCAAGTGGCAAATTAACCGAGGCTGAGGAAAAAGGGACGTGCTCGAAAAAGCCGGCGTGAGTAGTATCGAATCCATACGGGCAGTCTCTGGGATTCGATACATCTCCTTTGTTCTAAATGTCCAGCTTCCAGCTTCTCAATCCAATGGCGGATGGGAATTTAAATAGGCGGACGAAGTACCATGGAAACGTAAGTAACGTGCCGCCGCTCTCTCCCGTCGTGATGCCCTTCGTCTCCACATTTTTTTTCTTAAAGTCTTGACCGAAAAGCCATGTCATTCTACCCGCAAAAGTTAGGAGCATAGATTTATACATCTGTTGCTAAACAGATCAATTAGCATGACTCAGGAGCCTTGCAACCCATCGCTAGACCACCCAGTACATCCATTGAACACTATTGGTACAGCAAGTCATACTCCTTTTCGTCTCCCGTTGCTATTGCACCTTCTTCTCAAGCCCATCCACCGCATCCCGATCCTGGAACCACTTCACCGTTCTCACTATTGCCTCCTCCATCCCCCACCTCGGCTGATATCCCAACAACTTCCTCGCCTTGTCCACGCAATAGAATCTTGTCATGCAACTGAATTGCACCTTCTGCCTCGTCAAATTTGGCGTCCTGCCCCCAGCAAACCAGAACAACCATTCAACGATCGTCGACAGCTGCAAGCCCAGCCCTTTGTCAATAACCCAGACCTGCTCCGGACTCGTTTTGTCGCCTGCAGCTGTCCACACCATGCGGGCAAAATCCCAGAAGTAGATAGGTTGTGCGTTAGTGATGAGGAAGGCTTCTCCATCTACCCTTTCGTGATCCAGCGGTGATGTAGTGACGGCATGCGTGTTCATCAGTGCCACTGCAGTCAATATATGCGCGTATGCCACGTTCCCAACATATGTGAAATCGAAGAGGTTCTCGTTAGCCCCGAGCTGGAACCTCGTCTGCCCCTTCTGATACGCCAGCAGGAGATTAGGTGTCAACTGCATATCCCCCTCCCCAAAGATCCCCGCAGGTCGTATCGCAGCGGTGAGCATGTCCCCATGCTTCCGGTTCGCAGCAAGGACCAACTCCTCCGCCATGCCTTTAGTTTCCGAGTATGCGTCCTTCTGCTTCGGTGCGCGTAGAACAGGCCATCGCTCGTCCGCGTTGATGAGGTCGCTGCGCCCATCGTGAATCGCGGACGCACTCGACGTATATACGAAAGCTTTCACACAGCCAACCTTCCCCGCTTCCTCGACTAAAGTCCTGGTCCCTCCAACATTGACCTTATGGTAGAGAGCCTTCGCCCCCCTTTTCTGCGCCGCGCTGGCATCGTCCTGCATGGCCGTCGGCGAGGCGGTGTGTATGATGATCTGAGGTCTGACTCTCTCAAACACGGAGCGGACGGCTTCGGGGAATGTGATGTCGGCATCGTAGTAGGAGGCGCCTGGGAGGCGGTTGTTTGTGGTCCGGAGATCGAGAACGGAGACTTTGGAAGTGGAAGGTTCCAGGAGCTGCGACACGATGTGGCGGCCTAGAAATCCGCAGCCCCCAACGACGAGGACTGAGCTGGGATTGGGCATAGTGGCCAATGGCTCAGAAAGGTTGGGGAGGGAGGGTATGGGAGGCGGGTGTGGTTCCTTATGATTGATGTTCCGTAGGGCTGGGTGGTAGACGCGTAGGCGAGCTCGCTCGGCGTGGTAGCAAAAAAATACAAATATCGGTGCCTCCGCTGCCCGCAATAATCTCACATGAAAAAGCAGAAGGAAAATATATATACTCTACCACTCAAGTGAAGCAAGCTCTCCTTGCGAATCAGCTTTTATTCGACGTAAAGTTGAGCAAATCCACTCCGCTAGACTGCACTGTCCTCTATAGCTTGCCAGCGATTATTGTAGAGAAAGCTTCCCTCAATTGATTGTGGTATTTTGGGCCACTTTTGATACAGTATCATGGCTTACAGCAAGGGTATCTCTTGAATCGTCACGCAGTGAGTGAGAAAAGAGTCCCCCGCTTCCACTCCACCGCACGGCCGAAAGCAACGCACAAGATGCAAAGCAACTGCCATGGGATTTCTCTGTCCCTACTTTCCCTACACACCCATTTCACAGCTCATAGCCTCATTCCTTTCCCATGCACAAGTACGTTCCTTTGCCGTGAAGACAGCCTTAGTGGGTCATGCAAGAGTTCAGTTCTCCGAAGTAGAAGGCCAAGAGTGAGGTAGCGTGGGTGACACAATTGAAATGATTTTCTCTCGTCTGAGTACATCGCTCACTTACGAGGATGAGTGTGTATTCCTTCCCCTTTAATGATCTGACTCCTGAAGGTGTAGAAACTGTACCTTGTAGACTGGACATTGTCAGCATCTCTTCAAGACTGCTTTCCTTCACTATATCACTAGTCTCTTCGGTTATACATAGGTACATGCGGAGAACTGTATAACAAGCTCTCTTATCACTCATTAAGAATAAGGATTTGGCGGGTTCGATTTTCTCTACCTTGCAGTGTGCCTGATCGGCTTCCTGTTTAGAGCTCAAGAATCCTGCCCGCTGAACCAAGTTTCGGGAAAGGAGGCAGCCGAAGCGGTATGGATACTTGAGCATCGAGCAATAGCGGCATCAGCTAGTGAATATACGCGCTCTTGACATTCTCCCGGAAAAATCCATCAAAATAGAGGTGGAAGTAGAGGAATTGAACTTTAGCATCTCTGGACGAACATACATATGCCACGAAACGAAGGTCTATATCCGGGGTATCATCGTAAATGCAAAAAACGCTCTCCAAACAAATGAAAAAATCTTTACGCCTATTATTTTACGGCTCATCGATGAATCCCTCATCGATTGCGAGTACCCACCGTCCCTTCTCCTCTTCACTTCTGGCTGCAAACAGCCAACTCCCGCCCCTCGCATACACAGCCCAGACATTCTTCCTGCCATGCCCTCCTCTGGTCCCTTCCTCCTCATTTAGTAAGCGCTGGATTGGGGGATCGACATCAATTCGGGCGTTCCTAAGATTTATGGTAGCGGTTTCGTTGCCCGAAGGCACGGCGTAGAGGTGCAGATACGGAGGACGGAGTTCAGCGAAATGACGTGTCCACGCATGGGAGGTGGGGTTGGGGGTGAGCAGGAAGGAGGATTTGAGGAGAACAGGATTCTTGGGGTGACGGTGGATGGTCGCCGTTAAAGGCGGAGGATCATTTTTGGGTCGGGGTTGAGGCTGGATCGAGGCAGAGACGCCGGAGTTGTCGGCTGAAGACAGGACGAGGGAGGGCGTTTGGTTCGAGGTGAAGGTCCAAAGCTCGAGGCACCTTTGCATAAGTCTTTTTTGGATGGGCGTGAGCTCATTGGAGTTTGGTGGGGAAGGCAGAGGACTTCGATGGCGACGCAGAAAGACCTTGGTGGCTTCCACTTCTGCTATCCATTTTCTCATTTGCTGTGAGCGGATATAGTCGCGAAGAAGACCTACTCCCCTTGGCTTCCAATTAGTGAGGTCTTCCTCTCCTTTGACGTAGGTCTGCTGGCTATCCATCCTCCAAATGTCTGACGCACACTTGGCAGAGGCTGGTTTGATCGAGACGGAAAAGATACCAGCCGTATAGTGTATAACCCTGGTAGTCTTCCATAGTTGTTTGAACATCGATTGGGGTCGAAGCCAGGATCGAGGCCGAATTTGTAGGTTCTCTTCCAGCGTGAAGGTCATAGGCTGGTGGACTCGCGAGGATGATATATCGACCGAAATTGACATCTGCACACTGTGTCTATCTGCGGTAGCTCGATCAAGAAGCGAGGAGCCATGGAGACTGGAATCCCACTGTCCGGTCAACGTGAACTCCTTGACACCGTTCGCATCTTCCACAATGGCAGGTTCCTTAACAAGCCTCAGCGGGAGCTGACGACCCGAATCGCTTCGACCGAGGCTAGAAGAATCTTGATCGATGAGTTGCAAGCTCCCTACACGTAGCGACTTGACTTCTTTCCACTGCAACGACTCGCTTGAGGAGCACGTCAGGTTAATCATGATCCGTCTCTGCAAGCCTTGATGTAGTTGATATACTCCCGGATCCAGGTTACTGTGCTGCTCGATCTCAACCGGTAGATATTCGCCCGTCTCAGATAATTCCAATATTTTGATTTTCGCGTACACATCGTGCTCTTCTTGCATCCAAAACTCAGATTCGGGTAACCTCGCCGTTTGAGCATGGCCATTTAGAGACACCTCCTCACCTGTCTCTCGGATCTCATCCCAGCTCAGAAGCCTGTCTAGATGCATGGCGGATACCTTTGCGTATATGGCCACACGTAGAGTCGCACTAGGAGGAGCACTCCGTGGTACACTCATGCTGTGAACGCTTTCGAAACGAATGGGATCTTCATCAAAATTTTCGATCATCTGCGTAGTTGTCGCGCCTCCCTCTTCACTAATGCCCGGTATGAACATCTGGCCATGAAGTTGGGTACCTTCCCGCTCTGCGAAGCCTACCATCTCGTGCATTACAACGTTAAACTTGAGCATCTTCGGAGGAGCTTGTGCTGCGGACGGCTCTAGTGACAGCTTTATCCTGCCGATCGCTTCGAGGGTGTAGGTGGAATAGACTTCGATAGCATAGTCTTGAACTCGAGCTTCGAAAACGGCAGTCAAAGGGACATTGGCCTCACCGATGAGAGAAAACTGAGGAAGACAAGTTTCGACGAAGGTGTTCTCGAGCCGGAAATGTTGCAGATAGTCTGGCCTATCAAGATACTGGTGCATCTGCCTCATGATACGGACGCGTTGCTCCAATTTCTCCAGAGACCATAGATGTATGACTGTGTTTTTGCAATCAATTACTCGCACGGCAACGCAAGGTTTGACGGCGCCTTCCAGTGAAGGATCCTCATCACCGGAAATCCCACTTAAGACCAGATCATAAGAGGAGCATGTATCCTGTCCTTCTCCAACGATGGTAAATTGAAAGACGACATTCTTGTCCATCACCTGGCTCATGATTTGTGCTTCTTTCAAGGTCGCTGCATGTCGGAGGATCGCCTCTGCGAGGCGCACGTGCCCAATTTGCCGCCATCGTGCTAGGCTGTCTCTGACGATGGCTTTTTCCTCGTCTGCAAGTTCAGTGAAACCATCTTGGGTAATCCTTGGCTTTCTTGGCGAAGGAGAATTCGAAGCCTCTCGCAGTTCTTTGGCAAGCGTCTCTTTTTGCTGCTGGAGCTGACGTATGTACTCTTCTTTTGCGGCTTCGAGAGCATGTTCCATACGTTCCTTCTCGGCTCTCAATTCTTCGACATCCTGGGTAGAAGCAGTCTCAGCCACTCTCAGTTTCTCTTCAAATTCTTCTTTCTGCTTGTCTAATTGGCTACGCATGTCGTCTCTGATCAGCTCTAGTCTGCCATCGTCTGACTCAGTTGTTTCTACGCCGTCCTGTTGGGGAGTGCTCGGCAGCGTCAGAGCAGTATCAAGGGAAAAGTTGTCGAGCGTCCCATTTGACATATACTTTTCCCTAAATGGGTACGAGCTGACGGACTCAGAATCTTCTTCTTCTCCACCGAACAATCGAGATTCGGGACGGCCTTTGCGAACAGCTCGAGCACGTTGTACATCGTCAAACAAGGCATCCAGCTCATCGTCGGTCAAATGTGTGATCTTCTGATCAGCCCCCAGGATAGCGCTCGCAGCCTCGCGGCGCGCGTAAGACCAGTCCGAGTCTCTCCCGCTTCTAGAAGGCATTGGAGACTCTGGCCTACTTCCATCGATGTCACTTTCAGTGTCGACTCTGCTTTCGCTGCGACAGTGTGATGGCCTTGGCACGGGCGACCCAAGTTGGCTTGTCGTAACAGAATGCCTGAGGAGGCTTTGCTCTTTGCGCTCTGCTCTAGCTTCCTGTGGATGGTTGAAGCGAAAGATGTGAAAGTCTCCCAGGATGACGCGATTTCCACTGCGGAGTCTTGATGGCTTGTCAACTCGAAGTCCATTTACCATGATTGCAGCACCGTCTCGAGGAACCAACGTGACCAGTCCATCAACATTTTCAAACGTGCAGTGATCTTTCATGATCTTGGATCCGTTCAAGCGGATCTCTGACGTGGTCCCTGGGTCTTCGACATTGCCTACAGCTGTTGTACCTGGCTTGATGTTGTATACCAAACATTCCGCGAGTAAAGGATCGTCGCTAAGGTTGACAAGATGAGGCATTCTCTTTGGCGTTGAGACTCCAACAAATCCTTTTTCGATGCTGATACCGAGTTCTTCGAGAGCAGCTTCTCGTTCTTTATGTATTTGCTCCGTCTTCTCCAGTTTTTCTTCCCACGTCTGATTCAGATCTTCATATAGCTTCTCGGACTGATTGAGCTGTTCCGCAATATCTGCCTTTGACACACGTTTAACCGTTCCATCTGCTTGGATGATCGAGACAATTTGCCGGTCCAAAGGAGTATCTGGAGCATATTGTTCCTCGGCTATGCCACCAGAAGTGGGCCCACTGCCCAATTTGGACCTCAGCTGGGCCAGCTCCTCTTTCAACTCTCTTATCATACGAGCATTCGGATCTTCATTCACGACGGCATGGTTCTTGATACGTTTGGCCGAGTCCGCGTATCTTAGAGTGCTTAGAGTCTCTTCAAAATTGATGTCTGCAGGGGAAATGGCCGCAATCATGGCTGTCATACTGTTGCCTCCTAGGGAGTCCTTCAATAGCCACGTCAAGACCGAATCTCTGTAAGGTATCATGGACATATTTTTCTTTTTTCCCGTAGATAGATCTGCTAAAGCCGCAATGACTCGACCAAGAGTTGACAAGGAGCGATTGATTTCTGCACCTTCTTTTAGCCGAGCCCCTGTTGCGCCTGTTGAGGTCGCTCGCTCAGAGCCTGCAAGATCCACGAGACTGATCTTGGCAACTCTCTCAGTATGCATCTGCGTCTCTACATCATGTCTCTTTTGGGTTACAGTCAAGGTGAAGACTGCATGGGATCGACTTGACGTCTCATTCATGCTTGTGGCCGCCACTGTTCGCGCCTTGTTTCCCTCATCCATCAGATGCTCAATCTCCTGGAAAGATCTGACAGCTAACTTCGCAAGGTCCTCCACATATGGCCCTGTAGCTGGATGCTCCCTGACCTTGAGATTGCCTTTGGTGGCAGGGTTGAGTAGGTCGCGTACCCGCTCATTGTAAATTTCTAGATATGATACCTCGACAGTGTATGTGAGATTGATGTCTTTCTGGAACTCTGTGATTCTCTCAAACATATTTTGACAAATCTTCGGTATGACGCCAGCTTCTTCTCCATATCCCATCATACTGTAGGACTTTCCAGATCCCGTCTGGCCGTAAGCGAAGATGCAGTTATTGTAGCCTTGAAACTTGAGCATTTAAGAGTCAGCTCAGAGGCATACTAGACACCCTAGACCTAGTGAAAGAGTCGCTCAAAGCAAGAGACTCACAGCATTGTCAAGGAGTGGAATCCCAAGATCATTGTAGAGGCTGTCCTGTCCAGCGAAATTCTGATCATTGCGATCGAAACTCCAGTAGCTGCGATCGAATGCAAATGTCTTCTGGCCATCACTCCCCTTCCCTCCCTTTCGCATGCGCTCCTCGGCTTCTGGTGGAGGGACAAGGATTGTTTGATTTCCATCCATTCTCACAACGCATTTTGCTCGTCGGTCCACCTCCCTGCCATTGAAAGGCCGTACTGATTTTGATCAGCACATGCACAATACACTTGAAAGGCTGCTGCTTACCCCGAACGACCACCTTGATGTTCCCTCCAGCCATGCTGCCTTTTGTGCAGTAACATTGAGCGCCTCAGATGGGGCCTGTTAGGCTTCGAGAACATGGTATTGTGACATGGCAGTTCGCCCTTAGCCAAGAGCTCTATCCGGCTTGGAAGAGATGAAGACAAGGATGCTTGGTGCTGTTTGTAAATAGAGATCCAGCGACGTGGACCCTCGAACGCGAGAGCTGCCCCTAAAGCTGCCGGTAGCGGCGGGAAAGCAGCCCTAAGGTACAAGTGAGTGGACCCTGTGGGACGCAAGACGTACCTAGAGTAGTTAAGGTAAGGTAAAGTAGGTACGTAAGCAGCCGAGCCAGCCACCACAGCCACAGAGGACAGAGCGTCACCAGTTGGCAGTACATACTCGATACTTTTTATCCTGACGAATGTCTCCTAACCTACCGATTTTGAAACAGAGAAACCTCCAAGCGGATCATGGCTGAGCGTTTTCACGCAGTCCCTATTACATGTAGCCTCTCTGCTTTCCCCCAAGACTTCCTTACGTTGGAAGCGACGCTTCAAAATAGTCACTGAACTGAACTTACCCTTCAGATTATCAGCATGGCGTCTACCAGTATTAAGCATTTGGACGGGACTGTACAGGACATAACAGTCGGCCCTGGTTCTGTCGCTTCGCGCAAGAACCATGTGTCCCTACCATCAAGGCCCAATATTGAAGCGAGTAAAAGCTCCAAGGATTCAGTACCGCCGCCCGGGCAAACCCTGACAGGAAAACAAGAGCATTATCTCAAGAGAGAATTGATCTCGGGACAGGTGGTCTACGAGGTTTCGGAGCTGGCCTCCACCACAGCTCTCCAGCGATTCGGAGCGCCTTTCAGATCAGATTTTGGAGAGGTCGCCCCAGTCGACTCAGATCTACCACTACTCCGATATATCTTCGTCCATCACGTCCGTAACTTCCCATTCTTGGATCAGGCTAGGGAGAAGGAGTTCTGGCAGGACAAGCTGCAAGTGTTCCTAGAAAGCTTTGCCGGCAAACACATTTCGTCTAGCGAAGATAGACTGGAAGAGACTAAGAGGCGGAAACTGGCGATAAAAGCACAAAAGCTGGTGGAGTTGATGATGGTGTCCGGTATACCTACGGCGTCTGGCTATGAGGAACGCATACGGTTCTCGGAGCTTGAAGTGGTGGACCGAGGCGCCAATGAACAAGGCTTGCTAGTGAACGCGCCTGAGGGCAACTCGATTAATGGCTGGGATGTCAATGTGGCTGGTGTCAGGACAACGTCTGTGAAGCGGACAGTGAGATACCATCAGCATGCGGTAATTGAAGACCACAGACGACCACGCTGCACTCGACGAGTTACTGACAGAATCTAGGAGTTTTTGATACGTGTCAAACAAGTAGGCAAACCAGACATCTACGTAGGGCGAAGGTATGGAGAATTTTCGAAGCTGCACAAACGTCTGCGAACCGAGCTTCCAGGCAGAGTTCTAGCTCCATTGCCTCGAAAGAACAAAAGTCACACAACCTCAACGTTTCTTGGCGTCGGTGGCGATGATGATGCTTCATCAGTCTCATCAGTATCTACGCAGAACACCCAAGCAACAGGTCCAGATGAGGGTAACTCTTTCCGCCACCTGATGGGGGGAAGGGGGCATTCTCGCTCTGCATCAGCCCAATCGCGTTCACCAAGAGCTTCGGTTGATTTCACCAGTGAAAAGATTGTACTGTATCGAGAGGATCAACGGGTCTCCTTGAGAGCCTTCTTGCGGACCTTTCTTCAAAACCCGCAAATAGCCGAGTCTAAGGCAATGCAAGAATTCCTTACGGGTCATCCCGTCAAGTTTAATGAAGAAGAGATGAATGATATTGAAAAGAGGAGAACGATGGACGAGAAACGGATTGAAGAACAGAAACGTTTTTACCAGATTGCCAAAGAACGTGCCCGAGAATTAGATATCTACATGGAGCGATTCAGACGAGACATTGTAGAGCGCAGTATGACTGAGTGTGAACTCTTAGTGAGGGAAATGACTGACAGGAGTCGCAGATGGACTCACCAAATTGTTCAAGGAGATCAAAGACAAAGAAAAGATTGCTGATCTGAGTGTGGAGTATCAGAAATTTGCAGAATGGCTGCGAATAGAGTAAGCGATCAACTGCGATGGTTCCTTTTCCAACTTTTATCCTGACTCCTTCATAGGGTTGCCGCGACAATCTATCATCTCTTCCTCGCCGAGGACAACTCCCCGGAGCTCTTGGCGCAAGCTAAACGCATACATTCTATGATACCCTATGCTGCATTGAAGCAAGTGATCAAGTATGCCAACCCAGCAGCAGTGATGAAAGGTGTTCTCGACCTTTTCCTCGCACAGCCCTTCGGCACGCGGTCTCTGGCGCAACGGATCTTTGGCCTGGCTCTCAACGATGGAATCAAGTCGTTTCAGAAATCAATAGATTCTCTGATTCTGAAAATCAATGACCCGATACTTTGTGAGAAGCTGAAACGCTTTTGTAACGCTGATGAAGATACGAAGAACGAAATACGAAGCGAGGCTGTTGCTGAAGATATCGATCTAATAGTGGCAATATTACGGTCCGAGAAATTCGCTCCGGAGTTGACGCCTCAACAGATAGGAACGGTTTTCAATGCTTTTGTTGCTTGGAATAATGCCGTAGACAATGTGAGCGGCCCATAAACATGATCAAAAAGCGGGCTGACCATCCACAGATCGACGAGGAGATGAAGCAAGGCGCCCAGCTTTTCGCCTACCTCAAGCAGCTCCTTAAGATGTACACTCGGCAGCGCGACAAAGCCCAAATGCTCTCCGTGATCGAAGAGCCCGTCACCCTCCACCTCTTCCGCGATCTTTTCACAATCTTTTACGAACCCCTGGTTCGCGTCTACAAATCCGCCAATGTCTACAGTTCCGTCACTGATTTCGCATCCTTCGCCGACGACATGTTCTCCGTCCTCACAACCGCTCAACGCCAAGACGTCTCTGCGGATCCAAATCAAACAGTCCAATCCTTCATCGATCTTTGCGCACGCCATCAGGACAACTTCTACAAATTTGTTCACGAGGTGCACATCCACGATAACGGGCTGTTTACCCAAATCATGGGCTGGCTGGAAGGTATCCTCGAGTTCCTCCGCCATGGCCCCAAAGGAGGAAAACTAGACATGAACGCCCTATTCCAAGGTGCGGTCGACGTAGGCAACATCAACAAACAACCTGCCATCACCGAAATCGACGCTCTCATTAAATGGCAAGAAGAGCGGAAGAAATGGCACCAAGATAAAACCCGACAAAAAATGGCCGCCGACTCCACATCCACCCCCAACGGCGGCCCCACGCCGCCTGGTTCCGCCACCTTCCGCAGCAGCGATTTCGGTCTCAACGAGGCTGATTTGGCGGATATGCAGGACGACGACGACAGTGACGAAGACGAAGAAGACGCACAGGACGACGCCGACCCCATTGTCGGTGAGAGGAAACGGAGAGCGAAGCAAGCCGACAGGCTGAGGAGAACGGCCGGGGAGCCGGTGAAGCCGGATGTCACTGAGCTGGTGGGATTGAGGGAGGGCTTCCTCGCTATGCTGAGGATGGTGCTCGCGGATTGAGACGTGTTGTGTGACGCAACAAGAAAAATTGTGCTGAGAGCATCGCGGTCGTAAGGCGTGCCAAGTGCTTGCTCAATTAGTGATTTTCCAGACACGGTGCTTAATCAGAGCGCATAGCGTATACGCATGTCAGAGGAGCCATGTAGCATACATAGATACCAAGTTGTCATCATCACCATCAGCGCTGCGGACGGTGCATCACCTGGAGGTATACATGCCCTTTCTTCACCATCGCGCGTGTCCCCTCCCTATGTAGAGGAGCAGCATGGCAACCATGAAGCATCAAGCATCGCGCAGCCAACAAACCCTTTCACATAAAGAATGGATCAACAGCTTTTCTCAATCACTATATATCTTGATCACGAAAACATCCAGATCAAATCAGTGCAAAAACATCAAATCGCCCAACGCAGTCCAAACCCGCAAATACGACGAACGTCCAATAAACCCCACCTCTTCACTCCCCCTACCTCTCCACTCCTCCCCCCCGCCCCGCCAAAACAGTAGCAGACCCATTCAGCCCACGCCCCTCTCCCCGTTCTCATGCTCGTGCCAGTCACAGTCTAACAGTCGGCTACAATCGACACAATTGATCAGAGCTGGTCTTTTCCGCGAGGATTTGGTCCGTGTAGGTAGAACGGGTTCAACACTCACAGGAGACGTAAGTGCCGTCCGGGAACGAGATACACTCGTAAGTTTTGACCCTTTCGCACCCCCCAGTGGGGGAGCTGCAGCCGTAGACTGTTGGGGGGAGAAGAGGAGGGGGAAGTGTTAGCGTGCTGGGCTCTTCTTTTCCATGCGTGTACGAGAGGGAGATGAGGGCGTCGGGGAAGGGTGACGGGAGGGATGGACGAGGGCAAGGATGGTACGTACTGGCGCAGCTACCATCGGAAGTCACGAAAAGAGCACTCCCAGCCCCCTGTGTGTTGCCGTGGATACCTACGCCGGAGAAGTAGGTCGTATCTTCGTAGTTTCCGCAGTTGTGGTCGGTGTACCTTTTGGCGGGAAAGTCAGCTAGCTGCCTCTCTTTTGCGGAAGACACGACGAGAACAACGCGTGGCGTGGCAGTGTCGACAAGGGAAGAATACCAGTTAACCTGCAGGGCGGAAGCAGTGCTCATGAGGAGAGCCATGGCTAAGGAGGTGATGGTCGTGGAATGCATTGTTCTGATGGATGATTTGGATTTGGATTCGTTGCTGCGGTTGAGTGTGTGTTGGAGAGAAAAGTTGATGAGGAAGATGGGTTTTTGTTCACCAAGGGGAAAGATGGTGGTTTATATAACTGAGATTTTCGAGGGTAGCCACCGGAGCGAGTTCTCTAAAAACAAGGCACGTCAATAAACAGAGAAATGATCCATCCTTGACGAAGCAATAGCAAATCAGGGTGTGCAAACAGCGAGGCGTGTGCTGACAATGTGCTGACAGCGCCTCGCTGTATGCACCTCGCTGTATGCACCTCTTCTCTGTTTCGACGAGGCCATATGATGGCCAGAAGCCTACCACCATGGCTCCCCGCATTGACAGGGCACTCCAGATCGCTTTCTCGGCGTAGCTGGCGTGCAATGGCATGTAGCAGTCTGCAGCATACAGGAAAATATCTACTCGATCGAGTAGGACAAGGTGAATTCAGCCGGACTGAAGAAGAAGAAGATTGCACTGATCAGCCACTGCGAGCGGGTCACAGTCTGCTTCCAGTCGGCGCAAGATGATGAGTGGTGTACGAGTAGGGTATCCAACGGGTCTAGGGGAGATGCTCAAACTGGGAGAAGGTAGGTCTCGACTCGCTCATCGGTATCGAGTTGCGCAACTGGTTCCGGCAGAGGGTCGGGGCCGAGTTCACGATGCTGGAGGTGGTGAATCCGAGGGTATGGTGAAGGTGTGGTTGAGAGTGTGCATGATGACACGGGACAAGATCGTCATCGTGCACTGATAATTCTGCAGGCCAACAGATCAAAGAGGTACAATTACTATGAGTAACGAAAATCAACGCATGGGTCAATTGATCAAATTGAGTGGACAATTCGTACACGATTCCTTCTATCTTCCAAGGTGCTTGTTGATATACGTCGAAGCGCATACATTAGACTTTGAAGCTGCGGAGAATATGAGAAGTTGCGAAGATGGATTCGCCCATTTCTCATGCAGAGTGGTTATAATGATGGCCTAATGTCGCTTGAAACGTTAGAGAAGCAACAGAGTGTGCATGCTGGTTTTGCTATTGAGGGGAAGTCGAGTGATGTGGATGAGGAGTAAGGTACTTGTTCCCTACAGTACCTCACTATCCACCACGAGTCTAGATTGATAATAGATGGGTCACAGCAGGCAGAATCAGATCATCAGCCAGTGCGATGTGGAAGCAGATCACATGTTTTGAATCTAAGAGTCCTCCAGGAATAGGTCCAACTGTAGCCGAGGCATGGATTTGTCCAGACGCCAGCCCTTCCGTCTCTTCCGTCTGACTGCAGAATGACTTGCTAAGAAGTGGGCGTAGTGTGACCCCATTCTCTGACTGCGTGACCATCTGGTATCGTTCACAGCAGCAAGCCTTTGGCCTGATCGAAGCTTCTGCATACTAACACGAAATATTTAGCCATTCAAAAGCCGGAAATGCAGCAGCTCCTCCCCTGGGAAACAAAACCGTGTCTATTGTCTAGATCGTGGCATCGTTGATTATCTCCTCGATGGCGTAGATCATGCCAATGGAGCTTATAAGGTTGGTGGCCATGGTACATGGTTTGAGTCAAGACCAAATCCTGCACCCTGTTGTCAGCTGAAAGTAAAGCCTATTGAGGATGAGCCGTCGGTCGGCAGCGCGTTGAAAGAGCGGAGTGCTCTTTCTGATCTCTTAACAACCAGACGGACAGGAGCTAAAACATTTTGACTCATATAGCAAAGATGGAAAAAGCAGATGGGTAACAACGCGAATGCCAGGTAGCAAGAGGCGCAATCACAAGGGACCATTGTGCTCAGTGTAAGATCTCAAGGTTTGCTACCAAAGACTCGCAGCTCCACACGCATCTATGAACCGGTTAAAAACACAGCAAAGATTATGCAAGCAACATGAAAGCCATGAGGTTGCTTGCCGTTCAACATAACAACTGTAAAGCTTTTAAGGAAGAATAGTCCTGAGATTGCTCCTGTCAAGCCGATCGAAGATCAGCGAAAGCTTTCACCGCTTTCAAAGGAAATGCGCGTAGCTCAATAATTGAGCTCCGCACCTCCACCACCCTCGGCTGCATCCAAGTCGTCATACTTCTTAATCGTTCTACCCTGAACTGCCTCTCTTGGGCCCACAGTCTGGGCGCCACCATCACCCCACTTGCCAGCTCCGCCCACGAGCCCGCCACGTCGATTCATGGGGTTGGTGTTACTCATTGGTGTCAAGCGACCGTCATTTGCATATTTAGGTGGCTGGCGACGATCGTACGGGCCTTGTTGTCGCAAGCTGGAAAAGCGCCCACCACCTCGACGCACCGGTCCCGTCTGATGCATCTCATCGCTGGCGGGAACCGGAGGGCCGTTGATCGGCCAGCCGGGCGCTTGAACAGTGTGATTGCCAAAGTTAGGGAATGGAGGGAAGCTGTTCTGCGGTGGGAAACTCGATGGAAAGCCATTTACCAATGGCATGGACGCGGAGAGATTGAAACCACGAGGAGTACCAGCAGTAATGTTATGGTTGTTCATGGGGAAGTGACCATTGCTGTTCGCATCGGAACGAGAGGGAGCGATATGTGAGGGATCCAGGACGTAAGTGTTAACCCGGATCAGCTAGAGAGGCATATCAGTGGTGATGTCAACAATGTTTGGAACGAGGAACTCACATCGTTCTTGATGCCATCGTACCAGTCGGAGTGACGCTTTTCAACGTGTTTTCGCCAAAAGCCCTCGCCTTTGAAGAGCTTGGTGCACTCGGGCACTTTGCACCGGAACTTGGATTCGTCCTCTTGCTTGAAGAACTTCTTCAGCTCCTCATCCAATCCTTCCTCCACAGGCTTCCCTCCGAGCTTCTTGACGTCTACATTTTCTGGCTCCAGAATTTGTAGAATCTTCTCCTCAAAGGTTTTGACCCAATTGAATGCTCGAGACAGCTGTTGATCATTCTTGTAATTCTTGTTGAACTTCTCGACGACCGGTGAGCTCCCGTTCTCGGCAACATCTTCAGTTTGATTTCGCTTCAACGGAAATGGTTGTCCTTGTGCACTGGCCTTGGCGGCAGTCTTGGCTGCAGAGCTCAGACTTGCTCTAGGGCGACGCAGGTGTCCACCAGGACATTTCCGGATGAGCTCGTGGACGGAGTCAGCTTCGAAGACGCAAAAGAAACAAAAATTGTAGACACGACGCAGGTACTCGACCAAGAGATCAAGGGTTTTCTTTTGGATGAGAAGGTCCTCGCTGTCGTTCTCCTCGTCAATAAAGCCTTCCTCTTCCTCTTCGTCGGCCTCCTCTTCTTCGCCGTCTTCCATTTCGTCGTCGTCCATACCTAATATCTGCTGTTTCTTCTTCTCTTTCTTTGCAGGTACAGCGGCCGAGGACTGTAGCAAACCTTTACTACGGAGCTCTTCGACGCGCTGTTCGACCTTGGCCACGCCGTCTACCTCAGAGCCGAAGTCCTGATCAAATCTAGAAACCAAGCGCTTGGCGAGCTCAAGATCCCGGTCGATGCGTTCGGGTGCTGAAAAGAGATCCCACAAGGCCTTCTTCCGAGGCTCTTTAGTCGGCACGTGAACGCCAACATGACAGGTGAAGTCTCCGCGAGGTTCATCGTGAATGGTTTTGCCATTGATGGCTTCGAGAGCCTTTTCCGCGGTGCTCAGAGTCGGCTTTGGCTCATCAGTCATGCCGCTCTCCTCACCTTCGTTGTCTTCGTCACGGCCATCTCCTCGCTCTGTCGCAGCTTCCAGTTCAGAATCCGGGTGAATCATTATCCATCCAATGCGGTGGCACTTCTTCAAGGGGTTTGGATCGCTCAAGCTCAGCCACTTGAAGCCACCGCTTTCTTCTCCGAGATGCTCCTTGCAAAAGTCTTCGATCTTTTCGCGGCTGACCATTGGAGCAAGGGTTTTAATGAGTAGTGCTGGCTGCAGGGCCGACTCATCTCGGATATCTCCACCGCGGCTAGGAACCAAGTCGCCGACCCCGAGGACCTCGGCAGCGGCAACGGTCTCCCCTTCCTCCTTCTCGACGACACCACCAAGACCATCGCTCTCAGCTTTGTAGATGCCTTCTAGGGTGAATTCATCGAAGACCCCTTTTTCGATGTCAGATTCCCATTGGCCCAAAGCACCGCGTCGGAAATCAGTAAGGCGTTGCTTGAACGGATCCCGAATCTCGGGCTGATATCGTTCCTTAAACCACTCTTCATTTTTGTGCTGATGTACGAAGGCCCGTGCCATCTTGATCTGAAGCTCCTCTTTGTAGGCGTCGTAGGCAACTTGTATCTGCCCGCGCTCTTTCTCACGATCTTCCCTCGACTCACGTTCGCCCTTGATACCTCGATCAGACTGTCGTCGACCACCATCTTTCTGCCGATCTTTGTCTTCTTTGATCGACTGCTCAACACGCCACCATTCTGCAAACCAGTTGAAGCCGACTTGAAAGTCAAGAGTGAGAGGATTGGGTAAAGGATTGATACGAACAGTTGGTTGCGGAGTTTGACCTGGTACGTATCGGTCGATCGCGGGGCCCGGCGATGGGGCGCGACGGCGATTGTCCTCGCGGTTGCGCGAGGCATGCTCGCGGGATTGGTCATAGAAATCATCCCGAGGTAGACGAGCAGCGGGTTGGTAGCGATCAATCGCCACAGGTGAACGTGAACGGCCTCGGCCGCCACGGTGTGATCCGCGCCGATCTTGCATCCCTACCGAGAAAGAATTATGAGCGACGTTCAAGATGCAGAAACCTGATTTCTCTGTTAAGAGAGTTGAAGATGACTTGGAGTGACATGATCTCATCTCCTGAGGGCGGATACCATTTGCAAAAAGAGAGGACGAAGAATGGGATAAAGCACAATTAAAAGACTGTAGAGATTCCATGTTCTCCGCATCTGAATGCTTACCAGGAGATCTCCGACCTCGGTAATTATCATTAGAGCCTTGTCTTCCGCCTGACACACCCTCACGTCCCCATCTCTCCTCTGTCCTCACCGAGGGCGGAGCGTAGGTCGTTTCGAAGGACCCATCCATGATGGAATAGCGTAGAGTGGAGGTATGTAGAGTATGGAGGACCAGTGTACGTAAAAGCTTGTTGTTGGTGTGTGTTATGGAATTCAGATCCTTCGTCTGATCATGGGATTAAATAGGGTCCAATGATTGAAGATCGGTTCGCTAAAGAGCGAATGACGGAGTGAATAGTGTTGTTGAATGAATTGTGAAGGACTTCACACGGGAAGCTTTACGGCGATTTTAAGTGATTGCTGGGGAGTAGAGGTGTGAAGAGTGGTGGAGGAAGCTGTTTGCCAACATGATCTCGTGTTAGAGTAGGTTCAATGAATGGAGAAGTGAACAATCAATGGTGCGAAGAATCAAGAAATGAATTTCAGAGAAGAAGAAAAGCAGCAGCAGCTATAAGCCACCTGAAAAGCCAACGGTGTTGCACTCGGAAGAGGAAGAGGGGGTTATATCTGAGCGACGAGAAGATGGAGAAAGTGGTGCAGGTGACAGGGGATATATAATTCAGCCATATATGGCATTGGTAGACGTGACAGGTGACTCACGTTTTGCTATGTTTGCGAAGGGTACCTATCAGAGTAGGTGGTAGATGTTGTTGAAAGAGAAAGCAGGTGCGGGCTGTGAAGCTGGAGGGCTTTTTGGCGACAGAGCCGATACGAGCCACTAGAGCAGATGCGGTTAGAAACGGGTGGACATATATGTGTATTGATAGGCCCTCAGGGTGGGAGGGGTAGCTCGGGTATGGCCAGCTGGGCCAATTAGATAGAAAAAATAATGTACGAGTATACAATATTCTACAAGACATCCCTACTCTCGCAAAGCACAACATTGGACAAAGGTGTCTAATTGCTCATTGTTGGGTGTCAAGACAAAAGGTTGTCAAGTGGAAAAATTTGAGTCTTAAATACTCCTTGATTACCTACTGTAAGGGACGCTCTTAATACTTCATCTACGCGTTCTGCTTCATCTACGTTTTTGGCTTCATTACTGACTGCCATCACTTTTACAGTTTCTTGGACTACTGTCTTCCCTATCCAAGCCTATTGTAGGTGCCATCACTCCTTTGTTGCTGTCACTCTCTAAGCGCCTTGAACTACCTCTGCAAGGCCACCTGCGCTGCCATCACTCCCTAAGCGCATTTGACACGACTACCTACTCTTCGAGTTCGAGCTGCCATCACTCTCCAAAGTATCCCCTGCATCTTCACTCTTCGAGGCCTTTTGATTGGCATCACTCTTCGAGCTCTTTGAGCTGCCATCACCGTGTCCTTGACTATTGTCACCCTTCTAGCCTTTTTACCCTCTGGCTTCTTTCACCTTCAATTGGAAATCCTCAAACATTCACCGGACTCCAGAGACTGATGACAAACTTGCAGACCTTCCCTGCGCGCTCAAAAGATGACGACCTACATTCCCTCCTTGACCCTGCCTGGGGAAGTGTTTGCCCAACCAGCGGTATCAATCTTGCTGCCAGTGGCTTTGGGTACCAGCATCGGCTTCATAGTCAGGCGTGCGTTGCAATCAATCGTTGGGTTACACTGTTTGCTCATACCGCAGCAGCCAAGGAAACTCAGAAGACATACATGGCGCTGAAGCAGCCCCCATACCGACCTCCTCCTCAGGTATTCGGTCCAGTGTGGACGCTTCTCTACGGGCTCATGGGATACTCTGCGTACAGAGCTTGGGATACGGGGATGTCATCGTTGAACCCAAACGTCGTTGCATTGACTAAAGTAAAACTCCCTTTGCCAATCTAAAGTTGGGCTGCAAGCTAACATCTGAGTTTCCGTAGCAAGGAGCAACACTCTTCACCATCCAACTAGGCCTCAACCTCATCTGGATGCCCCTCTTCTTCCGCCTTAAGCGTCCGATCGAAGCTACAGCGGATATCGTTGCCTTGACTGGTGTCACGGGGTACCTGACCTACATCTGGTCAAAGGTTGATCCCGTCGCCGCCTGGGGACTTGCTCCATATCTGGGGTGGCTGGGATTTGCTACATACCTGAGTGCTGGCACCGGCTATCTCAACGGCTGGGACTTCTCTGACAAGGAGACTGATGCACCCACCGACAGAGGCACGGGAGCTAATACGAAATACGTCAACGAGAAGTCAGACTAGGTTGCAGGTATACGCTAACGAGCCAGGCGCTGAAAAGCGTCGGTCTATCTGCGCTTTTCCTGTGGAGGCTGCCTCCTTCTACTTTCACAATTTCATTGCGTTCAAATACCCACTCAATCAATCACTGCTTTGCCATTTCGGGTTTACAGCGTCGAACAGTGAAGCACCTCTCAGAAAATAGAAATCACATCCAACATTTTCATTCCATAACTTCAAAAAAATCGCTCCTGTCTCATCATTCATCCATCCGCAATATCTTCCTCAACTCCTCCGACACGTCATACACCCTCTCTTCAGGTACCAAACCCCTCTCCACCAAATCTCCCAGATTCCACCCCCCCNCCCCCCCTCCTTCCCCACCTTCTCCTCCAACCGTTTCTACCTCTCCGTCACATCTTCGATTCCCACAATCCACTCCCCCTCCCCCTTCCTACCAACCTCCCCCAAAACCTCAACCTGAACGCTCGGACACGGCAGCCCATCCAGACCAGGCGTATGCTCCGGATCCCACGCACCCTGACCCCGTTCGCCCCCTTCCTCAGCACTCAAGGTCTGCCCGTCGCAAACAACAATCAGTGACAGAAGCCGCTTGAAATGCTCGTGCTTCATACAAGCCGCCAGGACGCGCCTTTGTCTTTGCACGAGTAACCGCACCGGGTACAATCATACACGCTTGATCCACGTCATGCATGCGTGCGTGCGTGCGAGAAGGCCGGGGAAGCGGGCAGGCGCTGTGCCTTGACGACCGGGTGGGTGATGGCTTGGGCGTATGCGCGGTAGACTGTGATGGCATCTTTGTCGTCTTTGTCGGTGGGGGATTCCGGGGGGTTGAGAGTGGGAGGTCATTGTATGTATGGATGGATGAATGAATGATATTGGGTATACATGTAAGTCGTGTATGGAATTTTTGGATTAGATGATTCAGTTCTTTTCTGCTTTCCTTCTGCCTTTCTCTTTGCTTCGAACAGTCCTTCATACAACCAGCTCCAACGACTAACTCATAACCCTCGCACAGACCAAGACGCTAATCATCAAATAAAACCAATCGACTCCACCTACACAAACTCGACACAGTAAAGTCCAACGTCTATCTACATTGAGATTTCAAAAGCACAGTTCACATTCACCAGAAGGGCTCTACCGCAACAGATCGGCTGAATTCTGCCCCCGAAAGACATCTTAGGTTCTCCCTCTGAATCCGCCTCGCAACCCCTCCTCAAGTTGGCCGATGAGCCTGTGCGTAATTTCAGAAACCTCAAGTCACAATCTGGGTATAATTAGTCAAGCGCGCTGTGTTGGCAAAAGGACACCTAGGCAAAGGAAAGAATGTATAGAACAAACTCAGACGTTGGATTCGCTCAATTGTCAAAGCAACGAACGACGGCTCTTTGAAAAGGAGCGTGTAATGTGTTTCTTTTTTGGGAGCTCCGTGACATTGCAAACGGGTGGAGGTTTTGGATATGGTGCCGGCCATGATGCCGGCCATAATTGACGGTCTCCCTGAGTCGAGACCTGAGTATGATCAACGCGAATTGTCATCACAGCGATTGTACAAGACTTGGATTATATAGAAAGGGTATGTAAGCGCACAGCCGAGTCTATTTCCATTTGATGCCCAAGCAAAGTTCAAGTCGGATTCATCAACCTTCCTTCATGTCTTCACTGCCATCCAAAATTCTTCCACTGGCACCCACACCCTCCGCTGCCTCCATCGATCCCACCAGGCCCGCCATCAGCGAGCGTCACATTCACTTTCGTGAACGGTCCCAGCGTCGGATTCACCAACGTGCCACCATAAGATCGATCCTCAAGTTCGAGCTTCTGCTGGCTCGGGATGGGTCTCTCCTCGTCGTCAATACCGTAGCAGTAAATCATTTTGGAGTAGATGTTCCCGCCGTGGCGGTCTAGCGTGATGGTGACAGGGTAGGGGAAAGAACCGGGGGGTTGGAAGTCATTGGCGGAGGAATCCGTGAGATTGGTGGAGTTGCTGGAGGAGATGCTGGAATTGGTATCCGAAGGCCGAGTCGAAGCTACAAAGCCCTTATTCGTCCATATCTGCACGAGAAACCTAGTCTGAGCCCACGTGCAGCGTACAGAAGCGGCTTCTTCTGCTGCGCCACCATCTTCGTCATCCGGAATGGGGCTAGTGTTGTTGGAAATACCCTCAAGAGGTACAGAGGATTTGAGGAAGATGGATTTGGAGAAATAGGTGTAGAAGCCATAGTGTTCGGTGGACTGCCCTCGGTTGTAGAGCCGAAGCGGTTGAGCTGAAGGGTATGGGAGAAGTACCGCAGCTGCAGCCGTACCATTAGGGTTTGTATCTGGAGCTGGGATGGAGTTTGTGATGTTGGGGAATGGATCGGTCGTATTGTCGGTTCTGCTGCTACTTTGGCGTTTCAAAAGGCGAGATGGTAATTTGGCTGGAGACATGAAGCTCATGAAGAATGGTGTATATTCGCCATTGAATGGCTCGGTATTGTTGTCCGTGGTATTGCCAAGGAATGTCTGATCTTCTTGACCGGGAGCTAAGGGAGATGGTGAATACAGGTTTTCGCTGAGGGCATTGCGAGCTCGTAGTAATCGATCGCGGATGAAGCTACTAGCAGTGACGGAATTGGCCATATATCCATAAGATCTCTTGTTGCTGCCTCCATAGAGTCTTCTGTTGACGCTGGAAGCGTTCGCTATTACAGTATTCGTTCCGTTCTGAAATGCTATCTCAACCCGGAAATTTGGCTGGCCGGCGGCGCCAGTGGACAATGATTGCTGTTCCTCTTTTGGCAAATCACAACTCCACAACGTGGTCGGCGCGACACACGCAGATACTTCTGACACAGCCTTGGGCTGGACTATGGTCGATATTCCCGTCGGTATCGGTGGATACCCTGTCATATTGAGCCAGGCGGTTTGTACAGGCACCGTCTGTCCGGGCCCTCCTTTCCGGGTCAAAGTCATAGCCAGTACCATGATCAAAATCACCAGCAACAGAAGGCCGATGGCTAGCGCAATGAGCATCCATTTTTTCTTCTTGCTCATCGGCTTCTTTTTACTACCGAAACATTGATCAAAACCCGCAAGAACTTTGGATTGATGCTTTTGAGGCGGTTGGGTATCCTTCTCGCTGATCTCCCAGGTTTTAGGAGGCCTTCCAGCATCTCTTGGTGGCGGATAGAGATCCGCAAGCGTAGTCTCAGGCCTTTTTGTCTCGAGATTTTCATAACAGTGGATCTGCATGTTTCTGGTGCCGGCGGACTGAGACGCATCGTTGTCTCTTGACACTTCCGGCATAGGTAGCGCATCCCGAGGCACATTTGTTTGAGGGACAGGCGTCTTCGGCGCTGGCGAAATGATTTGCTCGAACGTATTCGGCTGATGATCAGGAGGCATCACGGCAACATATCGCCTCGGTGGCCTCTCCCGTCCGGGCGGCGAATAGGCCGGCTTTTCCTGGGGAGTAGGCTCCGATGTTGGTAGTGTCGGGAATGCCTCGATTCCCCGTTCATGTTCATGTCCATTGTCCTGCTCGAGTGGTTGGGCAGCCGGCACAGGCTCAGGAGCACGGACGATGGGTGCAGCGTGAGCTTCTTGGACATCAGGCGTGGTGTCTAGATCTTCAATCACTGTTTCTTCACTGACCGGCCTTGACTTTGGCCTTGATTCTGGCGCAACGGCCTCACGGAAGGCTGCAGAAAATCGGTTTCCAGGGGCTTGTTGCACAGCGAGCGATTGTGACTGTTCGGTACTATACGGTTCTAGGAATTCTCTTGGACCAGCCTCTTCAACAATTGCTCTCGCCGAAGGCTTTTTCTGACCGCCCTGTACCTCCACGGAGCTCACTTGTGGTGACGGCAAGCAGGTGTGGTTCTGGCATTTAAAATAGGGCTCTGGACTGTGCATGTCATACAGACATGCCTCGAAGTATTCGGATGCTGCCCCGAAGCCTTCGTGTCCGACGGGTGAGATTGGCGTATCCATCGCTGGAAATTCGCGCGGCGGCTCTGGGACTACTCGTTTCTTCTGAGGCTGCTCGTCAAGATCAAGACCTCTCTTTTCAAGTTCTAAATCCAGACTCATATCCGTCCAGCTCGTGTGGCTGCTTTTCAGATCATCACGGTTTGTCGTCTCAGGAGAAACATTCAGAGAAGTAGGCTTATATTGATCGCGTCTTCCCTCAGTAGCCTGACGGACAATTGGCAAAGCTGGTATTGGTGGAGAAGAACCCTTGAAAGTCATTGGGGATCGAGGCCAGAAGGGGGTGACTATATGATCCCACCACCCTCTGGAGCGATGTCTTGTGGCAATACTGTCGATGCTGGCCTGCTTGGTCAGAATCCGTAATTGAGACTCTCCAGTACCAGGCCTCTCTACAGTGTCTGAATCCTCGTCATCCTCGAAGACGGTACCTGTAGAGACTATTCTCGAAGATGCTAGTGGCGGCGGTTTGCCATTTGGTGGGTAGATCTCTGCGTTATGTCTCCGTGCATCAGGCGGTAGGGGTGGTATGGGCGGCACCACCGACGAATCTATGACACGCTCACCATTCTGCTGCGCCTGAGAGTACACGCTTGATGCTGCGCGCACTCTCCGTCGAGGCGGTTGTACCAGCTCGCCCGACTCATCAGACCAAGACCCTTTGCCTTGGATAGGAGTCACAAAGCTTGGGCGTGTGACGGACGGCCGCCTAAGGATGGCATCTCTGCCCATGCCTAAGGGTTCGAGCTCTGCTGGACTAGTAATTGTACTTATATTGTGGTCTGCCAGGTCTTCAGGCGACACGGAGAGTCCTATCATCACGGCACGGTCTGATGGCGAAAGTGTGGATGCTTTACTTGCGGCGCGTTTCAGATCGTCCAGGCGGCCTTTCGACGCGGAAGGTTTGAGGGATCCGCGAGATCGTTGATGGCCAAGAGCAAGGTCTTCGGTCTTCCTCAAACTGCCCTGAGTCCCATGTCGGCTTAGCCCCAGGCCTTGATCTTGTGCTCCGTCCCCATCACCAGCGCTCTGGGCAAGACGTGGCGCTTTCAAGAAGCTTGTAACAACATTCAATCCAGGTAATCGAGGTTTGTCCTGTCTCTCTTGCTGGCATCCCACATCGCGGCCCATTGTACCTCTCTCCGCGGAGTGTCTTCCCCCGCTTAGTGTAAAATTGCTTTGCCCATTTGCAGCTTGTGATCCCACTCTTCGTTCTTGCGGTGGGGTTCGAGATGACTGTGGCGGTGAAGTAGGAGAAAGGACTTCTTCGCCCATGGGTGAGGAGAATGGCATTCGTGGGATCTGTGAGGGTGCGAGGTTGAGGCGTTGAGGTGTAGCATTGTGAGGCTGGGACTTTGAGGTCATTATTGACGATAACGGTGTGGGTGATGGTGTGGAATGCTTCTATTCAATGGGTGCAACCCATTCCTATTGTCAATACCACTAAGACAATTTTCAAAAGATTCACTCTTGGGGCAGACAACGTTCATTCAATCAAGAATCCAATGACGATCAAAGCAAAAGACAGCTTGCAAAGAGAGCTGCAAAATGTCGTAACGTTGATTTCAAAGCCAGTCAGAGGTAGCAGCCTCTGAGACCGTCTCGGTACTCGTATACAAGGAGGTCAGTCATCAGAATCGCAGCGCAAGTAAACCTCTCCAACAACATGACTTAAAGCCTCAAACAATTTTTTCCCTCCTCCACAGCCATCTCAAGTCCACGGGCCACGAAAGCGACCCTTAACGCCAGGCTCCAGCTCCCCCTGCATCACATTGGACGATTCTGTAAGGCATGCCATCTCCGATACAGCGTGCAGTGGTACTGCAGAGGTTGAGCTATTATTACTAGCCGCCGCGGAGTCCCATGGTGTGGAAGGATAGGAGTGGTTAAGCTGCAAAGGTGAGGTTGAGCAGAACCCTGCTGATCCCTTTGCCAATCAAAGCCGTGAGTCAACGCGTACGCCTAATCATGTGATCAAAGACGGCGCTTACACACCTAGGGCTGGACGATTGGGTCGGGCTAATTTTGGTATAGGTAGTACTTTGTCGAACGATGGAAGGATGGCTTCCTTTTAGAAACATGCAGCACACGGAGAGATTGCGGCGCTGGCTATTCTACCTATACGAAAATAAGCTGAGCCCGGCAGCCAAATAATATAGGTAAGAGATTCCAGAAAAGATGCCTATCGAAAAAAAAAATACATTAGAAGACAATACAGTCCAGGTATCTAAGGATGATCTATTGCGCATGTGGCACGCCTAACAAGATATCCCATCTCGCCCAGATGCATCGTCGGGACACGCCCTTATGAAGCGGCCCATCCGGCCACACAATAGGTCCGGCTGAGACATGAAAATCGGTACCAGAAAATAATATGATCTTCACCAAACGCCACATTAGATTGGAATTCTCCTGGTTAGCCAGCCTCAGCGCTCTCCTCTTTCTTCCCTCGTATCTTCTTAACCCGATCACTTATGCCGTCTTTAAACTTCTCCCACGGCGTCCTGTTGAGCTTGTTGCTTAATTCCCGGTAGTTGTACATCTCCCCCCAACAGTCTCGTCCCCACTCGCAACCAGCCATATTGACCACAAAATCCCGGTCTCTCTCGGAGTAGTGTATCCGTGAATCCTCGCCGTTCTCACCGCAGGCACCCATGGGGAAACTGTTGATCTTTCGCTGCGGGATGAACGCTGTATGTGGCCTTATCCATGGTTGGTGGATGTATAGATGCTCCATTGCGTCTTGCTCTTTATGTTCCCACTCCATGTGCTTCTGTTCATAGCCGACAGGGTCCCACCAAATGTCGAGCAGACGATCTGTCCAAATGCTGCGGTGAATGAAGAAGGAGCCGAGGTTGAATCCTCCACAATCTTGAGGTATGATAAGATCAATGGAGTTGGCTTGGCCGTCACCGTTTGCTGAGCGGGCCGGAGGGTCGAGATGGGGAGATTCGAATGGGTGTGAAATGTTAAGGGGATTGTAGACGTTAATGTCTCGGTAGGTGTTTCCGAGCAGGTCGTCAAAGACGTGCTCTTGCAATGGATATGAAGGTTCCATAATGAAGGTGTTCAGGTCCAGCCACCAGAACCTTTCGAGCGTACGGTCAGTCAGAATTCTCAAAGGTAAGGTAAGTACGGAGCTTTTACCATTCTGCCTTAGGGTACTTCCGCATACAGTTCCGTATAGTGTCCACCTTTTCCCAGCTCTCTCGCCATTCGTGTGCATACCTCTTCTTGGTGCTCATATCGACAATCTCGAGATCGTAGCCCCACTTCTTGGTGTACTTCTTCTTGTTCCTCACACTGTCTCTTTCAATAGCCCATTCGCGAGCGCCTTTCCATTCCATGACACCACCTCCTTGGTTAGCTGCTAGTATGACAACGAATTTGCTGCCACCGCCTAAGAAGGACGCTCTGCGATACATTCGATGCATTGCTGCCAGAAAAGTCAGCACATGGAGGCACCTGCAGATGAAGTCTTTGCTCACGAGTAACGTAAAACAAGATGATTGCCAAAACAAATGCAAGAACTATGCCCAGTCGTAATCTCAAACGCCATATCGTCCTTCCAAGGTACGTGAGGAACCTGCCCGTCCTACTTCCCCCCATCTGTGCCCATCTTCCTCGCCCGAGCCTTTCTTTGTCCGAAAAGTCTCTCCGAGCCGTCATCCTAAATGTAGGCAGGCTTGTCGATATCTTCCTTGCATGTCTTGAAAAGAAGCCATTGTTCCGTGTTGAAAAGGATGGGTATCCTTTGACCTCCTCACTTCTCGCCTTTGCTTTCGCCCAGGTCACATTATCACCACTCGACGAACCATTCGTCTGCGTTTCGCCATATGCTCTCCTAGGACTAGCGTTCCCGCTTGCGTTGTCGTAGGGGCTTGTCAGCCCAGGACTTGACCATCCTCCTCCTCTTCTAGGTGATGGGGAGCGTGATAAGGACATTGAGCCGTAAGGTGTACCAGGGATGGGAGGCAATGGCTGGGCGTAGCCACCCGTCGGAAACCCCGACGAGGCCCCTAGACGACTGCCCGATGGGCGTTGTTCCTGTAGATCCAATTGAGGAGGGTGTCTTGTGGTTGATGACGTACGCCGTCGACGTTGCGCTCCGGTCGATACCTGGGTGGGAGAGGGAGAAGCCAGATTGATGAATGCGCCCAGAGAAGAAAAGCTGGCCTTGCAGGTCGTGTTGAAAAGGAACGTCGCGAAGTCGATTGCGTACGTCCAAACTTGAAGGTCCGGCTAGCGGAAAGGGTTGGCGCCAAGCCCTGAAAATAAAGCGGTCAGGGGACAAAGGCCTGTCTTGATCGACTGGTCGACTGGCACTACTATGAGAAAAGTACTCCACGATATATATCCTTGTTGCTTTGGCCTCTCGTAAAATAATGAGAAGCTGATATGTTGTTATGAGGTGAGGTGTGAGATTTTCTGGTCAGCTTTCGCATGAGCTCGAAAGCTAAAAAAGATGATGAAAGTTGCAGCTTGCAGGGAAGGCGCGGTAAGTACAGGGTATCTTACGGGCGAATGTGCTCGGTAAGAATACATTTAGGTGCCTTTAGCCCTAATACCTTTAAATTTGCTTTTGTTCTAGCCTCGGCCACAAATACCAATTAGAATAGATTGAATTTTAATTGTTTTAGTATTATTCCATCTGATCGGCCTTTGAAACGACCACGATACAAATAAATACATACATACATAAGTATTATTGGTCTTTAGGGAATCGTTATAACTTATCAATCTGCATGTGATGAAATTCGAGTCGTTGACGCGTTCATCATGCATTATTCATTGAGGGATGGAGGGGAGCAAGAGCCTACTCGTCAGATGGTCAGCTTCAGACATTACAGGTGGTCTTTGCATTACTTCGGGGCTGGCGGCCAATCATTCAGCGATACCGAGACGCGGTAGTATGCAGAAATATGCAGGCTGAGATTGTTTTTTTCTTGGCGGCGGGGATGTGAAAAATTGATTGAAAAAGTTGGCATACCAAAAAGGGAGATGGTGGTGCTGGTGGTGGGGGGAGAAATTGTTTGTCTGGCCTTGCACTCTGGCCGCCAGATCACGCGACTCGGTCTATAACTCTATTCGCTGCATCAAAGTCGAGTAGGTATTGACCATGCTGTTAATTTAATTGATAGGCTTTGTTCTTGCCAGTCAAACAAATCACGTTTGTATGGCTGGGTTCATAGATTAAGATGGACCGAGGGGAAATGAATCAAGCTTCCTGATTTTTCATTGTAGGTAGTCTGGCCCGAGGATTGTATAAGTATTACTACTCCGTACGGAGTGTTCGTTTCATAATGATTGCTTCGGAGAAGATGCCCTACTTTAGTAACTGCTGCTGCAATTAATTATGAGAGTCCTCATTGCAATACGCATGCTCTTTTAATCGCTGCCCGCATGCCCTTCTACTACCACGGTAAGAAGGTATCTAATCTACCCTTTCGAATAGGCTCATCAACCCCGATCGGGGTATCGCTCTCAATGCGCCGGGTTTCCTCGGACGCCCGTGTCGGTGAAACAGTGGATCTGCAGGTCTTCCAGACGGGCAAGGATCCCTCATTCTCTGCAAATCCTCTCAGTCAGCATACCTTGGATCGACACAAGGCAAACACTCACTCCATGCTCCGCTGCACCGCTCGGCGCAGCTGACGGTTGTACTGCTTCTTGTCGTCTGCCGAGCCCCAGTACAGTTTCGATGCCTCGGGGTTGACAAGTGTTCGAGGATCATATGGCGGCTCTGTGTCCTCAATGGCCTCGATGATTGCCTCAACGTGTGACTTCAGTTCATCCTGACGCTTGGGGAAGTAGCAAAGCACACCGTCTTTGGATATGCGGTGATGGAACATCTTCGTCTCGAAGACGACCCTTGGTTGCTCGTCTGGGAATCGAGGGCTGATGGAAACTTTGATTCTGAACATGCCACCGTCAAGGTTCGTCATAGGTCGGCCAAAGTAGGTCAGCAGCCAGACGAAAGGGTTCCGATCCGCCAAATCAATGTCGAGAGTGACCATATCGTTCTTTTTATAGGTTTCTACGAGCTGTTGGTGCTGACGTTCGAGCATTGAAGCCATGGTTGTTTCTTTCCGTACTTGCATTGCACCTTCCTGAGCCCAGTAGTCGATTTCGCGGAACAGCACATTGTGTATCAATTGAAGCCTTCTCCTGAGCTCGGGATAATTGAACTTGCCGGGCATGGTGTTGCCGCCGCCTTCGAAAGGCATGATGACAAAATTCTGGTTCGCTTTGACGGTCTTCTCTGCTTCCTCTATCGACAAAAGATAACACTCATAATACCAAAGGAAGCGCCGCTTGCAGAGGTCCTTAAAGGGCTCAAAGGGAGGTGGTGGTGGCTCTACATCGTCGTACTCAGTGCGAGCTTCCCCATGCTCCTCCAGTGTTGGGAATTCATCAACCACGCCATCCGAATGGATGTTTAAATAGTCTTCGAGACGCTGTACGATCGAAATTCTGAGTGACTCGTGTCGTATCTGAGAAAATATTAGATGTCATGGGCTATATCTTGAGAGCTCATTCGCGCTGGGTACCTTAGCTGCGTAGTGTGCTTGAGCTTTCTTGTCGTCATCAGCATTGGCATTCTCAAAGCCAGGTTCGTTCTCGTAAGGATTGGATGACATCAGGCTTTGTATGGAAATTAGTATTGATTCCAGGCCTTGCGCGCTGGACCATTCCTCTCCTCGCTCTCCTCTCCATGTCCTGCGGACGCACGATCAGCCCATCCTTTGGAAAATCAAGCTCCTCATATTACCCTAATATTGACCTGTATTCATGTTAGCGATTTACTGCACCCGCAAAGGAGGTTGAAGACCACACGCACAAACACACTTTGCCCCCCGCGTAGATGTTAGGATTGAACCGACATCGACCCCCATTGGTTGTCTTAGCCGTGACCGAGGGCGCTTTTTCAGGATAGTCTGACTGAATTTAGGTATCCATAACCTCTCAATATTGCAGTCTTGACGCTAACCTTCCGGAAATTTAACGCTGAACTAAAGCCTTGTCAGCAGCTCATGGACTAGAGGATTGACCTGTCCACGTACATCAAAGAAGCCAAATTCGTACGGAGTTTCAGGCGGCCCTATAATCAGGGCCTTAACATTTCGAACATCGCTGTCCCGGCAGGCTACCGCTATCGCTGTTGCAAAAGTGAGTTGATTGGACTAGGTGCTCGGCTGCCTCTCCACGACATCCAACATACATAGATCGGTATTCTTTTGGATGTCTGTAAGCTCCTAACAAAACATTAGGCTTGAAGTGAGATTTGTAGAGATGAGGTCCTCACACGTATGATTCGATAGACGCTCTGGTTCGACATTTGATTGGATCAAAGCTGGGTGTCTGTGGCTGATACGGAATGCACGAGGGTGTACTTGAGGAGTATCTTCATAGGAGCATTTGATGAATGAGAGGATCTACTCGTATACGACCTTGGTTTAGGCACCAGTAAAAAGCTCGTAGCTTTTTGAAGGTGGACACTGTTTCAAGAGAACGTTGACAAGTCGGACAAACATCGACCAGGCTAATTCATGCAGCCGAAGCGTAACAGTGCTAGCAGAACAGGGCACTGCTATTTTTGGCGACGCAGTGTTAGTCTCAAGGTATCTGATACACTGGAAGATGGTCAAAGCTGAGGCTCAAGCTCCAGGCAGCGCTGAATCAGACGGGGAAGGTAGAGTAATACTTAAGTCGTACCTACCTTACCTTACGTGAGCGAACCACGGAACCTTCAGCCCTGAGCGGAGGAAATCTGGTACAGCCCTACGCAAGCGCTGTTTTAAATTACTCGTACTTAGAGTACGCTCTTGAATTTCAGTAGGGAGTGAGGGCCACAATGCTGCTTGTAATGGATGAATGAATTCCTCAACTTACATCTTGTATGGGGGAACACTCTATGAAAGACGTGTAGCTTACCTAGTCTGCACCGACTCCATCGAAGTGTAGGATAACAATACGCGCCTTATACTCGTTCCTGGATTACCTTGCCATGCCATGCTTTCTCCACAAATGAATGAAGCTAAATTTGGATTGGTTTGCCGCTCTCCGATTCAAGCAGTCGACTCAACTCAACTCGACAGTCACCACACCCCCAATACTCTAAAAGAATTTCGGTCGTTTCACTCCTTTTTACTATAATACATAGATTCCATTTGCCAGGCGCAATAATCCTCTCTTCGCGCGCTACACTCTGCGGTTCGTCCAGCAACCAGCGTTTTTGCTCTTCGACAGTACATTCCATCAACCGCTTTAGCATTATCGCACAGCGACATCTTCCTGCTCCACACAAAGGAGACCGCATCTTCCTGACGTCTTTTGACATTGCGCAAGCTCCTTGGTGTGCCACCATCGTCATCATCAGCTCGGTTGTGCCTCGATGATTCCACGTCGCTAGAAAACAGCCACCTAGGAACGAAGCTACTCAATAAGAGAGGGGAATCTCGCAACTTTCGCCAGAAACTTGTTACACCAGTGAAGTTGAATCCCAGAACTCGCATTCGTCGAGTCTAGGGCGTAAGGCAGATTGCGTTTCAATCGGTGGCCGGGCTACGTTGAGAAAAGGCTTGCGGAGAGTGTTGTCAGGGGGAAGGCATACAAAAAGGCTAAGAAGGGTGGCTATAAAATTTTCATACACTGCTCGGGCTGGCTGGAGAACATCACGGGATCGGGAGGGAGGTTGCTGCAATGAGCCCTCAGTCGGAGGGAAGGCCGTCCACTGACAGACGGCCTGGTGATGGAGCATACAATAGTCGAGGAGGGTACCGGCAACCGGGGCAAAGCATGGAAGATAGAGATAACCAATACCGGCAAGCGGGACAGACGAACGGGTATGGCCAGGTAGATGCTTCTAAGCTGAGATCTATGGGCCCACCGTTAGCACTGGGGGATACTCGAAGTCCAAACGGCAGCTCAGCCCATTCCCCTGTGGATGGGAGAAATGGCCGGAGTAAGGACCTGACACATGATTTGCCGGTCAGAGAAAGGTCACGAACTAATGGGGCGTCTGGTGGGAAGTCTCATACGTTGAGACTTTGCCAGAAGTGCGGCGAACCTTTGACTGGGCAGTTTGTGAGAGCACTTGGTGGCACCTTTCATTTAGAATGCTTCAAATGCCGAGTATGCTCCGTCAACTACGCGTCAGCGAACTCAATGCTGACAATGGCATCTAGGACTGCGGACAAGTAGTAGCATCGAAGTTTTTCCCGGTTGACGACGAAGAAGGCGAAGGTCAATACCCCTTGTGTGAGACCGACTACTTCCGCCGACTTGATTTGTTATGCTTTGATTGCGGCGGCGCTCTCCGTGGATCCTACATTACGGCCTTGGAACGAAAGTATCACATTGAACATTTCACATGCTCAGTGTGCCCCACCGTTTTCGGGGCGCAAGACAGCTATTACGAACACGAAGGGAAGGTCTACTGTCACTACCACTATTCAACGCAGTTTGCACAACGGTGCAACGGATGTCGAACCGCGATATTGAAGCAATTTGTGGAGATATTCCGAAATGGTCAAAACCAACACTGGCATCCGGAGTGTTACATGATACATAAATTTTGGAATGTTCGTCTGGCCCCGTCAGATGCGGATGGCAGCCATCAAGTGCTTTCAGAAGCAAATGCCACAGAAGAAAAGCGAACTCTGGTCCGAGAGGAAGAGGAACAGATGGAAGAGAAAGTCTACAGGATATGGAGCGTTCTCTCCGCTTTTGAAGAGTCCTCGGCGGCTTGCATTTCGGATATGCTTCTCCACGTCAGCAACGGATCCTACGTAGAAGGCATCGTGACGGCGAGGAAATTCATCTGGCATGTAGACATTCTCTTCAGAGCGACCGATAAATTAGACTTCTTGATGGTTAGGGAAGGCGTGAAAGGTATGTGTTGTAGCTATGCTCTTTCTTTTGGGTGTTCTGTCGCTGACTGGTCAGGACTCTCGTACGGACGGGAAGCGAAGCTGCTTTGTAAGAAGATCGTGGCCTTCTTTTCACTTCTTTCAAAGACTCAGGAAACTGGTGTCAAGAAATTGGGCGTTACGCAGGAGCTTTTGTCCCTGGTCACAGGACTTGCTCATTACCTTAAGCTGCTTATCCGCATCAGTCTGCAAGGTGCGCTGAAACTCGAACGTGAACAACGGAGCATCGAGGGGCTTCACCAATTTCTTGCGGATTTAGAGAATCTCAATTCCATTAGAGAGGCCGAAACTTCCGACCTGCACTCCGGTGTCGCCGGCTTGTCGAATCAACAGTCAGACATCTGTCATAAATGCAAAGAGCCGATCGATGACGAGTGCGTCAAGCTAGACCAGCAAAGATGGCACAAAAACCACTTGACTTGCGATTACTGTGAGCGAGTGGTGGGCCATCCGGATTTGGGTGATGCACTGTGGAGCGAGCGAGAAGGTCAGGTCTTGTGCCGACGCTGTTATGAAGAAAGGCGAGAGGCCCCAGATGCCATCCCTTGCTTTGAGCCGGTTTCAAGGCTTCAGCAGTATGTATATCTCCTCCGAGTGGCACTCGCCAGGCTGCTCTCGGTGCTTCGATCTGGAGGCACCCTTCCTCATACTTCAGGTAAGCTGCGATGTCCTGCTTCTTATTCCAAGCTCTAACACGGATGCTAGATGACCCTAACCTTTCGACCTATGATTCAAAAGAGGGTCATCGGTTGAATGAGAGCGGGCAAGTAGATCCACCCCTACTCAGGGCGGATTCTCGATCCAAATCGTATGGTGGAACCGGGACATCAGCAGCCGAGAGCAATCAATCATCTTACCAGCAGACCGTGGGCGAGATGAAAAGACTGCGGTCTACACGCATGGACACGCAGCTATCCACCAACATTAAGAAAGCTCGTACCTCACGGATACTCGATGGACCAGAAGGTCGTCGACCGGGCTCGGCCGGAGCAGATGGCTCAGACCAAAAGCAGCATACCTTCCACATCGTGGAAGACCGGGATCCTAACAATGATGCGCCAAGTAATAACTTGACTTTCGGCCATCAGGACGCACTGACACTGGACGACATCCCACGAATAGTCGCCGCTGAGCAAGCAAAGGAGCAACGACCCAATGCTTACAAGCACGCCAAACATCAATTAATTGGCAGTGGCGGACACCAGCCTAAGTTTTATAGCGGACACCAGCGTGATGTCTCTGGTGGCAATGATCTCGACATAGCAGGTGGTGAGTCAGGCGCCCAGCGACCGAAAAGGTACTTTTCTGAACTCTCTGCTCTCGAATACTTCATCGTCCGTCATGTTGCGGTGCTCTCCATGGAACCTTTGCTGGAAGGTCATTATAATCTTGAAGATCTGCTCAACTTGATTGAGACAAGAAAACCGACTTTCTGGGGCAAATTCGGCAAGGCTTTCCAGAAGAACGACAAACCAAAAGGAGGCAAAAAGAAGGGCGTCTTTGGTATTCCTTTGGATTTGCTTGTGGAAAGAGATGGAGTGGAATCTACGTATGGCGTTGGTCCCGGCGCTCTAAGAGTCCCTGGCATTGTCGACGATACGATTTCCGCCATGCGGCAAATGGACATGTCCGTTGAGGGTGTATTCCGGAAGAACGGCAACATCCGCGGATTGAAAGATCTGAGTGAGAAGCTCGACCAAAAGGAGGTCGAGGTTGATTTATCGAAAGAAAATCCTGTGCAAGTGGCTGCTCTACTCAAGAAATTTCTCCGGGAGCTTCCCGATCCTTTGCTTACCTACAAGCTTTACCGGCTATTTGTCACATCTCAGAGTAGGTCCTTCATGGTTCGTGCTGTAAGCCCGTTTTGCTAATACAAAGCGTCATAGAAATCGAGGATGAAGAAAAGCGAAAAAGAGTCCTCCATCTCACTTGCTGTCTACTACCCAAAAGTCACCGGGATACGCTTGAGATACTTTTCTCCTTCCTTGTCTGGGCGTCATCCTTCTCACAAGTTGATGAAGAATCTGGGAGCAAGATGGACACTCATAATCTTGCAACTGTTATAACGCCCAACATCCTCAAAGACAAGACAGCAGTCGTCGGTCAGGACGAAAACAGCTTCTTAGCCATCGAAGTGATAAATACTTTGATCGAGTTCAATGACGAGATGTCTGAAGTATTTGAATTCGATCTCCCTGCCTATCTATCCTTTGCTAACCAGCCTCCAGGTTCCGGAAGATCTTCAATCCATCCTCAATGACTCCTCCCTTTTCAATAACAGCTCCGACATAACCACCAAAGAAATCCTCAAACGCTACGGTGACATTGGGAGATCACCCGCACACCGCCCCATAATCACAGAACAAGCCGCCGACTCAACTCCGTCTCGCTCGAAAGACAACAATACTCCGAACAATGCCAAGCCCGCCGCCCCCGTCATTACCCATGTCGATACAGACCCTTACCAGACGCCAGCATGGCCGAAGGAATCCTCGGTACGGCATGTTCAGGGTCAAGCTCAGGGGGCACCGACCTATCCATCGACTTCGAACAACACGCCCCCGCAGCAACAGTATGAGTTCAACAATCCAGCGAGTCCATATCACCGCAGAGGCGGTAGTAGCGAGAGTCAAGCGAGCAACAGATCAGGCGGTCACGGTCACAGTCACAAGTATTCAGGCTGGGGCAAGCAAGGGGCGCCCGGACCTATGGGTGTCACCGGCGCCGGCTGAATGACGCGTGCAGAATAGGTCTGCTTACTAGCCGTCTTCTCGAGACGTTACGCACAGCACTGTTGATCTTCGTTGCCAGCTTGGCATACTGTACCTTTGGCGGGTCCCTACTTTCCTTCCTACTTACTTTCTTCATTCGGCATACCCCACATGGCGGGCGGGCGTTCCCCTTCCCTTTTTTCTTTCTTCTTCTTTCTTTCCCCCTTCAAACTTGGGTAGCATTGGACATGGGCGTTTGAAAGCACGCTGGCGCGACTCGACTGGCATAATCCTCAAGATGCAGGCGGGAGATCTGGGTTAGCCTATTTTTTTGTTTGGATGCATGAGTGTGAGATACGTACGTTCAGAACTATGTTGCCTGATACCCGGTGGAAGAGGTAGAGAAGGCTTAGGGATTTTTAGTTGTTTGAAAAAGGTTCAGATTGACTATCCACTGATGGAAAACAAGTAAAGCAAAAGGGTATCATGCATGCACCTACTATCCTCAGCCCGCCATCCCTTCCCATATATCCAATCATCCATCCTATCCAATTCCCATCCCGCCGCCATATCCAAGTCTTTGTAACTCATACTCTCGTAAATCATAGAATTTGTCATCAGAACCCCTCCTCAACATCATTCCATAACGATGACTGCCGCCCCACCGGCGTCAATCCACTGCGCACCAGTTCCCTTGATCTTCCTGTTGCTCCCCATGAACAGCAATGCCCATATCTCGCCAACCACTTCGCCCCAGCAGTAAACCTTCACGACCTGCCTGTGCTGCGGTGCCTCGTTCTCCTTGTCGCTGTCTCTAGCGGCGATCGGTTCTCGAGTTTCCCACACGCACCAAGTGCCCCATCCGGCTTGGCCCCCGCCGACGAAGTCGGACAGGAATTTCCAGGATTTATTCTTCTGTTCTTCATCCCAGCTGTCGATGGGTACGAGCCAGTGCCCGCGCTCTAGAGTCCGGAGTGTCCGTGTGGATGTGATGGGCTTGAAGTATTGTTCCAGCGAGAGTATGCCAGTGATGATTTTGAGGGAGTAGGTGCGGTGGGTTTCGAAAGCTTTATTCGAGGTCTTGGGGCGGGGTGGATGGATTTCCCGGTTCGCGGTTGGGTTTCCTGGCGCTGGGGACGAGGCAGAAGGGTTCTCTCCGCCTGGTGACGAAGACGAGGGCGCGACTGCCGGAGATTGTTTCTCGCCTGCTGGGTCCTCAGACGGTCGAGAAGAAGGTACTTCCAGGCGCGGACGCCTTGTGCTCAGTGACGAGGGGAAGGGTGCGGTCGCTGGAGGCCGTGCCTCGACTGGGGGGTCTTCAGGCGGCGGCGAGGAAGCCACCTGCAACCGCGGCCGCTTTGCGGCTGGTGGCGAAGCATGTCGTGTCGGAGAGGGCGAGCTGGAAGCAAAAGGGCGCTTGAGGTAGGGAGAGCTGGATATCTCCGGCGGTCCCAAGGAAGGGGGTGTAGGTTGCGAGTCTGGGATTTCGCTGGGAGGCGTGTGCCAGCTGTCTGATTGAAAGCGACGGAGAGGAGGCGCCTGGGAGGGGGCGGATTGTGTGGGTGCTGTCCGGGGACGAGGCAGGGCAGGAGTGCGTTCGATAAGGACGTGCGGGGTTTGCTTAATTGTTGTCCACGGGAGAGTGGAGGCGTTGGACCTCGAGAACACTGGAGTGTTCAACGAGGGGAGCCTATCAGGCCAGTCTTTGGCTCTTGACTCATGGGCAGCTTCTTCTGCTCCAGACGATGTCGTGGCTTTCTGGACTGCTAGTACTCGGTCCTCCTCAATCTCAGCAGTCCCAACATGTGAATTTGTCTCCGTCACTGCGTTTGGCGTGCGTGTTTCCGGTTCAAGCAGTGTATGCTTCTCGGCGACATCAAACTGCAGAAAGCCTAATGCCTCTCTCCGATACCTCGCATCATCTGCAGCACGACTTGGGCCGGAGACGTGCACCAAGATCTCTATCGGTGGGGTCATTATGGCCCTTCATTTTGAAAAGGCTCTGTAGTCCAGGCAGGGGGACTCTACTCATATGCAAAGAATTGCAGTGTTGTGCAAATATTCACCTCCAATGACAGCAACTTGCAGCTTTGACACACAGAGTCTCACCGTGAATTTGGAAAGTAAACTCTGGTCGGAACACTCCGTGTGGCCATACCAAAAAGAGATTCACTCAAGTCTTTGCTACTCAACATGTAAAGTATATATGATATTTTTATGCTTATACCAAAGATACTCTTGGAGTCCATAGTCACTGTCGGGGTAAGGCTACAAGTTTGTCTCCTTCACTAGGTGTCAAGAAAGTCCCAGTGGGACACAGCAGTGATGATAGACAATAATGCATAGTAAAAGGTGTAAGATTTAGTGGGAACTGGTCCATCACCTACATCAACCAGGCTCATAATCTCTCAGCCAGACACAGCAATGGTGTTAGATGATGCATGATAAATCTAGCTAGGGGGCCATCAGCCATTTTATAACCAAAGAGTGGCTAGATACATGAATGATTGGTAAAAGCAATCATGAATGACAATGGTGGAATCTGCATGGAATGCATTCACCCTGATAAAAAGGCCACCTGCACCAGCTCGAGCAGATCCGGTCACAATACCGAAAGACTTTTCACAACCTCCTCAACCACGTTGCTTCTTACCTCGCCCGATCTTTCCGGCTATAACCTCAATAGGTACTGACATCTACCCGTTGCTACCAGCCAAAGCAGTTGCAGAATATCTTGCCTTTCACCTACTCCCATGAACGAACAACCCAGTAAAGTCTTCCATGCAGCCTCCCACAACGTCCTCCTCCCTCTGGCTTTCATCAGTGCTACAGACATCTGAGCCTGCAGATCTGTAAAAGAGCAAATGTGGACGTTTGCGTGCCCATCGATAGCAAGCCCTTGCCTTGCATCTAAAGAAGTAATAAAACGGTGTGTCATTTGCGTTAACGACCATCAAAAGCGTCGCGGGTGATAGGATGAAGTGCTACGATCAAAACGAAAAAGGGATGGTACATTGCTGATAGACAGCAATCCAAACCACTCATTATCTGCCTAGCTGCTGCCCGAGCCACCTCCCGCTTTTCGATGTCATTAAGATTCATCAAAGCTCATAGAATATAGACTGTCTTCGGCTCATCTGTGTACTCGACCTTTGAACCCTTGCCATGATCTTTCATTCTCAGGCACGGGCATCAAAGCTGTGCCCCCACATTCGCGGCAACCAATGCCCGATAGTATAACCGTGTGATGGCCATTCTTGATGCTGATAGCGGGGGCAGCCAGTCGTGCGAGCCAGACAGCACGTGCACGCACAACAGCAGCATCTAAATGCTTCTCTAGCAGCTCTTCCCACCGATCAATGGCAACCTGAGGGAAAGTGGGTAATCGATGATAGTCTGAAGCCACACAGTTCTCACAGCCGCATGATGTTTGATCCAGATGCGAGCCGCGGTGCAGGTATGGACTGTCAGATATAGCCAACGCGTCTAAGTCGGCAACCCATTCGCCACGATCATGCGAAGAGATCAGAAACTCAATGAAGAAAGTCTCTCGATTGCGGCCGCCGTGGTCGCCGACCTCAAGCGGGAATTCGTAACCGGAAAATTCTAGATGGAGGGTAGTGGTTTTGAAACGGTTCTCCAGCTTCCCGTCGTAAGGGTCATGATCAATGATTTGATATAGCTCAAGATCCAAGCATTTCGTGCGTGGATTGGTGGGAGGAATCAAGAACGCTAGCCCGGCTCGGCCAGTGTTGCCTATGACTCTTCGAACTTCGTATGGCATTGGAAGAACGGCCGGATCACACAATATCGGAGCGGCAACATGAATGGAGTTGCCACTGGAGATAGTCATAGCGCGTTCTACGATCTCCGGCTTCAAGTCGAAGCCTCCCGATTCGAGCATTGAGATACACGCAAAGGTGGCCTGTCAGGATGAGAACATATGGTAGCAGCATGTTGGCCGTCGGATGATTGTCTTTCACGAGCATCCTCGAGCCTTTGGACTGCTTGAACCAATTTGAGTGGCTTAGCGATCCGCAAGTGACTGTGTTCAAAGATCTGGTCGCCCTAGGCATAAATGAGTACACCTTTCCGCAGCAGTAGCGATTGCTTGGAATGCTTTGGTGATAGCAACCTGATCTTGAAAGGCTTTGTTTTTGGTGACAGCAGTATTGACTTGGTCCCTTGATTTGCTTCCTTACACACCTGACCGCGCTTGAGATGCTGGACAAGCCGACCTGGATCCGTTGGTCCAACGCTAAAAGCGTTGGTGCTTTTCTTCACGCGTTGCACCGTCACCATGAGGATCCAGGTCTCTTTTGTCCACCCTTTCGAATGCTTACACCTTCTGAGTTGACCCAACGGTATACCGCTGCCGATTTTGTTTTCTCGTTCCAGTACAGAAAGCCGAAAGTCACAGCTTGGGCCGGCTCCGAGGAGAGTGCGGGGACGGATTCCTCTGCGTTTTCTGGGGGTTGAGTTGGCCTATGGCTTCTTTGGCATGCTTGCATCGTAACATTTGAAGGTAAGACATTTAGTCAGACATATGGATACATTGAAGAGTGTCGTCTACTTCTTGCATTACCATCAACTCCACCTGTCCTTATTGTCCTCATGTAATTCTGGACATTTCTTTTTCAAAAGACGTCTCTTTCACAATCCTTTTATTGAATACCAGGAAACCCATCAACTCTCGCAAAAACCTTGATGTGTCCGTATACAGAACGCTATGTGTCTCACAGCACCAATCAGCAACATATGCGTCAGAAACGGTAACGTCGTGCGTGATCTCTCATCCTTCTCAGAACCGGAGTCTGACATCAGAATCCTCAGCACCTGTCAGAAAAGGGTCCGACGACTTGCAAAGAGGGGTCGAACGAAGGGTTTCGACTGCATCCATAAAACGGCGGGAAAGCATCTTGGAAGGTTCGTTTCAGGTGGATTGGGATAGCAGTCCGACGAAAAGCTTGAGCACCGAGCTGGTGTCGCCGTCAAAGATGGGCCCCCTGCTCTCCTGCTCCAGTCGAGCGCGCATTTGCCCAATCCTTAGAAAATCCGCAACAACAGCAGCAGCAAATCAAACCACCAAGACTCCTTCCACCCCACACCCCATTCCTCCCCGATCTCCGATGCAACATGCGCATCGCCAGCTCCCTCGACCAAACCTCCCTCCCAAAACAATCCGCCAAGAGCGAAAAAAGTCCCGTCCGAATGAACCCAGGCCCGCCACCTGCGGAAACCCCCAAATCATCAGAGTAAGTACCTTAAGTAAACGCAGCGAGGACCTAGCAGCACCAGCCTCCATTTGTTATACCGGCCGGATACGCATCGAAAAAAGAATGCCAAGTGTGCGACCTCGCGAGCTCTTGCCCCTCTCGACTCAACTTGACTCGACTCCTCCACGACAAAACTGGCGGGAGATTACAGTATCAGAAGATCCAATGCCTGTAAGGCTGGAAGGCGGTATCGATTGGGGGCCATGTACATACGAGTCAAATCGTCGAGTCAGGTCCCCTTGTTCCTCAAACTCCTCATCGGGCCACGGGTCCGTCCGTCCTTTACGCAGGCGTGAAGCAAGGACCTCGCGTCTCCCGCGCTTTCCTTATTTGCTTGCGCCGGAGCCTCGATTATCGGAAAAGAGGGGGGGAGGGGGGCGGTGGGTTTCGACATCGTCATCACGAGCCCATCCTCTCCCGCCTAATTCGCACCGCACGCACGCACGCCGTCTTCCCTTTCCCCCCTCGCATAGCCACTTTCTCTGTCTCAAATTTAGAACGCAGAGCTGGGTACCGATGCTGCACCTGACGCGAGATTCCTCGTCCCTACAAGGATTCTTTCTCCATCCATCCATCCATCCACCCATCCACCCATACACCTCCGCTAACCCCACACCTTCTCCCTCCTCGGTAGTCTCCCTATCGCGTCGAAGTTGTTTTGACCATCTATACAACCCAATGCAATACACCACACTCAAAGCACTCCATCAACACGTCATTCGATCTCAACACGAAAGCATAAAAACGCGATATCATCTTACTTCGACTGTTCCTTTTGCGAGCGTGGGTCGTATACTCTACTTGTGTATGTAAGTCGTTAACGCGATTGGACTTATCGGAATCGGAACCGGAACCGGTTTGGGGAGTATCAACAACTTACTTTACTTACACTGGTCGAAAGCACGGCCGGAGCAGCAGGTAGCGGGCATGGCTTGGCTTCAGAGGTTCGATGAATAGAGTAGCGCGAGTTCCGTCGGTTTGCGGGGGGGGGGGGGCTGCATCAGCGTGGTATCTCTCGGATAATATGCGTTCGAGCGTTGAGAATTCCATGCTTACGGCTCAGATATCGTGCTTGGCAATCGTCCCAAGTCACTGCGTTTGTGGAATGAGATGGACGATGGCCCAAAACTAGGTTGTCTGTCCAAAAAAGGGCGTCATGAAATCCAGCTCCAGCCCACCACACCCTACTCCATCTCCGGCGCCATCACCTCCCTTGCTTCCTCCTTGACCCCATTCTCCTTGCCGTGCAACCGCCCCGCGAGCACGGCATCCATGACCCTCTCCAACCTCCCCACCGCCTCCTCGCACGCCTGGTAATGCACCACGACCCTGCCCCCCATCAACCTCACCCCTTCCTTCACCCCCGCCTCGACGAACTCCTCCCGACCCACCCCCGCGGCCTCGAGGTCCAGCCAGACCATGTTCGTTTCCGTCGCTTGCGTCAGCTTCCCGCCTTTCGCCTGCCACCTGCCCGCGATCTCCCTCGCGCGTCGGTGCGTCGCGGCCAACTTGCCGTCGAGGAACGTTTCGTCGACGCTAACGCGCGCCGAGGCCGTTATGACGCCGGATTGTCTCATTGCGCCTCCCAGGCTTTTGCGGATGTGTCGTGCCCTTGCCACAAAGGGCTCGCTGGCGATGATGATGGACCCGATCGGTGCGCCCAAGCCTTTGCTGAAGCACATGGTTACGCTGTCGAAGCACGCACAGTACTCTTTCAAACTCCCTGCTCCTGCCGCTACGGCTTCCCATAGTCTAGCCCCATCTAGGTGCATGTGTATCGGTGGGTTTTGCGCGAGCGCCCATTGGGAGATCTCTTGGCAGTCTTTTAGGGGGAGGATGGTGCCGGCGAGTGTGTTTTCGAGGGATATGAGGCGCGTGGGGCAGTAATGGATGTCTGTTGACATAACGGCGTGTTTCCTTACGTCGGCTAGGGTCAGGTGATGCCCATTCACCGGCGTGATCGGCAGGGCAAGAGCACCAGATGTTGACGCCATACCTCCCGCCTCCCTTTTAATTTCTAGATCAGCCCCCATAGCCATCTGTCATGTTCTCCATACTCACAACGATCCCGGAATGCTCCGCAGAGTCAACTGAGATTAACTCACCACCCATAAAGATGACTACTCGCATCCGTCAGCACACTATGCGGTGGGCCTCCCAACGCCGTCCTGACACTCAATTGGTTCCCCATGGTACCGCTTGTAACGAACAGACCTGCTTCTTTGCCAGTCATGTCTGCCATATAGGCTTGTAGAGAGTTGGTCGTCGGGTCTTCTTGGAAGACGTCGTCTTGCAGGGTGCATCTTTGAGTGGCGAGGAGCATAGAGGCGGTTGGGGACGTGACAGTATCACCTGATGAGGCTGTCAGCTTTGTGGTATTGAGAGCCTGGAGTGGGCAGGTGTGAGAAGAAGACGCGTACTGCGAAAGTCGAAGGCCGCTGATCCGGGAGTGGACCATGATGTCCCAGAATGAGCATGGGCTACGTCGGTGGTCTCATTGCCATTTGTAACGGTCTCGGGCCGCTGCTTGCTCTCCACCATGGTGGCTACAGCCCTTGGAAGAAGAGGACGACCTGGATTGAAGGCGCTGTTTGTGGAGGATTGTTGAGATGGATGTACGTATGAAGGATGGATTGTGTGACTATGGAGCGGTGAAGGCCATATCAAGACTATGAGTCATTGGTCACTGTGAAGGGTAGTTATAATAGTATCGTACTAGTGCTGCAATGTTGTATGTACATTGTACTCGTAGTTGCCCTCTGTCCTCGGTCGTATATTGAATACTGCACCGAGGTTCAACCGTCAACTTGAATCAAATCCTGCCCGAATACGAAAAGGGAGCTGCAAACTTACCACTCAAAGATATCTCGCTTTCCGGAAGCCTAGGTAGCATTGGCTAGCACGAGAAACTGCTTTCTATTCCGTGACGCTTTCTTTTTTTAATTGATTTTTCATTTCTATAGTCCTGATACCATCTACATACATCATGAGCACAAGAGCGAAAAAAATTGCCGAGGGGCGTCACGACAAAGCCGTTTGTTCCCATGTAGACTCCGGAAACACGATCCCCATACAGTGGATCCGAGGAGTCTCAAACATTCGAGCAGTACATCCAGCATCGAGAAACCATGCCCGCGTGAACATCCCAACCCTATGTAGGAGCGGAGTGAAGAAAAAGTAAAAGTCCTTGCTTGTCGTTCGGCTTGTTGCTCGTGAGGATCGAAACATGCGTGAAAAAAATGCTGATCGAAATATTGTAAGCCATGGGTATATCCCACATGTAAAAGGTACACGCGCAGTGTGAGCGTCTTGTGGTATAGCGAACGCCGACGCGAATAGACATTATCCACCGTGGATCTCATACTCCAGACCTGTGACGCATGGCGCTAATTGCGAAAATTCCCCCCCAGTTGCGCCGTTTGATGGGAGCGGCGGTAAAAACACTTTTGATACAAGCCATGAAAACGTAAATCGATAAAGCGTGGTGAGGCCTATTGCTCGTAGTCATACGGCATTTCGAGATTAGGCGATGGCCTGGAATTTTGGTTCTTCATCAGTTCGACTGAACGTTGCAGCAACATCGTCCTTGGAGGAGGGATGACGCTCAAACATGCGTCCTTCAGCGTCGCTCGTCAGTGTACTGGACCCCTTGCATGCTATTCGCCGCTGGTATGCCGTTCGTGAGTGGCGGTAGCGAGCGAGTAGGATCTCCCATCACAGACGACGTAGACTGAGGATAGACTGACGATTGTGGCTGCATTGCCGTAGCAGTCGATGGTCGAGCTTGGTCGCGATAATGCTGCATTTCTTGGTAAAAGTGATTGTTCTCACCCCGCAAAGTCTCATTCTCGCGCCGTATGGCTTCCAGCTCATGGGTGAGCGCTTGGAACTGCATAGACACTTCGCGACCCTGTTTTGCGCTCTGCTCAAGGTTTCGGATGTGGTCGGAAGCTACACATAAGTTTAGTCCGATGGCAATGGCTGAGTCAACCCATGAACGCACCTTTTGAAAGAATCTCCCACTTGCTTGATTTGCTTCCATGACTCGCGGGAATCTGAGCCCGTAGAGCATCGAACAGAGTTTTCATTTCCGTTCGCCGCTTTCTCTCGGCCATCTTGTGGCTGTTGCGAAGGGCTGGCGTACGGCTATAGGGCGAGGTTGCCTCGGGAGAATCGGATTCGCCGGCAAGCTGGCTGACTTGCTTGTGCTGGAGGGAGTGATGGTGTGTGCCCGGCATATCTGGAACATCTTTAAGTCAATCGACAGTTTCTAGCATCAAGAGCAGATTCTGGACTTGCCTTCATCCAACCGATGCTGCCCAACTGGCAGTCGTGAGTCACTGGTGACAATGCTGCTTGTGATTGACGTATGATCGCTATTCCGACGGGACATCATAGCAGAGCCATTGGCTTCACCGCTGCCACTAGATCGATTGCTATAATCAGGATCGGGGAAGGCGTAGGGCTGACCGGCTGTAGGCTTCTCAGCATTGTAGACTTCTTTCATCGGGTTGGCGCTGATGATAGGAGCGGTCCGCGAAGAGTAAGCCTGGCGAGACTCTCCGGGATATCGTGCGAGTGGAGACATGGGTTGCTGGATAGAGGAAGTTCCCGAGTGACGAACACCATTCGGATGCGGTATGCCTCGTTCTCGCTGGAGGCTCACAGCAATGGATGACTGAGACTGATTGGCGCCTTGATAAGGAGGAGAAGCGACGCTATTGATATGTAGATTGTTGAATCCGTTGACCTGGCTGCCCAGACTGCTACGGCGAGAATCCTGCGTAGGGAATTCATGGCTGCTTCGGTATTGGGAAGGGTCTTGGTATTGCTGGTTGATCGTCGGAAGACCCAAGCTATGTTGAGGAGGAGCGAATCCTGGAGATGCTTGTGAATTGTCAGAGAAGCCTGATGGATGTGATGTAGCTCCAAATTGGCTCGAGTTGGAGGCTCGATGGGGCGAGCTTATGGAAGAGGAATGATAGTAGCCATTGGCCCCAGAGGAGTATGCCGAAGATCCTGTCAGAAAATGTCAGTAATGCCTTGCTCAGACAAGAGGTCAAGCTTACGGGTACTCTGAGGCGGAGTGGCCCACTGATCTGAGGAGCGGTTGTTCGAGAACGCAGGAGATGCAGGATTGTCCGCTCCAGGTGGTAGATTGTTCGTCAAGGTAGCAATAGACGGAAGCTGGCCAGCCCTCGGTGGCGCACTACTAGGCGGAGAAGCTGAAGAATCGTTCTCCCAGATGCGAGTGGAATTTTGATTCGACATCTTGCGACCATGATCGGAATCTGACGGGGCAAATTAGCCATCGCACACACTTGCTTGCTCGGACCATCCCTACTCATTCTGACGTCTTATTATTCTTCAGCTCTGAAGCACTGAGTGTAGTATTGCAAAGTTTTGAGGTTGAAGAGCAACAATGAGTGAAGAATGCAGGACACGCGGGCACACGTTGTGTCTCACAGCGTTGTTGGAGGTTGGAATGTATGTGGGAGCACGAGGGCCGCGAGCAGCTTTTTTTTTTTTTTCCTTTTGAGCCGGAATGAGAGAATTAAAGTGGTGTGCGAAAATCCAAGCTTGGAGCTCAAGGCGGAAGTGGATCTGAATGGAAGGGTCCGCAATAATGGCTTGCTCGCCCGCAATTCTTGAACGTAGAGAGAGGCCAATGGGCGATTTTATTGGTTGGTAAAGCCAAGAGCCAGGTGCCAAAGAGGCTGTTGTGGAACTCAAACTCTTATTGTCTGGGTTGCGTGATGGTCAAAGACTGAAGGTCCTCATTGTTAGAATGGTAGGCGGCGCCGTGACTCTCAGCGGGTGATGTCGAATTGCGAGCTGGATTGCTGTTGCTGGATCGAAGTTTCACTGTCGCCTAACCCAGAGGTTCGTTCATAGGGTCCTTGCTTTTGACTTTAAGATGTTGAATCGATCATAGGTGGGCACCCGTGACCCAGCTCCCTGGTATGGGAGGATTGATTGTACTGTACGCGCCCTTACAAAGGCATTATTCGTTTTCCGGCAACGTGTGATTAGAACAGTGGCTGAACAACGGGATGGAATGAAGGAGGAAGATATATTAAAGATTGAGAAAGTACATTTATTGAAAGAGTGGAAGAGTGGAGTGGAGAGGAGTATGGAGTAGATGGATGGGTAGAGGAGGCAGGTAGGTAGTCAGTCAGTCACGGTCGCAGGATTACTTTGGTAAGGACTAAGGACTAAGGACGGAGTGTGGTCTGTGGTTCTTTTTTTTGGCGGATCCCCCGTCAAGGATTCAAGAAGTCGCTAGTGACTCCCTTGCAGCAAAGCTGCCAGCCGGTAATAAATAAAAAGAGGAAGCGATCGTCAGCGTGAAGATCAAGTTAAAAGAAACCCAGCATATTTCAATCATTAAAATATCAGACCTCTCGTCAGATCTTTCTCCCAAGTACCTTATGTAAGGTATACCGGACTACATGTACTTGTTGCGCATTTAAAACGGATCTAGGTAGAGTATATAGTACAGATTTCTGATGTTCTTTTTTTATCATCGTAGTCATACGACAATCTTATATATTATATTATGATATTATTCATTCTACCCACAACCTTTGTAATCCTTCTACCTACCTACCTACCTTACCTACCCTTTCTCTCAATCTCACCCTTCCATTGTCGCCTCCTGAGTTTGAGATGATGGTACGGCGTATAAATGACAGGAAGATTGAGACTAAGGGTACCTAGGTACATCTATGGGGCTTTTGGCGACAGGTCTTTCCCCCTTGGGGAAGGTATGAATCGTGATCTAGAACGCCGCTAAGGGACGGGGATAGTGCGGTGGAGTGGGCAGGGAAAGAGGGGCGTTGTGATTGGGAGCATCTGATTGACTGGAATCTGCTAGTTTCCTTCTAAGCTTGATGCAAGGCCAAACACCCTCGTGGCTCGCCGCTCCAAAAAACGTGGCCCCCTTGTACCTTTAGACTAAGGTAAGGTAGAGTCACTACGACCGGACTCTTTTCTCAATGTTACCCTTTGTTCATTATTAAGTAATACGTACTCTGTAATTTACATAATAATAATTAAAAAAATGTTTCAATCACATATGATTAAATTAAACGAATTATTTTGCTTGGGTAGAAATGATTCAAATGCTAGATCATATTCATCATCTCACACAAAACAAACCCATCAGCACCATTATTATTAGCTATTAGCCTAGCCTTTGTCATCCCGTCGCAGAGGCGCAAGCTCTTTTATTCAGGCAGTAGGAAGCAACCGAGCCTCTACGCCTGGGAGAAAAAAGGTGGCTTCAGGAGCGGCATAGTTAAGGGGGTGGTCTGAAGTCTGAAGACTGAAGGTTGCCATAATAAAATATATATATTTGTTCATCTTTACTTCCGACCCGTGACAGCCTTGTTCCTGTCCCCCCCCCCCCCCCCCCCCTTCCAAAGAGTAGGCTACCTGTCAAGTGTTTCCCATAATAATAGATAATGGTGGTGGATTGGTGACTACAATCGCGATGATTGTGCGCCAATGTTACCGAAAGACTGGTCCCCCAACATCCAGCAGGGCAATGTCTCACTTTGCCACCTGACAGTTCTTCCCGGACCACCATCCCCCATTTCCCCCAACGGCCTTGCATGATAGAAATGATAAGGGAAAGATGTTGAGCACGCCATTACTTTCCTCCTACCCACCATCTTCAATTGTTTCAACTGCAGATCTCTTTCTTCATTCGATGCCGCTCATCCGCCGATACGTATTTAAATGTTAAGTAGAAAGGCGGGAGATCGTAAGGGGGTTCGGCCCGCAGGGGAACGTTAAGGTAAGGTAAGGGTAAGGTAGCTCTCTTCCTTCCTTGCGGCGCACTCCTCGGCAAACTCTTAGTCTTTGCGAACACTGATCAGCACTTTGATGGCTGATATTGATGCCTAAGTAGTAATGTCTGATGCCTGCTGTTAAGAGGATTTCGGCTCCGCGTGTTTGGAATGATGATGGAATGGATTACTCATACAGAACCGTGTGCCATAAAGAGAGAGATCCACAGTGTGTGTGTGTGTGCGTACTTAGTCTCAATGATACTGCGGGACACGCGGCAAAAAGCCCAGAGCAGTTCCACTGCCATACCGTACTTTGAAATAGATCAGCAATGCATTGCCTTCTCATGGTAAGAGGGTATGGAAATTTAGGCTACCCTCCTTATCCGAGACGTGACGATTCGTCCCTTTGACGCGGACGAGGGAGGCATGGGAAAAAGGTGCGCGGATGGTGGTCACGAATACTTGGTGTGGACAGCATGAATCAGGTGCGCAATGTGGCTTGGTTGTGCTGCCTGTCATGGCAAAAGTCGGGCCCCATGGCCGGAATATTCCCGCCAAGTCTATCACTGCCTTTCTACGCTCTACGCTAATGGGTAGAAGCTACTTTATGAGTAACTTATCTTAAGGATCCGGAATCCGGAAGGCAGATACGAAAGGTGGGAAAAAGTGTAGCTTCTCACTCGTCACTTTGATACACATAAGTGCGATGACCATGGTACCGCATGGAAGCTAAACCCTTTCATATGTGGGTGGGGAAAGCCAAATTCCAAGCCTCCTAATGAGCAATGCAAATGAGTGATGAAATGAGTGACCTCAGTCACCCGCTGTGCACGAGTGATTGGAATTCTGATCAGCTGGTATAGCATCTGTGAGTGAAAGGTATGCTTTGCTTTCGAGACCTCCAGTATACAACAAGCTTCCCGGTACTCGGGTTCCGTGCCCCACAATATTGGCACCCTCGAACCGGTAGCTCCATTCCATCTGATTATGTCAGTTTTGTCTGAACCGTCCGAAGGGGCTCCAGGCGAACAGACCTTTCACCACTGAGCCCAACTCCCCCAGGAGCGTAGCATATATGCCCAAAGACTTTCCTCGAGTGACAGTGCTCCAAAGACGGCTGCGAGATCCAGCATCTCCGCATCCTGAGCGTGCGGCCCTCGTTCTGCTGCGGATGGAACGTGCTCTCCCTTGCAGGGGTAGATGAGGATCTCGTCGCGCCGTAAATCGCGCTGCTTGACGAATTTCATGCTCATGCGATAGTGTCCAGGTCCCTCTGCAGTTTCGATCACTCTGTCCAGAGTTTCGACGATGTTGCGGAGTGGTTTGGCATAGGGGTTGGTCTGAAGCAGTTCACCCGACGGGCTTCGATACTGATGGAGTAATTTCATCCCTTCATCACAAGACAGTTGCTGCCAGGAACCGAGTCCAATAATCTTGTGGTACGCAGGTAGTCCCATCTTACTCAGGATGTTGTGGCATTGGCCATTGACGCTGATTGTGGTACTCAGAGTTTCTAGGTTGACGCAAGGCAAGATGGCTGTCGCAATGAGCTGGTGTAGAGATGGTATCGCCACGTCGTATTTTTCTATCAGCACCAAGTGTTTCAAGGTCGAAGGGAAACCATGGCACGTTCGACCGTCGCGAAGATCAAGTGTCATAAGAGCGTCAAGGAACATGACCAACGCAGACGTGTAACCGGGAGTACTCATGGCTATGGTTGGAACAACGTTCTCGTACTCCCAACCCCAACATGACAGATGAAGCCTCTGTAGCTTCAGAGAAACGACTACACTCGCTAGCAGAGGCGCCTCGTGATGTGTTAAACGTCCTATCTCAAGCGCTTGTAGACCTTTCAAACAGGCTAGCGCGCTCCAATCCAGGGCAAAATCTATCCAGGGTATGATGCGAGTTGGAGCCCGAGGGGCAGGAAACTTGAGCACGTCGTTGCCGTTTCTGAGCTGCAATTCCCTCAGGCTGTCGATCTGGATGATGGCTGCTAGAACCTTTGGCGACAGAGGTCCAAGGAAATTGAAAGACTGCAAATTCGGTAGACGTCGGAGCAGAGCGGTCAGGACTTGCTCCATGTCAACTTGGTAGCATACCGGATGTTTGCTATCGAAGCCTTGATTATCAATTTGAAGATGCTTAATATGAGAGACGGGCAGAGTAGCGGTAAGCTGCTTGCGGTCGAGATATGGTTCCATGCCAAATGGTCGAAGGATGAAAGTTCCACGGGTGCGGTCGCTGGCAAACACATGGCTCCATCTGTTGTGCCGCCGGTAAGCACTTTCTAGAAGAAAGTGCACGATACCATCAGTCCTGTCGGTTAACCTATGACCCGAGACAATAGCGACATAGGCCGTGACTGCTGAGCTGCGGACCCTTAGCAAACCCCAAATCATGCAGGATACGATAAGGAAGAGTTCCCGGCTTGTGCATGACCAGTTGATTTGAGTTGGAAGGTCTGAAAGCTCGATGACATTGAAGAGGGCATCTCGGGGTAGGTTCGACCAAATAGCCGGATCAAGTTCCAGCTCAAATTCGGCCATTCTTCGCAGGGACTCTGAGGTTTAGAAGAAGACTTAGAGTAAAGCTATAAAGGCCAACGGCGGCAAAGATAGCAATGGTAGGCTATCGACAGTTAAGTGTGGTGATTCAGCTATACAAGATCAACGTGCTCTGATGCTATCATTTAGGACGGGACCATAGATCACAGAAGGTGACAGAGTTCTTGATTTTGACAATATATTCTTTTTAGCGCACTTTCCTTGTTGTCAATTCACATGAAGACGGAAACACTCCGCCATAGCAATATGGTCCATACCCCTGAATATCCAGCTTTTACAACCAGACCAAGGCATTCCATTTATGATGAAGATGCTATGCAATTTGACGCACCGAAGGACACAGTTCTAAGCAGAGCATTAGTGATTGAAGAGCATGGGCATTTGGCATTCAAGATGAGGCATCCGGTCATGGCAAGCATTGGGTGTCTGTTTACGGAAATCCAGAGTGATTGAAGCCATCCCCAACCCCAAGAGCTTCATGGAGATCTCTGCAAAGCCTGGCCTGGAGGGTAAAGGGACTTGATTGATTGTTGAACATGGAATCTACACAATGGTCATCCGCTCTGGCCTGTACTCATCCAGACCCTATCCATGGTTGAAGCAGGTGAGGTCATGAATCTTGATATTTCTCTCCAGGACCAACGGTGATTGTGGTCATACTCAATCCCAGACCAGCAAACAATCCTAGAACCTCGTATTGGGCGCGACAAAACGACGGCAAAATCATAACACTGTCAGAATAATGGATCTCTATTTGACTGATTCCTTTGAAGGCGACAAACATTGATGGCTGTCGGTCAGAACTTGCCGATAATCCTTGCGGCGATCAGGCTTGGCATTTATACAACGATCCATCTATTTTGCTCCAAATCTTGTCTCCAATCGTTCTATCAAAGTTGAGCGTGTGATACAACCTAGTTGGATCCAAATACCCCCTACCGAGAAATTGACAACGCTCAAACATCACTATACACAGACAGTACCTTACGCTTGCAGCATGGTGACACGCATTTCAACAATGCCCCGAAAGACGTCTTGCTGCCTGGAATCTTCTGTTTTTCAAGGATGGATCACGCTTCAATAGACAGCAATCTCAAATCCTTGGTAGCCTCAACCAAGGCAAGTTGAGTCCTGGATCAATGGGGTTCCAGGTTCTATTTGTGCCTCGATCGGGCCATTTCCTTTATGGTCCACAACCGTCACAGGTGGCTCGAATCTTTCAAGCGCAAACAGTTCGCCATTGAAGAGTGTGAACCTCGCTTTTGACAGCTTCATCGACGCAACGAGCGGTTCATTTGTTGACACGGTTCCCTATACGGAAGATCATTGCCCAAGCGGTCTAGATGAGACATACCCCGAGCCTCTTATTGCCGCTGAAAAGAAAATATGTCAAGGCGTCGGAAGCTTCGGGTGCGTACCGCAGACGGAGCTTTGACACAACAGTGCACCCAATCGCTTACATAGATATCCGCAAGTCTCGCGTGAGCCGCAAACTACAAAGGTGGACCATCCGACTTATATTCTCTGGTCATTGATTTTCAACATTTGAAGACCTGCTGCGGAGACAATTGATTGTATAGAGATTAGGAAATGAAAGCTATCTTCATTTATCTGTCCGATTTCCTCGTTCTCACTTCAGCCGCTGTCATCTCCCCTCTCGACCTCACGAATACCAGCGGACTTGTGAGCAATGTGGCGAATCGGCCAACTGTTGGGACCCCAGACCGACGCTTTAAAATTGATGTATCTTTTCATGCGCCTAAAATTCCACTCATCTCAACTCTGCAGAACACGGTGGAGTTCTTGGAGATATTAGGTCTAAAAGACTTTTCTGGAAGCATGGAAGGAGTGGCATGGAAACTCAACGATTACCCCGAGGTTGGGATGGTCATTTCGCCCAGCACGCAACGTGAATACATATACCTGCCATTTGTCATTTGGGGCCTCAGCCAGGGTGTAGCTCACATGATACACTTGAACCGCTTTCAGGCTGTCACTTTCACCCTTTCGTGTACGTATTCACCCTTCTGCTCACCCCCAATCCAGATGAATCGTATGTTGAAGCCGCGGGACATCCTTCGGAAGCAGGGACTGTTTGCCGTTTCCCGTCCGATCCTTCAACTTATTTTGTACTTTAGTTTTGATAAAGAACTATGATTGCTGACGAAAAGAAACATGCGTAGGGGCGGGAGAGGAGGTTGGCACGATTGAATTGGTGGATTGGCCAGCAAACCAGGACATAGGTCGAAGTACCCACATCAATTCGACGCAGAATCTGCCCCAACGATCACACTGGTCCACTGTCAAAAGCTCTTCGGGTCTTTCGATATTCTCCAATAATACCAACATCAAGGGAGAGGACCTGGACAATGAACCGCTGACCGTGCGAGCCATGTTGACCGGATCAAGGGTACCTCTCTTCGACGTTTTCCTCCTAGCCATTGCGGTGCTAGTTGATGCAGCTCGACTGGAATCTACGCAGCGACTGCAAACCTATGTATCCCCGGAGAGCGGTGGAGGTGTCGAGATCATGTTCGGGCAACCCGTGCCAGCACGCACGAGTCCGCCATTCTTTGAGGTACAGTACCTTATGAGGGCTGTGGTCTTGATTCCCAACTACATGATTATAAAAGGGGTATTCAAAGAGGCGTTGGTGTTGGTTGAGGTCGGTGGTGTGAGGGTCGCAGATGGGTTCTTGGGGCAAAAGCAGGCTGCAGTTGGACTGACGAACGTGAATTATAATGTATCTGTGTCCTGATATTTTCGCGTCTGATTTCACCTGCAGTGCGGAATAGGTGAACAACTGAAAAGTGGCTGGACAAGTATGAGAGCTGAGAGCCACTGTCGGTGTCCATACAACCAATCTGAGGTCGGGAAATATCTAATCCCAAGAGTCTTTTTGATTTTTGACAGCCCCCTACATCAAAGCAACAACCTCGAAGTATTTCGTCGAGCTCGATGCGACCTTTAATGGGTCGCCCGAAGCGCCGAAATCTTGGATTTGGCGCAGAAGCCGTGCGCATTTTCGGAGCTCAAACGGTTTCAGAATAAACACTCTGTCCGTATCACCCAACTTGGAAGTTCTATTTAACATGGCGGCAAGAACCATGGACATGAAATGTCACCGAAATCTGGATGTACGTATGAGGGGAACATGTACCCGATGAGCCGATTTCCAATTTTTAGCACGGTAGCAACTTACCTCCCCTTTGCGGGGACTGATTCGAGACCTCAATTAACGTCGGCTTTGTGAGAGAAGTCTCGAGGTAAACATTACATTGTAGCTCGGCGACAAGAAAGAAGCTAGAAACACGGCATCAACGATAATTATACCGAGACTGTGGCTCCCTGACTTTACTCTCCATAGCTCACTTCTTCGTTTGAAAAATACAGAGCTGTCCACTTCTCTCCCAAACCCGCACTCATCCTGTCAGCGTTTGCTTATTTGCCTAGTGCCTTCCATGCATTCCATGCATATTCCATCATTGTTACATTCATGTAGCTAGCCACTCCTTGTCCCCATCAGCCATAAGTATGGCTGATGGCCCCATAGCTAGACTCACTATGCACTTTCCATCACCACTGCTGTGCCCCGCTGAGACATCTCAGCATACCGAACCCCCCTCTTCCCTCTCTTCTTCTACAAGTGCGCCAAACCCGCGTGATTCAACGTCACCCTCAACGTCGTAACCGAAAGCACTAGGTATATCCCCCCGCACACCATGCAAGTCCCAATGCTTCGCATCGTCATCCGACCCTTCAACCATCCTCGTCTCGCTTCCGTTCAACCGCTCACCCTTGTCTTGCATTTCGGTCATCGCAGCAGCAGCAACAGCGGGACTTTCGTCCCGACGCGGCATTGGGTGGGGGAGAGGAGGACGGGGGTGTGGAGAAAGTGGTTGCACGTCTGGATATAACGCATGCCAAACAACGGACTTGAGACCCGTCTGGACCGATGTGGAGGCCGAGTTGGTAGATCTCGCCTTCTCCCGTATGGATACTCACTTCGGCACCTGCTATCACAGCTGCTAGGCCGCCGACGCCTTATGCGTAGTAGCCTTTCACACGCGGCTTTTTGGACTGCAGGTATCGAGTGTTTAGCTCAGCATGCACAGGTAGTGACGGTGTCATTCCAACATCTTATGGAGTCCGCGGAGGGACGACACGAGCTCTTTTCGGAAGAAGCAATACTCTACATTTAGGCGAGAGCATCCGGGAGGTTGGAACAGCAACGTGCGTATACAATGACATGCATTACCTAGCACAGAGAGAGGATGGATGCATTGATTTCTCTACTGAGCGCTTTTCGAGCTCAATACCGGCAATCGGAAAGCAAAAGTAAGTAGGTATGGAAAGACGTCGGAACGCGCACTCGGGCTTCCCAGCACTCGTTTGGGGGCTCGGCGTTATCTGTGCCGTGTCAAAGTGCGGCTCGGGAGGCATCACCTCATAACAACGGTAATTTATGTAAGGTACATATGTTGGCGAAAAAGGAAAAAGGTTGGTTAATCAAAATGAAACAGATTCAAGTCCCCCACTTTCGTCCTGGAATTTGGTATCTTTGACGTAGCTATTACCTTTCAGATTACTCGTACGATTAGTGCCGACATAACCCTTCGCCATGCTTGCAAGCTGACATAGATACCTACCTATCCTTCTCCATCTACTATCCACTTTTCCAGCCAAACATCCATATATCCAAAAGAGAGAGAGAGAAAACGTTACCCTCCTCCATCTACCTCACCTTCCTCCCCCTCCTCACCGCCCTCCCCCACGTCCAAGCGCACCTCCGAGGCTCCACCCGCTTCCACGAATTCTTCCCCCTCCTCCGCCCCGAACTCACCAACATCTCCACGACCGCCTGCGCCCCGTCCCTGCACGCATACTTTGAGCGCCAAACCCGGCTCGCGTGTGATGCGCACATCAACTGCATCCTGGACAACATGGTCCAGCTGGACCAGATCGACATGGCCAACGCGGGCATCCTGCTCGGCCTGCTGCCCCTCTTCGTCGCGGCATTCGGCCCGACCATCGCGGAGATCGCGCTGCTGTCCTCGCGGCGGCCGCTGCTCAGCTTCCTGCTGAGCGTCGGCGTCCCGGCCATCTTCATCATCCGGCCTATGGCGTACGCGGACCCGCTGGAGCTGCTGGCGCCGGCGAGGGGGGAGTTTACCATCCCGCGCTTCCGGAGCGGGCGGGTGGCGGTCCTGCTGAGCGGGGCGGAATACCTGCTCGTGTCCCTCGCCATTGTGAATATTCTCTGGGTCTCGTACGAGCTGCAGCTGCGCACCGTGCTGGCGTGGAAGTGCCTCCCTTTCATGCCGGTCGTGTGGGCACTCCTCCCTTGCGTCATCCACCTGCTCGCCGCGTGGACCTTTAAACATTCGGCCGTCATGCGCCGGGTCAAGTTGGAGCATCAGACGAACAGCTTGGGACGGCGGGATTCGCTCGCGACTCGGTTCCTCACCTGGGTGCGGACCGAGTTCATCCTCTGCGCGAACCAGGAGGACGAAACGCTGCAGGATACGTCGCCGGAAGTCTTGACCGTGACGTTGAACTGGCTCGCTACCGTCATGGGTTCCATACACGTCATCTTCGGCATCGTGGTCTTCGCGGGGCTCTTCGCGGGGCTCTTGTTCATCAGCCTGCTGGATGCCTCCATCGTGGCCGTGCGGTACATGGTCTCCATCCTCGTCTGCAGGCTTGTGCTGAAGTTTGAAATCTCCGGCGCGAGGGGCACGACCAAGTTAATCACGACGAGGGAAGATGCCGTGCTGCAGGGGTCGGAGCTGCAGCGGAGGAAACCGTGGGCGAGGACTACCACGGCGATCGATAGCCAGAAGATGCCGATTGTGCGCATGTATGGCGCTAGGAGGGTCAATAGTGATGATGATGTTCAGAAGATGCCGACTGCGAGGGTCTTTGCGGCAAGAAGGGTGGATAGCGATGAGACTTATTGGTCTCCGTAGGGTTTAAGCAAGTCCTCAACTATGACTCAGTGTCCATATGCGTCATTTATAGCATCGTGCCAAACTGGACTGGTCTTTGCAGATGCCGCAGTTTCGCTTTGCGATTGTTATGTTTCTGGCGGTGAGCCAGTCAACAAGTCCATCTCGATCGGAATCCTTTTTAAAACAACGTGCACGAGACATGGTGAAATGTGCGGCCGGTACGAGCTTAGATGGCTAGGTTAGCTTTGTCTGCCTTGACCATGGTGATTTTAAGAACATCAAAAGGCGCTTATGACCAGGCTTTGCTGTCGAGCTTCTCAGATTTGGGAATCAACTCGTTGAATTGAGCCATGGCTGGCGACTTTTTAAACAGTGATGACTTTCTGAGCTGTTCCCTCTGAACTGCAGAATAAGCACCCTGCAAGTCTTGTGTACTGGAGGTTTGAGCTCGAGACCTCAGGGTTTGGCAGAGGGTTTCTGTGAACGAGCGCACACTCCAGGTGAGATTCCGCCGAATTGGATGGACGCCAAGATGATGTTTACGGCGACAAGGTCTAGTAACGAAGAAGTGAGTGTGGGTTTCGATACAACAGTAACGAATGCCTCGGGTGACACACGGCTGCGGGCTTCGCCTTTCTGGGGTGTTTCCAGAAGAGTCATCGTCACCGATTCTCCACCTGCTCTACTTGCTTTAGCTCAGTTGCTATAATCAAATAAAAGAGTTTTTGCTCACCCTCAAAGAAGATGACCTAGAAAGGGGCCGCATCCACTTCTGTGGGTTTCAGGCATTCAGAAACGGACCTTGAAAAGTCATGGTAGGCGAGTTTGCCCAGATTCATGAGTAGATCTCCTCTCAAACAGGCTAAGTCTGGGTCAACTTTCACATAGTCCTCGCCCTCATTATGAGCTCCTGGATCCATGACAAATCTCCTTCCCCAGTGTCCATGCACGTTCTAATCGCTGTGCTCGGTAGAAGAGTCATCATCAACGTCGTCACTGTCATCATCATCGTCTTCATCATTAGTGAGTCCATAGTGAGGGCCGCCATTAGCTTCACTGCTAATCCTATTCGCATCCACTCTGCCTTCACTCTCTTCCTCGTCGCTTCCATCGTCGAGAATTTCGAACTCTCCAACCAAATCCCATCTATCGCCCTTCGCCATCCGGCTCACATACTTGACGAAGCGCATAGTCCCCTTGTCCCTCAAGACGACGCCCAGACGATTCCAGCCCGCTGGCATACTGAAAAGGACGCCATCCTCTTCGTCGTCGCCGCTGGCTTTGTAAATAGCGGGGTCTTGCTTCGACTTCTTGGGATTAGCGGCTCTTGTGGACCGAGCTCCAGTACTCATGTCGAGCGGGACTTCGACGCCATGATCGCTGCCCCCCTCGTTATGGTCTGGGTCGTCTTCATCTTCGCCGGCCATGTAGGCAAGGTAGCCACCTACACTAGGCTCGTCCACATTGGCCGTGACTTCGTCGATTTCTTCTTTGTCCTTGACCGCGGCAACTTCATCAGTATCTTTCTCCGGCTCGACAGTCTGGTCGTCGCCCCACCCGGAAGTAGGCGTAATGGAAAGACAAAGCTCGATACGCGGGGCGTCTTCCTCGTATCCAGTAGCAAGCGTGTAATCTTGTCCTCGCCGGAAGCGCCGAACAAGTGAATTATGTGACATTATGGTCTGACCCGTCGCGAGAGAAAGCCACTTCTGGAAGGCTTCAGAAGGCAAAAGATCTTCTAGTAAGTCAAGAAGTGGAGACTCTCCACTCTTGCTTGAGCCACCCTGTTGAAAAAGAAAGTGGTGTTTATGTGGCGGCCTGGCAACAGTCCAAGATGTTGTTTTCTCAATTTCGGTGGATTCTCTTGGTAGAGTCTGTGATTCCTGGGATTCTATGTAGTCCCGGATCGAGTCGGAAAACTTGCGGGATAGGAAAGTATCAAGACAAAAAGAGCACTCCTCAGCAAAAATGCTGGCGACTGATTCCAGGGTATCTGGCGTGAGGTACGTAGGAGCGATATACTTCAAGAGGAAGCTGAGATCCGATTCCAAAAGCGCAGGGTCCTCCTGAGACGATGGTGTCGGTAGACCAAGTTCACCACCGCTCTCTGGAGGTTTCTTGTAGAGCTCAGCATCCGCTCGTGGAAGCTCATACTTGTCTCGTTTGCCTTGTAATTGCATGAGGCTGCTCTTTTCCGCCAGTCGTTCCTCTAAACCCTTGACGTAACCATCTTCGCCTTCTTGTGGTATGTGGTACCATCCACTTATTGCCATTCTGACCCTTTCACTAGACTTCTCCTTATCTTGATCCTGGTCTTCAGCGTAGACCTCCTGCACATCATGAAAGCTTTCACCTGGCTGCACGGCAAAGAAGCTCAATTGATTGAACGCCGGTGGTATCGAGACACTGTAGTCCGGACTTGGAACTTTGGTGATCTCCCCGTCGTCTTCAGTGTAGGTTTGTGTGGGATACAAGCGCAAGGCGCCGCCCCACTCTTCCTTCCAAGGTGTGTCTGGATCCGTCAGGTATAGGATATAGCTAACCCTTCGACTCCCAATGACGTCGTCGTGACACAACAAGTGACAGCCAGGGGTGTATACATTGATCGCCATGTCCGTCTTCCTTCCAGAGAGCGGACCAGAGCCTGTAACGGCGGAGAGATATTCCCGGAAATCTGAGGAGTACATGGCGTCGCGGAGAATGAGTAGAGAAGGCAGAAGCTTGAGAGAGGAGTCGTCCAAGCCATCGAGGTTTGCCAAGTCTCCGGACTGGTGAATCTTGTAGATGTCCGTTTCTTTGGGAGTAAAGGAAAGGTTCTGGATTTCGGAGCGTACATCGCGAAGGAGAGTGGGAGAGATGAGGCTTTGGATAACGCCGTGACGATACCTGCGAGCTGTCAGCTTTGATTTGGAGGTCATTGATTCATGCTTGCAATTCTTACGGCTTGGAGGGGGCATAGCTCTTTCTGTACTCATCCAAGACGGGCCCGTCAAATAGACCTTCGCGAAAGCGATCTTGGTGGCTTGGTGCTCGCCTTTTGGCTTGCTCAGGGACCTCCAGATCGTCCACTTGTTCCAATTTGCGCTTCATCTTGGAGTTGGTATGTTTTCAGTGTTCTGAGCAGTCAATTGAGAATAATATGTCGTATCACAAAGTGTCCGTGAAGCGGGGCAAAATCGAATTGTGGGAGGGGTTCTGGGTGCTGGGTTGCAAGTGTGAACTTGGACCAACAAATTTGCAGAACTGAGGTCCACTGTGTGCGCAGATACCCGTACTGCCAGATATCAACACGTATTTGAGGCAGAGTGCCAGAGGCCCAAACGAACTGTGAGTTGCAAGTCCGCGAGTTTTTTCTCGACATTCCTAATTCCAGCTGTAAGCAAAACGCTGATCATTCAATAGATGGATAGAGCGCATATCGCAACGGGACCAAAGTCTGCAGATTATGAACCTTGTGGGGTAGGAGTAGTAATTTAAACCCCACGAGGTGGTAGCACCTGGTTCGCAAAGCGATCTCAGAGATTGTTCCATTGCTTGGTATCGTACGGAGTACATAGGTATCCATCTCAGTCCAGTGCCAAAAGACACTGCATTGAAAAAGACAAGGCAGACAAGAGCTTGAAATTCCCAGTGATCTGCCTTCAAATAACATGTATCACGCCGGGTCCTTCCCCGACCTCGTCAAAAGCCTTGGGGCCACGGTACCGCTTGCAGTCGAGGCATTTGGGGCTCCTAGCTCAGCTGGAGGGGGGGGGAGGTTCAATCGAAGTCAGCACATCCTAAGCATATAAGCGACTTGACCGGGGCCGCACCCTAGAAAGACCAGGATAGGCTGTGATTTACGGAGTAGAATGGGTACGTACTCTGGGGCGCGCTCTACCCCTATATGTCCCATATCTACCCTGTGACCCTAATATCTCCAACGACCCTCGTGGGGGGCGGCAGCGTCAAGCCCATCCAATCCCAATTAATTTGAGCAAATTTTATACATTCCCAGTGTATGCACTGACCTCACCGGGGTCAAATGTCGGATATGTTCTGCATATGCAAACCTTCACCCCGGTTGAACTTTGTTTCAACCCCTTTCAAGCTGGAAGCCGACGCAGGCACATCTCTGCCGATGAACACGGGCAACCGTCTCCAGAAAGCTATGCACCGTCTCCAATCAAGTACGGCACCAATGCAATCAGCCAGTCAAATTTAATTGTCATAAGAACAGTGGGCGCCACCGGCCCGCTCGGCACCACGTCGACGTTTGTTCCACGCATGGCACGGGCTTCATTTCACCCTTTCTCAGACGTTGTCCGTAATCCTATCCTTGAAGCGCTAGACGAGCTCTTCCGCGGTGTCATGAGACGGCTTTGGAGGCCAAATTGTGGGACCCACAGTAGTACATGAGCTCACGAAGGGCAAACAAATGACACTGTTGTCGCAGGACCACTGGAAACGCAGAGAGGACTTACGAGAAGAAAACAGCAGACAAGGGAAAAGTAAGAGAATTCTCCGCCAGTGGAGGGCCAAGACAGAACGGGCTCCACCTATCCATTAAGCTCCGGCAAAGCTCATACCTCTTAGAGTATATAGTAGAGTGAAGAGCTTGCTACTGGTGCTTGAGAAGCACTGTCAGTCGGTGGGATCGAAAGAAAGGGGTAGCCATCCCTACCACATGCCAAAGCTCGCATGAGCGATCTAGTTAGCTTTGAAAGCCTGAATCACAATCATAACAAGAGATTTATCCTGTACCTGCGTTTCCAAAAGCCTGAAGCACAATCATAACAAGAAAGTTGTCTTGTACCTGCGTTTCCAAAGTAAAAGTCTCTTCGTAAACCACGATCCTGTCCCTGTCAGTCATGTGTAAACGACCGTTGGCTTACACAGTTGTAAGTTTCCACGTCCTTAGCCTGCTAGGATCGTGAGCTGTTCTGTAACTAATCGTAGAGCCGCCGGATATAGTCAGCAGCGACAATCAGATCAATCAAGACCAGGTGCTACATAGCGGTAGAAAGTGGTACTGAAATGGTTGCGCCTCGGCCGCCCACATCACAGCAAATCTGTCTTTGAAACACAACAACCTTCGAGCAATGGGGAAGCGGTCTGCGATTTCGCCTTGGGCTATTGATGCCTGGAAGTTGAAAGAACGAATGTACTGCCTCAATGAAAGTACTGCCTCAATCCATTTCATTGTTTGTGAATTATGGTAAGCTTAAAGCAACAGGTGGCGTTTTATTGTTCGTGATTTTTGTCGAAAGATCAGTGACTAGACTTGCCCGAACTATTTATACAACTGTACGGAGTAATAGGTTCCGTTACCTCAGATGTATTCGGCGTCTCTCCTTGGGCTGACGCTTGACGAAAGGTCTCATCCTCCCTGTATATTTAGTTTGTTCCCGTGGATTACACAACCAAGAATTGACAACTCCGATCCTTTCTGTCACGTCTCCATGGTGTTGAACCAGCATAAGAAAATACGCAGTGTCGTAGCCTAAGAAATTTTGCGCATTCCATTGGGTTGTTTTCCAAGAACTCACGACCAAACAGTCCCAGGACAGAATTTGCAATGTGTGGAAGAAAGACTGATGTTTGAGGGGTCTCTTGGATAATGTCACTGGTGCTATTTGTCGCTGATCGACATCTTTTTCAGGGTCGATGATCCAGAAGGCCGGGAGGACATCCTCGTCATTCGCGAATCTCCTTGTAGGCGGCTGGCCCGGAAAGTACTGTAGCTGAACCTGTATCACGTCCGCATCAATTACCAAGTGAGGATTCGAATGGAAATGCCTCGTAAGGCCTAAATTGTTCTCACTGTTTGCCAAAAGTGCCACTAGCTCCGTGGGCCCCAATAACGTCATTTCCGAGTAATGGGAACCTTTGTCTTGCCGGTGATCCACGGCGAGATACACTTTGTGTTGCAGTTTATCCTCAGGATAATCAGCAAAAGAAGCAACGCCGGTCCAGCCCGCCCATGAGTAGGAGGGAAAGCTTCGATTTCGTTTAGGCGAATCTCTGTTCAAACGCTGTTTGTGTCCCCAATATAAACTGTCTACGAAGACGGTGTGACGATCTTTCCCAACGTAGGATATTGGCAAGCCTAAGTACTGTTGAATCTTATCTTCTGCATGCTCGAAGTGATTCATTATCCCCAAGAAAGCATTGAGTGAGTCTGATGGATAGGATAGCTGCCGTGCGGTATATCTTTCCACTTGTTCATACAATGAACCTATCGAAATGTGAGTAACCGAGAGCTTAAGATGCAATGCCGACTCCTACCTGTTGGCGTTTGAAAATAACCTCTTTGTATGGGTATTGACCGCTGCTTTTGGCATCTCTGCCTCTCGAGCTTTTTAAGAAGTGCTTGTGGTTTGATGATTGACTCACAGAAGTTTTCCACTTGGCACTCAAAGTAAACTTGTTCTTCGGTAAACACCAGACGCCGCTTTGATAGCATACCTTCCTGATAGGTCCAGCCGCGGGACGCCCTCCGAGAACTACAGATAGAGATATCTGGAGGGCATAGTGAGGATACGAGCAGGGCATCCCGGACAACTACTGATGGTTGCATGCTCCTCGCAACACCCCCGACCCCTGGAAGTCCAAAGCTAGCGTCTCTACCGGCAGCGGCGATGATTGTGAGTACAGCACCTGCATAGACTTTGTCCATTGCACGAATTTGGGCATGCTTCTCCTCGATGCTAGACTGGTTGATGCAATAACGGTCCACCCATAGATAACGCCAGCCAAGAGTTTTTGTTACAGTAATGGCGTCCTGTATAACACTGGGTGTCACATCAGGGAGACGGCTCGGCCCCTCTGGTCCGAACGGCTTTTCAGCTACATTTGAGGAGCCCCAAACATAACTCAGAGCAACATAGTCACATCCTGATGAAGTTTGGATGATCTCACGGGTTTCGCAGTCAATCACTTTTAACCAAAGTGTACTCTCCCACTTACCGATCTTGCATGGTCCAGGATGATGTCTTTGGCAGTAATGAAACCAGCTCTTCAACAGGTCGTAGTCGATATGCTCCCACTGAGTCTGACGGACACTGATTGTTTTCTTTGTGAGCACCGAGCTCGTGTCCTCAGAAAGGCAAATTACTCCCTTCTTCCAACCCGAGTCAACGTTCTTCATGAACTTCGACCTCTCGTCGCAACGCTGCGCGGAGCGGCCAGTTCCAGGCAAGACCATGAGGCAGACGGTTTGCATGATGTACCACTCTTTTCGGTTGAATCTGGTTATGGCACCTGAAGCTGCTGGCCGGAACGCAAATAATCTGAGATGATACTCGGAGGCATCATGTCCCGAGGTCTCGCTAGGATTCACCCGCATGGTAGCAAAAAATTGGCACAAAGAACACGTATCTTCTTCCCAGTCACTTGATCTGTAGCCTAGGTCGGCAACTGCCTTTCCATCGGGGGGAGGCATTCTTTCTGGATTGAAGATTTTATGGAAATCAAGCTGGAGACAGCCATGACACAGACTCTGATACTCTTTGGGAACCTCCTTTACTCCAAAGTCGGTAGGTCTCTTGTTTTGATGGGCCACCTGCGTAGGTTGATCAAGCTTTCGCTTTCGACAGATCTGTGTTTCTGGCATTTTCGGGGACGGCATTGTGTCTTAGAACGATCGAATTCGAAAATTTGCGGAAATATCTCACTCGACCTGTGTTGCCTAAGGGAGTCATTTTGATGCTATCTGGACTCTATGGTGGACCGCTGCATTGAGGTAGTTACTTACATCGCATCGATGTTGTATCACACTACCAATGCTCCCCAGTAATAGACCCAGCAATGTGATTTCGCTACCATCAACGACATATGTCAACGCAAAGGAATTGAGGGACAGAAGTGCTTCGGGCTCGCCGAAATCTGCGATCAGGCAACAATGAGGTTGCATGCCAAGACCGCAATGCATTTCGATGTGGTAGCACAGCCTCATGACCTGAGCTACATCATCATCTGAGTCTGCTGTTATATGCTTAAGCCGAGGCTGTGTTTACGACATTCCCAGTACGCGCAAGGCGGAGATAGGTAACCATCATAGGTTTTCTCAGACGGCAACTTTCACGGACCCTACAACAGCGCCGGAAAGGAAACAGCATTGCAGCCTTGCATTCAGGAATCTAGGCAGAAGTCCCAAAAGCAGTCAGAAGCAATGCACCTCGTTTTTCTTTCCTCAAATCCGGTACGAGACAGCGGAACTCCGTCGCCGGGTTTGAGGCAGTGCAAACAGGTGCATCTCTGCCGGCAGCCGATTGAGAGTACATCCAGTAAGCTCGCAAACTCTCACGCTTGGGTTTCCACCAATATACCCTTATGGCAAAAGGAGCGGTTCGAAGACGTTGGCAGCGATTGTTTTGCAGCAACGAATAGAAGGGTGTGGTGAGGGAAGGTAGAGTAAGTAGGTGCGGGATACGGGACCTTTTTTAGCGTGCTTAAGCCACCAATAAGTTCTTGCAAATAAAGGAGGTAGGGATGTAGAATATGAATACAATTCGATCCCCCCTGCCATATTCCTCCGGACCCGCTTTCCAATGCCATCTTCTCATTATCTACAGCCTGAAGCCCGGAAGCATCCGGCTTCGAGTATCTCCTTTCACCCTTTAGGGCCACATTCTTAAAAATCAAACTCTCCCCTGAACTGCTCGATATCCATTCCCATCTCCACCCTCTCCATCAGATCTCTCCTCCCCATGCTGTTAAAAACTCGTTTCAACGTCTCCAGCAGATTCGTACTCTGATTCAACCCCACCATCCTCTCCACATCCCCTTCATCGATCGTACTACTCCCGGGATCCTCGCCTATGACCTCCTTGACGCGTTGCATACCTTCGCGCTCGACGACACGGTGCATACTTAGTGCGCCGAGGAGGTGCTGTGCTGCTTGGGGGAGCACACCGATGTTGATGCAGGAAACGCCGAGGTTATAACGAGCGCGGACAAAGTTGGGGTTTAGGTTTAGCGCTTTTTCATACGCTGCGATCGCCTCTTCGCTGCGGCCACTGTTGGCGAGCGTAGCGCCTAGTCGATTCCAGAGTAAGTGCGCTTGTTGAGGTTCATTAGTCGTTCCAGATTCAGTGCTCGCAAGGGCCGCTTCAAAGCAATCAACAGCTTTGCCATATTCTTCTGCACCGTAAAATAGCACGCCTAAACCCACTTGCACGTCCGGGTCCATATGTTCGCCATCTGGTGAGAGTTGGGCTGCGCGGATGAATTGGTTCGTGACATTTTCGTGGAGGATGTGGCGATCTGTGAAACCGAAATCGACTGCCGGAGTAAGATTATCGGGAGAAACAATCTCGGGATACTTTGTTGAGACCCAGCGTTCTAAGGTGCGGTAGGCGGTAGAGTCATAACCTTCATTTGTGTAAGATATAGCGAGACCCATCAAGGCCGAAAGATTCTTGGGATCGAGCTTGATCGCTTGTTCGAGAGCTCGGATGGCAGGCGACTCTTTCTCGTTCTGGGCTTGTGCGCTGCCGAGCTGGCACCAAGCTTGTACGTGTTGCGGATCTTTCTGTACAGCAGCTTCGAAGGCGAGAGCGGCGAGAGAAAGATTACCACCCTCATTCAATATTTTGATGCCTTCTTCGAACGGGTCTTTGGTGGCGCTGAAAGGATTGTCTTCCTCAAAAGTGTAATTGCCCATCAGAGGGTCTCGGTAACCGTCCTGAAAGTTGCTGTCGAAATTCTCCCAGGTATCGAAGTCTCGTAACGGTAATTCCTCACCCATGTGCATACCGTATTCACCATCACCCATGATGGATCTAGCATTTGCAGTCTCACCTTGTATTCCTCGCCACACGCTCTCGAAGTCGCCAAACTCATTCGTCTCCGAAAGGACTGACCTATCCATGTCATTGAGTTCCCGCTCCATCGCTGCGTTTGCTTCGGCGTCTAAATCGCGTTGGGTTGCTGCGTCAATCTCTGCAAATTGCTGTTCCCAGTCTTTTTCATCGAGCTCCACCATTCGTCCTTTTCCTTTGCCAATGGTCTGTTGTTCTGACTGTCTCCTCTGCAAGCTCATTGGCCGATACTGTGAACCCATCATGCCCATATTCATCCCGTAGCCAATACCCATTTGTCTGTTATAGCTATTCATCCCTAATTGTGTGTGCGAAGTCGGACTTCCAACCCTAGCTGATCCGTTCCTCTCCATCTGTTGGAAGCGCTGAAATTCGGCTGGCGTGAAGCCAGCAGGGACGAAGCCTCCCGATTTCGGTACTTGGAAGGCAGCCTCCATACGCGCCTGCTCTCCAGGATCAAATTCTAATGCCCAGCTAGGTGCGGGTATTCGTGGGGCGGTTGTTCGATAGCCATCCAAGTCTCTTCGCATCTGCTCCATTGCGAAGGGTTGTAAATCTTGAGGTAGCTGGCCATTTTGCTGTAAAAATGTCTGCATCGTCTGTAGCTGAAGATCAGCCACGATCCAGTTCCTGGCAAAACTCACGGCGCAAGAGTTCCGATTTGGCGAACGTACCTCATCTTGGCTTGATCCATTCGCCTGACTTCTGAAGCTTTCTTGCAGACCTCCGGACCCCTGCCCCACAAGCCTATCCCGTTGTAAAGACTTGTCATCCTGTACGTGTTTCGTAAACTGGCCTAGTGGGTTCCCCGCGGTTGAGCATTCGGCGCCACCTAGGAAAGACATGGTGTTGGGGAGGTGGCAGGTATGGTAGTTGCGATGCAAAGGAAGGAGCAATCAGAGACCTGAAAAAGGAACGAGACCGTGATTCTCAACTCAGATTTACAATGGTAAGTGTTTTTACATCAAGCGTGAGTGAAGCCGAGGCTTACCATTACGCCGTCGTCATTGCTATTAAGACAATTACATTGCTAAAACAACGCTATAATTGTTATGCGGCCCAGGAAAGAAAAACCGCCTGGCTCGCTTGGCATAGATCCTCCTGGCCCAATCGGAGACTTCACCGCCGCCATCTCAAAGTTTGCAAAAAGCCTTCTCCCTCCCCTCAAACAACCGAGTCCAGATGTTCTTAGATACCACGCTATTCTCTACCGTTACCACCGCGCGCAGCTCGTCGTTAAACATTCCAGACATCACCGAACCTCGTCTGCCGAAATACAAGCAGCGGCAGCATGCCAACCCCAGAATCCGCCCTCTTCCTCGCCAAAAAGCCCCAAGTCCCCCCAACCTTCCAAGGAGTAGACTACTCGGATACTCCACGGCTGAAGGCAGCGCAGGATGCTGTCATTAGGGAGCAGTGGGTCAAGAGCATGATGGCTAGGTTGATAAGAGAGGAATTGGGGAAGTGTTATGTCAAGGAGGGGGTCAATCATTTGGAGAAGTGCGGGGGCCTGAGAGGTATGTTGTTTGATATGTGTTCCTACAAGTGAATGGTGGAGGGAGCGGTGGGGATGATGCCGGTTGTATAGGCTAATTGGCACAAAGAACGATATTTCGAGGCATTGAAGGATGCTAAAGTACGAGGGTATTTGTTCCAGCAGCAAAATTATGTTCCAGGGGATAAGTGATGGGCGTTGTTCTCGACTAGAAAAACAGAGTTGCTATTGAGCTGAGACGTCTACGGGAAGAAGAGCGTGGTGTACATACTTGAATGGCGTTCAATGGGTCGTCCGGGGAGGGTTTTGGCAAGCACGTTTTCATAAGCTGTTTGCAGCCTATCGATTCTTTTACAGTCACAGAGCCACGATACTGCACGAACGCATGTTTGCTAATAGTATGAATCTTCTTGCGTTGCGGCCGAAGAGGACCCCGGGAAAGATCTGGGCAGGCCACTCTGAGACTTCTCACCCTCATCGCTGCTGCTTTTATTATCATCATCCACATCGTTAAGATCAGGTGGAGCTCGCATACGCGTCAAAGTGTCGTCGTCGAGAGTCTGTAGTACAAATGACTTCGCTGCATGGATATCTCTACCTAAAGGCATGTTCGCTATGAGCGGATCGGAAGGGGGTATCAATTGCGTATTTATCTGTACCTCTATTAGGACCATCCATGGAAAAGTTCTGAGCGCAGTCTTACAGTATCATTCATCTTGTTCCATTTCTGTTCCAGCATCTCAATCACTCTCAGTTCCTCAAACCGACCCGCGTCATTTCCCCAGTCCTCGCCCCTTTCTATCTTCTTGTCTTCTCTCCGCTCGGTCCAGTCTTTCTTGAACTTTGCGAAGCCTTTCATCTTTGATTCCTCATCCTTTATACCTCCGAAGCCCAATTGCTTTTTACCTCCAGTGAGCCATGCAATTCCCCGCCCAGTCTCACCCCCCAAGTCTGCATCAATGCCAAAGAATCGGCACGCTTTTCCTCTCGATGTTCTTTTAAGATCTTTGACATACTTGATCAGAGATTCATCTATCCGGCGCGAGGCGCTCAGCATGGCCTCGGCTTTTCCAGCGTGTTCCGCCGCTGCAAGACACAGTCTTGCAAATAAATGAGCTCGCACCTTTGGTAAATCTGGGGGCTTGACCATCCAATCCTTGTCATTCTTGTTGCGATCTTGAGCGACAACTGCAGGATATGGGTCATCTTTTAACACGGCCAGAAGGGTAGCTTCGGCGACTGCCAATGCGGCAAGGCCGCCTTGTGTTTGAGCTAGAGTCTCCAAAACTGCAGAAGAGGCATCTAGTTCGGCGGATCGCGAGGCTAGATAATTGTGAATCGATGTCGCATGCAGAAGCTGCTTGGTGGCAGTGGTGACGATTGCTGTCCTCAGTTCAGCAGTAGGAGTGATTGCTCCATACAGGGCCGAAAGCTGCGCTCTTGCTTGCAGCGAATAAGCATACGCGAGTGTATTTAGAACGAACGAAACCTCAAAGTCTAGCCCTTTGCGCTTGACCCTAGGAGGCTCTCGTCCTGGGATTGTAGCTGCCAATGTAGTCCGCCATTCCACGTCGATCTCTTTCATGAGCGCCAGATCTATCTCTTCCCCATTGACCGTTCTTCCACACAATGCAGCCTCTAGCGTAAGCAGGTAGGGTAAATAGTCGTCAAGAGCAGATAGGATGGTGCTCAAGTTGGAAGTTCTGGACGAGGGAGGAAGATGTTTATGATTCTTCAGTAGACTTCGGAGCACACCTCGATAGGTCGAGGCAGTCAACAGCAACGAAGGATGAGTCGTACTATTAGCGAAAGATGAGAAATGGAGAGCCGAAGTGGTGGGCAAAGTAAATGCGAAAGGCATGTTGTCTCATGTAGGATAGGGGACAGGCAAAATGGGAAGTGACAGTAGTATTAGGATGTGGAGAAGAGGAGCATCAATGAGGAAGGTTTTGATACTCTTTCTAAAGTCATTCTCAGTACAAAAGACAGAGTCACGAATACCAGAACGATATCTCAAATGCTAGACATTTCATCTTCTTTCGCGCACTTTTTCACCCTACCTACCCTGCATCTCGAGCCACCAGGTTGCGCGCACTTCGGATCTTACCTCGGACTCATCCTCGGATCAACACCCCATCCTCTTGCTGAGCCTCGGCCGTCCTTTCTAATTGGGCCCTTGCAACCTTACGAGGTACTCCTGCCTCTCATTGATAAACGTACGAGCGGCTTCAAGACTACCAAAGCCTATTCTGCACAAATTGATGAGCTTCACGTAAAGTCACGGGTCCAGTCTCCAAGACGCGCCATGGCCATGGCTAGAGCAGAAACCATAAGTTGCCATTGCAATGAATGCAATACTCTGATATGTGTTTCACTAAACAATTGGGTCGAGGTTTCAAATTCTTACTCAACTTATGGGCGTCCTGGGACTTTCAAGGATGCAGGCCTGGAACAGGTAGAGCAGATCCGGGAGGGATCCAAGGGCTCCCAACTAGAGGGTTGCCTAGTGAAACCATTGCGATGTTCCAGTTGCAAGATGCCGTTGGGGATGAGGTGCGTGGAGGCACCGGTCGAGAAGGGCGCCAACGTGTGAGCACAGTTTTCGTTACGGTACTGTTCCTAGCAAAGACAATGGTTCACTGTACCAGCTTTGCTATCGATCTCCGTCAGGTTGCTTTACAATCCCCGAAAGACTAATTTACTTGGAGAAAGACTTCCGAACTGTGGCTTGCCTATATCATGAGGGACTGACTTTCCCCCTCTAGTAACCGCAGCTATCTAAAGCTTACCAAGATGGCAATGAAGTCTGTTACATCGGGCATTCTTGTCAAGGCAAAATTCAAGCAACGGCAGAGTGGTGATCTGGAGACTGCCACAGCAAACGCTTCGGCTCGCAAGCCGAATGTCCCGGCGCTGACAACGTCCAAGAAGCGTTCAGCAGCCCGAAAAGATACCGCAGCATCTTCTTCGGATAAAGTCTTCGATTTGGCCATTGGATCAAACTTTGATCCTCTGCCAATTCTCGAGGAGCAAAGAAAAGACATTGACCATATTCTGACCAGTGTATACATCATGCAGCAAGATATGATCTCTCTGCAGAAAGATGTCAGGGAATTGCAGAATAGCAGAAACCAGACATCTCAAGATATTGCTGCAGACGTCGATCTACTCACAGATGGGATCACAAAAGTCGGCAGCAGTCTATCCGAGCTTGACACACTCAAGGTCGAGATGAAATTGATGCAGCAGCGTATCAAGCGTATGGAGGGTTCGAGATCAACAGGGCGGCAGTCACTTAGAGTACTAGATTCTGCGCGGGTATCGAGACCAACATCGCCTACGATTGACGAAGTAGTAACTTCACACAACGATGGACCATCAAATGCTTCGCTCTCCTCAGGCACTCGACACCCTTTGTCCGTACACCTTAACGGCTCTTCTGAAACACGGAAAACTGCCTCTGAGAGACATGATCTGGTGGATGGAAGCAATTTACCATTCCAAGGTCTTCGATTAGATTCCAAAGCCAAAACGTTACCACAGCAGAAATCGTCTACTACAAAGCCAAGGACGTCTATCAACGGCACTGCCAGCAAAGGAATCCTTGTGCCCCCTCCCAAAACACCGCACAGGGAGGCAGACCAGAATGTTAATAGGCGTAGGAGCTCAGCCGCCACTGATGTTGCTTTTCCTTTCGCGGCACCGACATCAGTCAAGGGTACTATGAATTCGATCAGGCTCCCAAAAGTTGCATTTCAGACGCAAGCTGCTTCTACTGGCTTTTATCATAACCACCAAGAAGATCATACGTACGATGATGAGCTAGTCGACGATATCAGACCACAATCGTCGACTAAATCGCTTACTGGAAATGTTCGACGGCCAGCGAGCACGACTGCTCATTCCCGCCCAGATCGAACCATCCAACGCCCAACGCCAGAAAGGCGTGCCAAGGCGCCCGCCCTCGCCCGAACCCAGCAACGAGCACAGATCGGCTCGCAGCCACGCCGACCACCATGATAGTAAGCGCCGCAAGACCACCGCTCTCGATGCCAACGCTCCAAGCACTTCGATCTTGGTCACCGAATCTCGAGAGCCAGGATCTAGGAGCGATCGACGCCGCGAGGAACACGTTGTCGTTAGAGTCAATGGAGCGGTTGATGGGAAATCCGTAGGAGGTCAGGCCTTGGAGAAGAAGCCAATAAAGAGGACCGGAGTGAGGGATAAACAGGGCTATCTGCTGATGGCAGATGGCACGAGGAACCCTTATTCTGTGAAGAACTTGAATACTTGGAAGAGAAGGATGGGGGAGGCGTAGTCGTCCGGATGAACGATTGGAGGTTAGGGATTCTGTATGTCGATACTTTGAAGGAATGGATTGTGATCCTATATAGTATCATATGGGGCTTTTGCTATCTGAGTGAGGAGGCAATACTATGCGACTACATATTATTTAACACAGTATAATGACAGATTAGTATTATAAGATGAGAGCTATACTTGCTGGCTACCGCGGTAAATGAACATAGAGTGCTACGCCTAGATTCTTGAACTCGAACCCTACAGCATGCTTCACATTCAACCCACTGCATCAGATTCGAGCGATTGTAGGTTGCTTCATTGATCTAACACACTTTGCATGCTATGCTGTTTTAACAGTCACGACTCGCTGAAATCACTAAACCTCCTTCATTCTCGCATGATCGCTTCGCTCGCTCACAAACATGCATGCATGCAACCTCAACCATTACACACAAGGAAACCATACCCGTCGAACCCCGCCGGCAGGACCAACAGGCAGGCGAAAAAGAGCCGTACTAGTAGAAAGGTGGGCCATGGACCCCCAAACCACACCGCGACTCGACCCCGTACGTCCTAACTCTCGGCGGTAGTGTTTGCAGTGCTGAGAGTAGCCTCGTCGACCTCGCGACCCTTCCCCTTATCCTTGCTCGCCCCGAGCGCGGCGGTGCTCTCGCGGCTCTTGCGGTCCTCGGCCACCTTGAACTTGTCCTTTTCGACCTCGACGATGAACGCCTTCTCCCCCGGCTTCCGGATGTTCTTGCTGAGGCCGACGAAGAACTCGCAGCGGAAGCGGAGGTACTCCTTGTCCCGCGCCGAGCTGGCGCCGTGCTTGGGCTCCACGACCGTGATCTCGTCTCCCGTCCGGAGTCGGCCCCACAGGTACTCCCCTTTTCCTTTCTTCAGCTTCACGCCGTTGACCCGCACGTACAGGGACGCGCGTGTGCATAAGATCGCCTCGAGCTTGGGGTGGTTCATCCAGTCCGTCTTGCCGGCGTCGATGTCCGCCTCGATGCCTGGGTACCACATCTGGATGTCGAGGGCTTGCTTGGGGATACGGTCTTCTTTGGGGTTGGGGTGAACGAAGGTGGAGTCGGGTTTGCGGCCGTAGGTGGTCAGTCTCTCCGTGATGTAGATGGCGGGTGTATGGATGGAGCCCCGTGTGGGCTGGAGGTTGCCGAAGCGGAGGGGAGGCTTGACAAAAGATGCTGTAGCCGTCGAGGCAAGGTGAGCGGTCGCGTCGTAAATCGCGCTGGCGGTCATGGGTTGGTGAGTGGCAGAAGTCGCGTCCGCGTGCGAAGATGCGGGACGTGAGGACGCTCGAGAGATGGGCCCAGAGGTGGCGCGAGATGCGGCTTTGGCCGCTTTCTTGGCTTTGGCGACAGCGAGGGCTTCTTCGAGACGTAAGACTTCATCGTCACTATCGCCGTCATCTCGCATAATGATGTCATCGCCTGCTCCAAAGTGTTGAGATGACTCGCGGCTGTTGAACGCGGTCGATGGCAGGTCGTAATTGCTCATGTGTGCTACACGTGACTGTTGACCATCTTGATCTCCATCGTAGTTGCTGCCTCGTGAGCCAGGTCCGAACATTGGAGACAAGCTCTTCTGTCTAAGGTCTTCGATGGACGCGCGACGCACAGAAGAATATCCATCGAACATGTTGGGCTGCTCGCCAGGCGGGTGTTCAACACCAGCAGTCTTGGATCGTTTAGAAGCTCCTCCGATCTCGGGAGGTAGCATATCTTGGCTAGAAGACTTGGAGACAGGTCGAGAAGACGTGGAATCGGCCTCTTTGGACGTTGCCGGAGTGGCGTGCTTGACGTTCTCCGCTTGAGCAGGCGCGCCAGATCGAGTAGACGCCATGTTGAGCCGACTGACAAGTGCCTCGGTGCCAAGCAGACTGGGCGCACCTTCGCTATGAGTAAGAACAGGTAAACGTTGCGAATGCTGAACGTTATTTTGTGTTGTCCCTCGATTGGTGTTTGGCTGATGATCGACGTGGGTAGTGAACAAATTCGCCACGCTAGCGCCTTTGTGGCTACTAGCACGAGAATCATCGTTAAGACCTTCAGAAGACGTGTCGTAGCTTCCTGATTCTTGTCCATGTATCAGCAACGCGCGATTACCCTCTAAACCAAGGGCGCCAGAGCTAGCAAGTGCAGATGCTCCGATTTCTCCAAATAACCGATTTGTCTGCGCCACTGGCATGAGCGGTGGCGGACCATCCATATCGGGCAGTGGTCGATCGGCCCAGGCGTCAGCCTGTTCATGGTTTCTAGCGACCATAGAGGCCGTCTCCCCCCATACATTCCGCGTCTTGTCTGGAACCCAGGCACGGGCACGTTTGGAGGCTCGAGGGTCCTCCGTTGTGTCCCCGACCGGGCCTTTCGCCGTCTCTTCTTCCTCATCGCCAATGCTTAGCTGGGACGCATGGTCGTGCAGAAAGCGCTCGGTGGGGTCGCTGAGAACACAATCAGGCGCATCTGCCGGGCCTTCAGCTTCGAGATGCCATGGATGCTCCAACAATTCCTCGTCGGAAGCACGTTCGGATGCATCCGTCACGAGCATCAGAGACAGAAAGTCAATGGCCGACGCTGATACACCTACCATCTTCAAACGCTCCCAGTTCACCGGCTTGTGCATAACATTCCATAGCATATCCTCACCCTGAGGATCGTGTTTGGCCGTAAAAGGCGGCTCTTTGGAGAGCAAGTGGTAAAGCACGGCACCAAGGCCCCATACGTCAACAGAGTGCTGATATGGGAACGTGTGATCATACCTGTTACGATGTAATCAGTACGGCATGTCCTATAACGAGCCTAGTCTTTACTTACTTTGGATTTGGACGCGAACGCTTAGTTGGCACAGAGGCTTTGACTCTCTGATATCCCGGGTAGACCTCAGGGGCACAGTACATCATTGTACCGCAGAAAGTCTTGAGGAAAGTTTCGCTGTCGGCGACGATTTTCGAGAGTCCAAAATCAGATAGCTTGAAAACGAAAGGACAGTCGCTTTCCATTAGGATGTTGTCGGGCTTCAAGTCGCGGTGGGTGATGCCGCGCCTGTGCAAGTAGTCGATAGCTTGCAAAATCTGCCGAGCGACATGCTTGCCCATATACTCGGGCATCGGAGACTCACGACGCATCCATGTGCTGAGGTCTCCAAGGCGAACGAATTCCATAACAATGAAAAGCCATTGTGATGTCTCGTGATGGTCGACGTACTTTACAATGTTCGGCTGGCAGCGTATTAGTTTTGCCACTTCTTGTGAGAGGACAAGAGCACTTACGTGTCTCAAACCCTTGATGACGTTAAGCTCATTGTAGATTTTGCTTGAAAGGCTTCCTTCTTTGGCAAGACGCTTTTTATCCAACTGTTTCACAGCGAACACTACACCATCTCTCTTCGACGATAACTTGTACACGTTTGCAAAGGCTCCAGAGCCAATGAAGCCAACGACGTTGTACTTAGCACCGCCATTCCAGTACATGCCATGATAATTGCCTGCAGTCGCAGCAGCCAGGAGGGAAGGGTGGGGAGACGAATGTGTCTCAACACCCTGGGGCAAGGCGTGCATGGGGACCTGCTTTTACGTCAGGAATTGTGGCAGCACTGAGCGATTTGGAGCTTGAAAAACTCACTGGAAGAATGTCAGGAGCGTTGCCATTTTTCGTAGCTTCAGCAATGAACCTATGTTGTCGTTCGGCTTGCTCGACACATTTGATATATGCAAAACAATTCTGATTGTACTTCTCTTGTCCAAGTTCACTTCTTGCAGGAATTTTGACACTGAATCTGATAGACTGCCCATACTGCTTTCCCCGGAGAGGAAGCTCAATAGTGTCACCATTGCAAAGGGTATGCTGTGATTCGCGATTGGGTTCTAAGGATTTGGTCTTAGGGCCATGCAAGACGACGTTATCAACGATTGTACCATTGACGGAAGTGTCCTCGATCATGAGACTTCCATTGTTTTTCATGAAGATTCGAAAATGTCTGTTGCTGAGCATGTTGTTGTCGTTGTCGCTGAGCAACAAGTCACACCTCGCAGGGTTCCGGCCGAATGTAAAACCCAGACCAAGATTGTGAACCTTTGAGGAAAAGCGAAGGGCGATATCTTTGGTAGGTCCGTCCAACACGGAATGGCTTGAATCAGAACGCTTGTTATGTGAGATTTCTGGATCGTCAGGATCATCACTCGGTCGTATGTCGCCTCCGGTGATCATATCTTCATCAGGAGCTTCGTATACGTGGGACATACCGTGATTCTGCAGAATGTGTTGATGTGCTCCTTTAGCAGTGAGCTCGACAGCCGCATGGGCCGCCGGCGACGTTGGAAGAAGGATACAAATGATATCGGATTCATCTTGCATACTTAGTATGCTGTCAAATCCTTCTTTACGCACGACAGGCTGAGTAGCAGGTTGAGTGCATTTTTCCTCCATGGCGTCAAAATGTTTGTACCGAGAAGACTCTATCGGTAGTCGGCCGTTGCAATTGATATTGATCCCTCCTTTGTGTAGTGCCTAAGACCAAGACCATTTCAAGTCAGCAATACGCACTGTCTGTGAGACATAGATGGGGAAGGCTTGATACGTCACACAGCAGTGATCATGGCCGTGAAGAATCAAGGCAAGTCCGAAACACGTTTCGTTGTAGGAACGGAGGATGGTGTCGTAGACTTACGACACGATCTTTGAGACGTTTTGTAAGCCGAGTGCCTCCTACTATTATCTCAGTGTCACAAGAAGACGAGCTGCTATAGGCGTCGTTAAAGACTCTGTCATTGACCTCTTCTCGATGGACACGGTCAAAGCGGTTAACGCGACTGTCGATATCCTTGCTGTTGTCAAGGTTGCGCTCACTGGGATTAACAAGCTCGTCACCACTAAGGTCCCAGTCACTGGGTTGAGCGGCGTTAGTATCGCCGGGGTCGAGATCACAGTAATCTCCAGTAGGTAACTGGGACGAGAGCTCTGAGTAGTCTAGGTCACCAAAAGGCAAATCCTGGCGGTAGAATACGTCAGGCTGGCTATCAGGTATCTCAGATGGCAGGTAGGGATCAGGCTGGCTATCCGGAATTTCGGCCGGAAGATCTGAGCGTGTGCTCTGGCACTCTTCATACTGGTCAGCGTTGTCTTCTTCGTGGAGCGAGAAACGAGAGCGATAGCGGTCTGCTCGGTCAAGGTTGTTACGAGCGATGAAAGACATTGTTGCAAGATGGTAATGCTACTTTGTGCGTTGTGGTGGGGTAGTGTCAGGCGAGTACGGAGGCCGCAGGGTGAGGTAGGTGAGGTAGTACGGCACCACTTCTGCGATCTGCCGAGTGGCAACGATATGTGTAGAGCTTGAAGCAAAGTATCTGAAGGCCTCTAAGGCCAGCTTGGATGGAGAAGAGGTTGATGGAAGAGGTGCTGGGGAAGGTGGTAGGTAGGAGTTTTAAGGGAGGAAGAAAAGTGAAATGAGATCTGTGGGCATACATAGCAACGACCCCAGTCACACAAAATCGGTCTAACCTCGGGCAATGGTAACCAATAGTTCTCAGTATCTTTCTTTCCAAAAATCTTCCCCAACCATCAATCATAGCACCACATAACCTTTAGCTGTACGTTCCCTTTCCGACGGCTCTATCCCCTTATCCTCTTGCCGCGCTGTCCGAGTCTTGAAGCTAACTCTCATGCAGTCCTAGTGATGACATTGCAACAATGCCCTCCAGCGAACGGGTTCGATTACCATGAATCCAAACTCAATCAGCTCAAGAGGAGCATGGGCCCTTTTATACTGAATTGCTTCCCCCCCTTAGAGCTACTGACAATAAATCTCCAGAACACTCTGACAGCAATCTTGACCTTTTCAGAGCGCATACAAAAAGAATCAGAGACGAAGACTTCGCGTAAGCAACAAGACTAGCACAGCAATCAGAGAGAAGCCAACAGAGAGAAAGGACTGATAGCATCAACAGTACAAGCAACAATGAAGACAGACAGCAATCAGAGCAGAGCGAACCCACCACCACTACCGCAACGGTCTCAAAGATCAAGCATCTATTTGGGTGGCTGATATGGAGGTCTGGGAAGAGAAAAAGGATGCATGCAACGAGTATATACAATAGGAAGCGAAAAGCTGAGGCTTGGAGTCATTTTTCATATAGTTTCGGGAGATCTACAAGTCTAACGTCATACGCTCTAGATCATCCACGCGCAGTGAAGTCAGCTGATCCAAGAATGATAATGGGCTGATGAGCTTCTCTACAGACATAAAGGTCAGTGGATTAGGAATGAGAAGAGCCTAATAGGATGCAGTGGTCTTGAGGAGAGTAGCTTTGTCTTTATGGCATTGCGCCCGGTGGCTACAAAGACTTCTGTCTGAACTTCCCAAGACATCATCATATCTCTCAGCAAACATGAAGAGAAGCTAACATATGTGTTTCTGCATAGCGAGGTTTGCTCCATGGAACAAGGTGGAAACCTGGTGTGTAGATGGCTTTTAGATGCCCTTTCACGGAAGCCCAAAGCACGGATGGTGCGAGCTGGTACTTCTGACTCGCCTGAGAGGCAAACTATGAAAGCATCGAACACGCGAGAGGAATTTTGAAGAAGGGGCAAGAGACTTCGATTGGTAACTTGAGCGAAGAAGGGGCCGTCGCCATGCTTTGGCCTGCAGATTCATGTCATGCTACCAAACCTTTGCCGTGTAAGGGCACATTCTGGCCGCAACTTTCGCCATTCCAATGCAATCGTCGAATCAGATGGTGCGTCACGTGGGTCGACGAGGACTGCGTACGTGTTTCCCGCAATGCTTCGCTCATTCTAGAGATAGCCCATGCTTTTAAAATATCCCGTCCAAGACCTCCATTCCAAGGACGTGTTTCCGGGCTCTGTGCATTTCTTTGCCACAGGAGACCTGAGAGCAGATGTGCCGAGTCACAAAGCTGACAGTATATGCTTGTCGATGCTCTGCAACTCTTCCTCACTTACGACTACACTCTCGTCTTGTCCGTGAGCTCATTTGACGGGGATATTCCGTGAGGCTGTCGGTGGGCTGCCGGAGAACGATGGCACCACTACACTCCGCTGGTGGATGATCATACAAATTCAGACTTAATGCATTCGCATGCTTGGAGCATTGACAGGGATCTACGCGCCGGTGCTGTTTCGGCTCTGTTGGTCATCCTAGATTTATGCTGAGGGGCTAGATCGAGATCCGAATAGCCATTTCCTTCACGTTGCTACAGCTGCAATCATTTATAAGAGAATTTCATGCTTTTTGTGGATCAGGAATAACTGAGGAAGGAGCTTGAAGTAAAGAGAATGCCTAATAATCCCCTTGAGCATGCTCGACAGCAGATGGACAATGACAAGAGCCAGGAGGTACGATATTCGATATCCGGGCCACGAAGCGGCAGCATCTGTCATGCGAAAGTCCAATGTATCCAACGAATTAAATAACCGGCAGTAAGTGAGGCAATCAAAGACTGCAATCGTCGACGATCGTGCCATGTATCTAAAGCACACCTGTACTGACGTCCAAATGCGATATGAGCCTGCGCCAAGATGCCAGCATGGATCAATCGTGTCTCCATTGAAACGGTATACGCCCTCAACAATATACCGCTCATCTCTCTTCCCTATCGACGACCACAACCACACTCTCTCATCCCCACACAATCACTCCCCTACACAGCAGCGGAGCCCACCCCCAAATCGCCCTCACCCTTCTCCCTAGCCAGTACTGACCGTCTCTCCCACAGCGCTCCATTCACCCCACATCAAGGGCCGAAACTGGGCATTGACGCCGCTATTCCGGATCCGCTACCACACCAGTCAGCCACCACCAGCACCGCCCGGGATTCAGTCAACTCTCCACGTACAAACTGGCCCCTCGCGTTCCGCCGCGCTTCCTCCTCCAGCGTGATCCGATCCTGTTGCGAAGCCACGACGCCCGGCTGCGGCAACACCTAAAAACACAGCCGACGTCAGCTCCTCTTCCCATCCCACCGCGCCCCATTCTCTCTCCCACGCTCACTCACATTCTTCAGCTTCCGAACCCCGCCCTCCCCATGCCCATCCATAATCCCAGCCGCTCTCCCCTCCCCCTTCTCCCCCTTAACCATTCTCCCCCCTCCATCCGCATTCCCCACCCCCTCCCCCTCCCTCTCCCTCCCCCCCTCTCCAGACCAAACAATCCTCACCTCCCCCACCCACACCCTTCCCCCAACCCCCGCCCTCAACACATACCCCACCCGCATCCGCGCCGGATCGTACGCCGCCAGGAACCCCGCTAGCCCCACGTACGTCGTGCGGTAGACAAAGGCAGCGCAGCCGTCGTTGGTGGGTTGGATGGTGAGCGAGGGCGGCGTGCAGCTGGCGTGTATGACGCAGCCGGTGTGTCGTTGTTCTGTCGGCTTCGTGGCGGTGGTGGCGGCGGTGGGGGTGTTGGTGGGGGTGTTGGCCGTGTTGATGGCCGTGATGGGCATGTTGAACGCGGTGAATGTGTCCGGGTGGGGGAAGGAGGACATGTCGAGTACGATGGCTTCGTCCATTGGTGCGCGTTGATAGAAAAGAAAGAGAGAAGGATGGACGGATTGGATCGTATGGGAATGCCAAGGCTGGAAATAGGGTACGGTGAGGTTCGAGCGTCGGGATGACGGGGGTGTTGATGCTGTGTAACCGTAAGCAGCGGGGTTGTTTGTAGGGGGAAGTAAAATAAAAATCGGCAATCTTCGTAGCCATCATTGGGGAAGGTTGAAGAAAGCCGAGGGATAAGCGGGGTTTAGGCTAGCGATGAGGGGTGTATGTTTTGTGTTGAAAGAGAGAATGTTGCACGCTTCTCGCTCGCTCGCTCAAAACTCAACACCGGCGGCTTCTTCTCAAGCATTGAGGAGCGCCGAGGGCGTTTCGACTAGGTGCGGAAACATCCTTTGCCTCTGCCATCGAAGCGGCAGCCGCATGACTCGGTCCGCCCCATGAGGTGTTGTCTGATTGTCATCAGCCTTTAAATTCTAGCTTTGAAGGGGAGGACCAGGTCGAGGATGGGAAGGAATTGGAGAGGCGCTGGGAGTTGGGAGTTGGCAGTTACTGCGAGAGGAGAATGGAGGTGGGGTGAGGTTGGGATTTGAGATTGAGAATGAGTGTCCAATCCATATGCTGCCCCCGCTTGCCTGCTATGCTGCTCGCTGCATCGCCACTAATGGACGCGTTCCAGCCAATATCAACCGAGCACCCGCCGAGGCTGAGGCTCAATCATCGTAAACACACGGCCAAATCTTATCCTCACTCCCCTGTTCAGGAATGCAACGTAGACGAAAGGCTCTATTGCACCCAGTACGTTCTCGGTAAGCATGATCTATCTCAAACGAGATCGAATGATCCTTTCTGTATTGCCAATCTCTGTCGGCCATTGCCTCCACATTCGTTTTAGCCTTAAGCGCCCAGATCACGATTTTTTTCTGGAGACCAGACTCCTCCTTATCATACCAAGTGACTACCCCCTTCAAATCTGGCATGCGGTTTTTATTGGTGTCAGCAGAACCAGCCGTATTGTTACCTCCAGCGGGGTTCCCAGCGGCCGATTCTGGCGATCCAACGTTGTCCCCGACGACGGTTTCTGGCGAACTGGACATGATGGCAGGTGGTAGGGAGACCCTTGGGTACAGGTCAGCGTGTGAAGGCAGCCATGGTGAAAGGGAAAGAGAGGACCACTCACTGTTATGGTAGGTAATGCTTGGGTCTTAGAGTAGCTGTGGTGTGTGTGGTGTGCTGGGAAGCGCTTTGGGTTGGAAGTTTGTGTTCGGTGAGGAGCTTGTCTGCAAGTCTATGAGCACTGAAAGGCTGCAGATAATAAGGTGTGAGAAAGTCTGGAATATTTCTTACCTGGAAGCCTGTGTCTTGAAAGCCGCGTTGTCTGATCTGAGGAAAAGGAAGAAGAAGGAGAAACAGAGCGGACAGACACCCTTTTATACCCAAGCTCCGGGGCGAGAGACTAGCATGGCTACCTGTCTTCTGCTTACAGTGGTGGCAATGTTTGAGAGGGCGGCGAAACGCCTCACAAATGGCATCTTAATACATTTGGGGCTAAGCACCGAGACAAGACACTCATACGGCTTCCAAACGCTCATCGACTGCAACGTTGATTGGAAGCGGACCATATCCTCATGCCTCTTCTGCAATAACACAATTTAAACTCCGCGAAAGGATCCTCAGCCGGCTTCGAAACGCCGGCTCACCTTCCGATTGGTCAAGCGTGTATCTCACCTCCTTCGCCCGTACGCCATGAATCGAGGCCCACCTCCCGATTGGTCAAGCGTGTATCTCAAGAAATGGAGGTGGGGTGAGGTTGAGATTTGAGATTGAGAATGAGTGTCTAATCCATACAAAGTCCCCCCGTTTGCATGCTATGCTGCTCGCTGCATCGTCACTAATGGACGCGTTCCAGCCAATATCAACCGACCGCCGTTACTCGTCTGACCCCCCTGCATCGCCACTGATGGGTGCGTTCCAGCCAGTTTCAACCCATCAGTACCGAGACCGAGGCCCCTTCACTTGAGCTTCATGCCCTTACGAAAGTCCGTGTTCTTTTCGACTGCCCCGGTTTTGGGAACCACCAGAAATTCAAACCAAACAGACTCGGCCAACCTTCCGTCTCCTTTGTAGCCAAGAGCATCGGGGTGATGTTCGAGGTTGAACTGAACCTCCGTGCCCTTGGCAAAAAGGTATTTGTGCGTGGCGGGTCCTGCCATCGCCTTCACTGTGCGTTGGAGACTTGGCGACTCAATCTTGATGTACAGTTGACCGTTGGGGCGGGCTTCTTCACCTGTGGACGGAACATGAAATCCTTAGGATCTTCTTTGACGACACCCGCGAATCGCCTGCAGGCTTTGCCAAGAGGATGAAGCTCACCAAGCTCATTTTCAGTCATCTTGAGGGCTTCGACGTTGTCAAATGGCTCGGTCATGGACGCAAGGGCAAGCCATTTAGGAATAGGTTCAAGTACCGTGAGCCCTTGCGGTAGTTCGTTCTTCCTCCACCAAAGAGTCCCCACTTTCTTCCCCTCCTTGTCTGTCTCGTCGAGAGTAAATTCGACCTTCGTACCTTTGTCGAACCATTTTTTGGCGTTGACATCTTCCTCTGCGGTGACTATCTCTTTGAGGTTTGGCGACGCAATCTCAATGCACAACTTCCCCTTTGATTCCCAAGGCTCCGTTTTCAACTCTCCGTAGAGTCGCTTAGCTCGGTTGTTGATTGGGTCAACATCATTAGACAATTTCTTGACATGCTTGAGGGCTTCGGCATTGTCAACATTGTTACGATCGCGTAGCTCCGACATGGTAAGCGGGGAAGAATCTTTTGCACCAGGTCAGTCTGTAAGGGCATCAAAAGAGGATGGGGACAAAGAGAACCACTGACTTGTGTAGTGATGCTTGAATCTTCGAGTAGCCGTGAGGCGTGTTGTACCTCGGAGAGTGCGTTGGGTTGAAGGGTTGTGTTGCTTGTCTGCAAGTGTATGAGTACTGAAAGGCTGCAGACACAGCGCTCTGGAGTGTCCGGAAGATTCTTACCTGGTAGACTGTGTTCTGAAAGCTGCGTTGTCTGATTTGAAGGAAGACAAGACGAGTGACAGAGGGAAATAAAAGGCAATTTGTACCAAAGCAGCAGGGCCCAAGGCTACCCTGGCCGCCCATATTGTGATTCCAAGACTCCGACAGGCAGTGAAACGCTTCACAGAAGGTAGTGTAGAGCCTCAACAAATTGAGGCTAGGGACTGAGACAAGACACTCATATGACTTCGAAACCCCCCTCGACCGCAAGGTTGATTGGACGTGGACCAGATGCTTACGCCCTCTTTGCAAAAACACGCAATTTAAACTCCGCGAAGGGACCCTCAGCCGGCTTCGAAACGCCGGCCTACCTTCCGATTGGTCAAGCGTGTATCTCACCCCCTTCACCAGTACGCCATGAATCGAGGCAGAGTCCCAAGAAAAGAATCCCGGCCGGCTCGACCCGTCCGCAACGCAGAGTGTCAGGATGGTCAGTGATATCCTAGACATTCTTCGCCCCCCCCATGCACAGATCCGTCAAGGCGAAGTCCCTCCAAGGAAACGTCCGAGATGGCTTGAAACTCCGACAGAGGGTGCGATTGGTCAGGGCTTTAGCTGATCCTGGCAGGCAGACTGACGTTGGTGAGCAAATAAGGTTTTTGGGAATTTGCAGAGTGCTACCCACTTTCTTCGTCCACTGAGAAGTCGATTGAGCCATCCATCAAATTCCCGCCTGCGCTTGACAATATTGAAACCATATTAGAGGTCTCAATATCACGAGGATAAGCCAGGACCTGGCAGTGCATCGCTGCATCCAGCCATCACTCTTCGTCAAATGAGAAAATCTTGTGAGCCATCCATCAAGGAATCCGCCTGCACTTGACAATATTGAAACCATATCAGAGATCACAATCTCACAAGGATGAGCCAGGATCTGACATTGAATCACTGCATACAGCTGTCATTCTCCGTCAAGGGGCAACTCTTTTGAGCCATCCATCGAATCATCAAATTCCCGCCTGCGTTTAACAATATTGAAACCATATCAGAGACCCCAATCTCAAAAAGATGAGTCAGGACCTGGCAGTGAATCGCTGTATACAGCCGTCACTCTCCGCCAAACAAGAAGTCTCCTGAGCCAACCATCACATCAACAGATCTGCCGGGGTTCAGAGGCTTGGGATCCATCTCGAACGTCACAACGTCACGAGATGACAACAAGGACGAGCCAGAAAGTGGCAGGCAATTGTGAGACGCAGCCTTGATATCTCGCGCATGTCATTTGGGACAGCAGGCAAGACTGCCCGCTCGCGTATTGCAGCACAACAGCCTTCCTTCCCCGCCCAAGATTCCCCGCAAGCAAGCAAGCCGCCCACTGCCGTAGCAGGAACCACAGCACATATCCACCCAATCGTAAAAACCGCCCTTCCCTCCTCCTCTGCACATCATCCTCCCTTCCCCCTCCCACTCCTCGTCCTGCCCTTCTCCTTCTCCTTCCCCTCCAACTTGTCCCGCCACGGATCATACGGCGATGCGACGACGTGCTCCGGCGCCCTGGGCCTGGGCCTGGGCTTCAGATCCGCGTCCCGCAGCGGCTGGCCCGCGACCGGTCGGGCCCGCTGCTCCCCGTGCAGCTTGTCGAGCGATTCCCCCACGATGTGGTATTTCGCCCAGTTGACCGGCGGCATGCGGACGACGTTCTGCTCGGACGGGATCTCGCCGAAGGCTGCCGCGGCGGCGGCGGCGTCGGCCGGATGCTGCTCGTCGCCGTCTTCGTCGCCGGAGTGGTCCGTCATCTCGTCGGGATCGCCTGCGCCGTCGGCAGGACGTCCATCTAGCTCCCCTTCCGTTTCAGAAGACCTCGCGTCGCGCACCACCTCGCCCACAGGTCCCAAAACGCCCCGCATCCGCCGCGCCTTGGCCTTCCCGCTCGCCACGTCCCGCGCGAAAGCTTCCGGGTCGGCGACGGCGGCTTCCTTCTGCTGTTCCAGCGTCTGCATGTCCCGCAGCGCTTGCTGGCGTTGCAGCTGCAAGATGGACATCGCAGCGCGGAGGGCGATCGCGTCGGGGTTGGTGGATTCGCTGATGGGCACGGACGGCGGGAGCTCTGACATTTGAGGGGTTGGGGGTGGGCGGGGGGGAGGTGTTGGGGCGTAAGGGTTTGAAGGCGGGGCGCGCGGGGTGTAAGAGGGGCGCGGGGGAGGCGGAGGCGGAGGCGCGAGAGGGTGTTGGGCGCCATTTCTATTGTTGTTTGCGGCAGCTTCCGTAGAGCTGACTGGTAGCGCGTTGGACATGGTGGGTGTTATGGGTGAGTAGGGTGGTGCTGTTGGGGACGGTGGACGTGGATCTGATCGCTGGTCATTTTGTGGTGAGGTTTGAGAGCTGGGAGGAATGTGTAGAGTGGGCATGGTTATTCGGCTCGTTTTCTTGTACGGGGTGAGGTTGGATGTGAAGAAGCTGGCGGGACAGAAAGGGAAGGTTTGACGAGGGATGGATTGCGGGTTACGATGCAGAGAGAAAACAAGAAGCCCACTACACCATTGTACCAGCGCCATTAGGAATCGAACCCAATACAAACCAAATATCACCAGCGAACACAGAGAGAGCATGATGGAAATGTTGATACTGACTCCATTGAGTAAGAGCAGGAGTCAAGTCCTGTCTAATATTACTGCCCTTCATTTACTCCCACCAAAATATATACACCTCCAGGGGTATCTAGCAAACAGCAAATGCATGTGTAATCCCACAACTCCACGCTCAAAACATATACGATAATGGGTGCACAGTAGCAAGCTCAAACATATCGCCCAAAAAGGGAAGAACTTGGCAGGAAAAGCAATCAGCACCATAGGACCATCCGAAAACTCCAACGCTTGCCCATGCGGCAACACAAAAGGCACTTTACTTTTTAAATAAAGTCATCCGAGTTTTCCTCCTCAAAGACTGTCCACCCTCCGGTGTCGGCGTGATAATCCTCTCGCTCTCCGTGTTGGCATTCGTCGCCTGTTTAGGAGACTGCCATGGCGCTGCGATCTGACTTTTCAAGCTCATACCCAGACCCAGTCTCTCGTGCGTAGAGTTGTGCCTGGAAAGTACTTTTGCAGGCGAATTGGAACTCGGTGCAGTCATGGTATCAGGAAAGTAGGAAGCAATCGGTGCGCGTGGAGATGGCGTGTCTTTCTGGACGGGCAATTCCTTGCGAAGTATAGAGCTGAGTTGGAAGTCCGTTCCTGACGTCTTTGGGCGTTGATCGCTGGGTTGGAGAGGAGTTGGTTTGGGTTTCCGTTTTGCTGCTGCTGGAGGACCGAGGATGTTGACCCCAGCTGACTTCACAACGACATCTTGTGCAGACCCCGGTCTTTCTAGCAGAGTAGATTCGGTGATCTCTTGAGGACTCGCCTCTGATTTCGGCGAGACGATGGTTATGAACGGCGACGGTGCATCAGGTGTGGCAGGCGATGACTCGGAAGGCGTGAGCATCGGCGAGAACGAGAGACCGGGCGGACTTGGCGAGCCAAAACGACTTGGCGGACAGAGCTCTGTCGATGGGAATTGTATAGCAGGCGGTCGAGGAGGGTCGAGTGGGGGAAGGGACGAATCCTGCTGTAAGGGGGATGCATTCAAGGATGACATAGTCCGAGAGGTCGTAGGCCTATGCTCCGCAGCAAAGTCTATAGTGGAGCTTCCGCTGTGCTGGCTATTGGTCTCCCAGCCATAGAGTTCAGCCAAATAATTGCTGCTGCCACTCTGTATTGACACGCCACCAAGAGTACCACGGCTGACGCGTCTCCTTGAAGAATCAGCTGTAGATGTAGGCCTATGATCTGATCCTCCCGAGCTTGAACTGCCCAGGTGCCGGCTCGATCCTGACATTGCTTGTCTCGCTGCATCCTGTTGCTTCTCCTTGTCTTTCATTGTCTGTGGAACACCGTCCCATTTCGAGTTGACTTTGGGGACCGTGGCCGGTAGCTTGGCGGACGACACGCCTGGCAATCCCACCGCAGTGACTCGTCCACCACCCTGCTTCATCAATTGTCGCTGGTAGTCTTGCAAAGCCTGTGCCGAAGGTTCCTTGACGCTGAATAGACCGGAGAAGAAATTTGATCGTTTCTTCGAGATATTCGGCGAATTCTTCGAAGACTTTGACGAGGGAGCAAACACGGATTCTGAGCTGGAAGGAAGAGACATCTCAGATGGCGGGGAGCGTGGTGACGGGCAGAAATTGGAGTGGAGCGGCGAAGTGGGAGTGGTTGATGTTGTGGACCTCGTGAATCCCGTGGAAGCCGAGCTGACCGACTCGGTATCGCATGATTTGGTTCGATATGAGAGTCGGGGCAGTCGGTTCGGCAGTGTTTGAGGATTCGTGTACGCAGCAATTGGAGACGCCATGGCGAGTGCCTCCACGTGGGGAGGGCACGCCTATGCGAGGGCCACTGTGGGGAGAGGCTGTGGGAAGATTTGAGTCAAAGTGGGTAAAGGTGGGTAAGTGACGGGGTATTCTCCGTCTTGAACGTTGGATTGGCCCGGGTGGGTGAGCGGAAAGACGGGTGGAAGTGATAGTCGTTATAAAGTTGCGGGATGAGAAGCAAAGAGCTATGGTTGGAGAGGCACAATTGCTCTGTCTCAATCCAAAACATGAAAGAGTGAGAGGCTGTGGCGAAGGAGTGGAATGAGAAGCATTATTATTATTTAATAATACCTAACGTGCTTGGTGAGACTGAAGCAAAGGATGGTGACGTGGGAAGACTACAGCAGGAAGGTTGGAAGGGAAAGAAAGTGGAGTGGCCGTCAGTCTTTACCCTCTGCTCGGCATGCAACAATTGACTGCCAAAGCCTAGACTCTAGACTCTGACCATGGCGCGCTCGGGCTAAGAATACTAAGAGCATCCAAAACATAGCAATCCTAAGGGTAATAGCTGAAGGCTGAAGCATGAAATTCATCAGTCTCTGGGGTGTTTGGTTTGAACGCAACGGATGTTGTTGCACAGGCTGCAGCTGCTGGAAGTGGGTGCGCACACGGCACCTGCATGATGCATGCACTCGATGGCATAGCGTGGGTACGAGTAGCGTGGAGCAGTAGTAAGGTACTTTAGATGAGAGAGGTACTTTATTTTACTCTACTTTAGCTTCTGATGTTTGAATGATTATTGGATGGAGAAGCCGCGGCATTAAAATAGCGCTGATTTTTGTCGCCGCATTTTCACTAAATTATACAGATTAATCGAGATCTCACTTCAGCTTATGGAGATTACAATTATTGATATCCATGGATATTAAATCATTCATGATTCGATGCTAATGAATTGCTAGTATGGACACTGTCACGCTGTCTTCTGAACCGGCTTTTCATTATCTGAATTTCATTCGTTGACAAGAGTGAGATTCTCACAAGGATCATGATTTTTGTCGGAGATTCCCAGCAGCGCCAACGCCAAGACCAGCCAAGTACGTGTTCTAGACTTCTAGACCTCACAATAAAAAATCATGGCGCTCCACCACCGTACGACTCTGGTCTTGTACAAATTGTCAGAACACGTAACAGACTTGATCCGGCCATGATTCTTCTTGATCCCCTAATTACCGGAACAGACAGCTCTCCTGGTGCATTCATTATTCGGGCGTCCATTCACAATGTTGAATGTGCCATTGGGTCACAGCTGCATGTTGACCGCTTTCTTGGAAGAGCAACTGCAACCGGCGTTGCTTTTCGGAAGATTGACAAGATCGTCAGTGTCATCTTTGCATGAGCCAAAGGAAAAGAACCCGAGTCGAGAGTCGACCCTGGTCAGATCTGTAGACAAATGATCTGCAGTCGCGGTTAGGATTGTCCTTCCTGTAGATTCCCTAACCCGGGAATTGGGTAAAGGCTTAAACTGGACTGGCAGAGAGATTGGCTTTTTCACCATCCCAAAAAGCGTGGAGGCGTTGGATTTCGCACGTGCACAAAGTTAGATTCATCCATAAAAAGTACCGGAGGATGTGACCGAGGCACCCACCCACTAACCCTAATCCTTGGCCGAATGTACCATTATTGGAGCATCTGCCGCAAGGAGCAGGGCGGTTACGTAAGGCTGAGGCTCCTTGTCCGAACATCTCCTTTGCATCCTTGGCCATCCGGATATGGTCTTCGACCGTGCCCCCGGACTTAGAGGTGACAAGCGGGGGAAGATAGGCTACTTTGCATTCCAGTGCACTACTCCAAGCCTCGAGGAGCGCTATCATGGTAAACTGCACAAATGCTTTTGAGCCCAAAATGTCACAGCCAACCATCCGGCGGTACTCACCCAAGCACACCCCTATCTCTTCGATAGCTGCCATCGTTGACGCCATCCCCACCTCAGCTGTTATCCATCGCCAGCCCCACGTTCCCGCCGGAGATCGGGTACAAGTGAGTCACAGAACAACCTCCACCGCCCAGGCGAGCCGCCTGGATTCGTCCCTGATGGCACGAGCCGGAAGAGCCAGCGCGTGGTGAGCCAAGATGTCGTCCCCCGTGGTGGAATTCCGGTGCGCCCTTGGGTGGGGTGGATTCTATATAGCTAGGGGGATGGGGGGTTCCGCCGCAGGCGTTGGAAAAGAGATAGTGGGGAATCGTTCCGTACGCGTGTACGGACGATGTCTCAGCGCTTGATATCGGCTTGGTTTGGTTTATGACCGCCCCTTCTGGCCGTGTTCGAATTTTGTCAGTCCGTTTGTTGATCGGCGTACCTATGACTCTTCTTTCGCTCTCAACGAGGGCAGAGACCCCACACCTCTACTCAAAAAGGCTAGTTCGGGACTCTTTTTCCCTTGGCAAGTCGGTGGCTGCGAGATTCGACGGGGTGTGCGAGGTTTGAAAACCTTGGGCTACATTATTGAGTTGGCGCATGGCTTTTCTTGGGTCAGTGTTCAAGCTTGCGATGGTCTTTAGATCAGAAATAGATAGAGTATGGGGAGATTCAGACAGAGTGCAACCTTTACAGATATGATGTTGACGCTTGCGACTTTGTTTCTATTTCAAACTACGCTTTGCGATTGTGACTCCACGTATTCGTTATTGCTGATCACTGATTATATTGGAACGGAAATGGTGTCAAGCATATGAATGTTTTGAAGGAGATGATAGACCGATGTCTAAGCTTCTGGTTTGAATTATCTTCAGGTTGTATGCACATTTACTAATCGATCGAACCACACAGCAAGAGTCTCTACGCATATGCCAGACATCAAGACGTGACCGGATTCGCCGTCCCGGCAGCTGCACTCCATTCAATCCTTTTGCTCCCTCCCCTCGTAAGAAGAATGCTTTGACAGACGGCTGAGCGACTCGGACTGTTGCCATTTCCTGTGACGGAAAATGCTTCCCCAAGAAGACCATATCGTGCTCTCGATACCGGTTGGCAAATGCGACATGAAGATATCGCGGCCGAGATTGGGATCGGGCAAACGTCGATTCGGAGTCCGCCTCTCTGATCTGCTCAACCTGGAAGGCTGAACAGGGAACGGGTGGGTGGCGGTATCAGATGCCAAGGTAGAGCCTTGGTCCCGTCCTGATGGGTCGATGAGACGATATTGATCACGATTGGACACACGGAGCTCCGGTCACTAATCGCACTTCGCATAAGGCGCCGCGGCCAGCGGTGGCTATTGGGATTGGACAGTTGGGATCCTCTCATCAATCTTCAAGATAGTAATTGGTTCTGTAGCGCCCCCACAAGCCCCATTCGTGACTGACTATCTTTCGCTAAGCTTGACTCTGCTGTGTCTATCTATTGCCCAATGCAGCCACTGGGAGGGCAGCATTCACCATTGGACGGACAAATATCAACTTCCGAGCAGGGAGCAGCTTGCCCTGGGGTCCCGGCCCACCAAGCCATCTTCACGCAATTTATAGACGTCCATCCGCCGTGTTTAGTGGTTGTGGTCTGCAGGTCGCCTACAAGCGCTCATCAGGACTGAAAAGGCTCGATGCGAGGTTGAGGAAGGGGAACTCACATCCATTGACATCGACCGACATCGCAGTGTTGCAATCATCTTTGCTGAAAATCGCACCGACCTGATCATTGAAGTGCGAGGCACAATACTCATTCGACGTGTCGATGGACACGGATGCAATAATAGCTTGGTTGTCGTTGAGCTTCAAGGAGCAAGTACCCGGCCAAAGTCTTGTTACATTTAATGTGACACCATTCGACTTTTTGTTCGCCACGCCATTGCAGTACGGCGATATATAAAAATCCATTAGTGACGCACTCAGGTTCAGCGGACCATCGCCGCCGACGCAGGCGGTGGTGGCAGGGGTCGGTGAGGCCGTCATTGTCGAAGTCGTAGAAGTAGGCGTGGGCACGGTGGTACTGCCGCATGTGTCCCCCGGAGCCAGGGTTCGTTCAATTTCATTACCGCAGGTGCAGTATGGCGTGCTTTGTGGATTATATGCCACAGAACATGTTGCCATGGGACATGCGAACGCTGTTGGCTTCAGGGTGTATGAGCAGTCGGTGATTGTGCTACCTCCCGAGACTGTCGTCCTAGCCAGAGAGTACACGTCGCTGCATAGACAGACTGCTTGTCCCTGGCACGTGTTGGTAGCAGATGTCATCCTGGAGACGCGAATCAGCATTCCCACCTGCGTAAAGCGCGAGCATCATGATTGAATTGTGAACAACATACTGGCATGCAGTGGGGGCTATTGTGATGTATGGATCATAAGCCGCTGTGGTTAACGGTGCCAATATCGAGTTGAGGGAGGTTATCCCTAGTGCAAAGGAAGTCCCGCTAGGGTCGTAGGAGTACATGTCTGAATACACAATTGCGCATGGGTCGCCGCTTTTTCCCGGCACGTTGCAAGTGTATGGTGGGTCACCACTAATCGGATCGTTGCTATTCCTGCAAGAACCCCCAGCGCATGGCCAAGGCAGTGCGGATTGTGACGCGGTGGACATGGTAGTAGCCGTTGGCCCTGAAGGGTTTGCACTGCTGATCGTCACCGATACATCTGCGCCGTTAACATTGGCTTGCAGAACGTGTGGATCGCCCGTGAGGTCATGCAACACACTAGGCGTGCTGACGTATATCCCGGAATTCAGTCGCACGGCTTTTGCCAGCAGGCCGACGGTGATCAAGGTGTACACCGCCGCGTAGATAAGCAGGGGCAACGCGAGGACCGCGCCGCGCTTTTGCACACTGCTCTGGGCACCGGTGACGAGGGATGAGATTTGCGCAGCTTGGTCCGCGACTGGACTCGCGGAGATCGAGGCATATTGGCTCTCGATGGCGGACATAAGCCGCTGGTCTGGCTGGCTGATCCAACCACCCGTCTCTTGAACGGTGAGAAAACTTCCATTATTCGTCGCATTGGGGCTCGCAGACTGGAGGGGCTGTGGAAAAATTTGTCAATCGGTTGATCAGTGAAGGTAGGAGAGGGAAGGTGGCACCTACGGTTGCGATCGGAACAGTACTGAACGAGAGAGTACCTAAATTCAGAGTCTGTGTAGTCTGCTGTCCAAGCGACGTGGAAATCAAGGCAGTGATGGGGAAAAGGATGAACGCCAGACGGGGCAAACCCATCTCGTCGCAGTGGTATGGAGGTTGGACAATGAGCACGACTCTTTCGCTATTGCAAGTCAAGTGATTAGAAGTTTTCTCCTTGTTTTTTTTACTACTTAGAGATTCTTTCCCTTTGTATAGTATTGACATACATATCACTGGTGGCTCATGGCAACAGTCCTACCTCTATATTCATTAAGAACCTGACCTCGGCAAACTTCTCTGTATTAAACGCACCACACGGGGGCTGCGCGGTCATGGTGTAGAGTCTTAGGTTTTGTTTCACTTATACAATTACCAACCACTTTTAGCTCCCTTGACCGTAGCAAGATTAATATATAAATGTTGTGGATGTTGTTAGTAATGATATTAGGAGAGAGACCTGACCACATCACGCTGGGTGAAGCGGTGTTCGCCCTTCTTTTCCCTTTCTTTCCTTTTCTTCCGGGAGAGCATGATCTATATTGTTGATATGATTTCAATTGATCTTAACACAAAAGCTTGTCTATTCGATACGGATTTTTGGCAAGTTCAATGCAAGTACCGTAATCAGTAATACATGATTGATGATACCTATTGACTGCCAGACTGCGAGTAAATGTGTCGTTCGCCACATTCACATTTTGGCCGAGAGCTTGAGATTACTACTGTAATGACGAGTAGATCAGCAGCCTAAATTGTAAAGAAACAACGTAATTTTACACTCGATCACAAAAGTAAGTATCATGCATCCCTGCCAGACTTGCAAACACCTGGTAGTCAGCTTGTTATCATTATTATTTAAATATTGAATCAAGCACAGCGAGGGGATTATTAGATGGGTTTTGCAAAGATTCGGTAGATAGATTTATTACCTTTTTGCGTTAGAAAAGAGGGTCCACTAGATTGATTGAGGTAAGCTCATCATTACAAGACTAAAGAAGTACCCTGACAAACTAAAATCTATCTAGTCAATCGGTAGACTACCGATCGACTAGATAGACTTCATGCACTTTATGGCCAGTCATTTTATTTAGTGCCCGTGATAGTTGCCTGTTCCGGATTAAGTCTCAAGTTCAGACCACTAGTCTGCAGACAAGCTTGGTTTCATACATCGGCAGCTAGACTTCGGGCCTTGTACTGTGAAATTTATTATACGCTTTCGGGCAAAGCGCTGCATTATTTTGTGAAAGAAATTCTACCAAAATATCTACCGAATCTTTGCAAAACCCATCTATTTTGTCAACCAACATCGCCGCAGAAATGTAAGTTGAAAATTCATCAAATACCTCATTAACAAGTAATATCCTTGAAACCATGCTTGACAGCCTGACAAATTGATCCTTGCTCCTTCATTCATCCTTGAATAATACTAAAACAGTACTCTTAAGCTCTTCCTGTCATGCCATCGAATCCAAGCGAGTTTGCTGCTCTTCTTCGACTTAACCGTTGCTGTTAAGGATTTCGCACCTCAATCAGTATGCTGCTTCATTCATGCTCACCTTCTCGTCATTCAATACTGGTCTTTATCATTCTTCTAGCTTCGCAATGCACCAGTTTCATTATACATCCCAATTGTTGGGAAATCTCCGTCAATCAACGAAGTGAGATATACAGTAGTCCTTGATTTCGTCATGCTGTAGTCGAACTGATTGTCCTCGCAGCCATGCTTCCCACTTTGCAAACCATTGTCGCTGGTGCGAAGCACCTCGCATCGAGGGTCGCAACACAGGATATTGGCAACTGGATGGACAGACCTTCCATCCAAGCCACATACAACAGGAATTCCGTACCGGGTAACGACCAAATGACACAGGTGGAAGGTGGGTCGGCTATTGTTCTATTTACTGTATCCCTCACATACACCAGATATTCAAAGCAAACGTTTTTCTTCTTGAGCCCTTCGTCATCTTTCGAGCCTGTGAATCTGAGCTGCTAACCTGATTTAAACATAGCTTGGCTTCAGACAGCCAACAACTTCGACTGGAGTACTGGCCCAGCCGTGAATCATAAGCAAAAGCGTGCCGTGCCTGATGGCGGCATCCTCATCAACTGCCAGCCTGAACAGCTTAAGATGACGCTCATCAGCGACTACCCGAACGGAATATATTATGACCTACCTCTAAGCCAGTACGTATTGAAAACACCAGCCTTGGACGCATGTAGGGGCACCGTCATTGGGGACAAGCCCATTCTACTAGTAGAGAAGAGCACCGTAGGTCAGAATACGTTTTACACAATCTTTGTATGCGCAGAGGCAAAAAACACCGTTTTTCGGGGCCCCCTCACCGTTTTCAGCGTTCTCCAAGGATTGGCAGACATAATGGCCAACACAATGTGGCGAGAGCAGCTCCAAAATTCAGGTATGTTGTAAGAATGGTGTGTAGATTGCTTGAATTATTCTATCTCAGAACTTCCCTGGGGCATGTCTTTAACCCCATAGAAATTTGGTGAAACATGGCTGAGAACCCAATCTTGACAGTGCGAGGGTTCACGTGGAATATTGGTCCGAGCTTTTCGATCAAGAACTTGTTCATGATGGACGGCTTCTTTGTTGCAGCCCTGCTGGCGATAGCGCAGCAGTCGCGATCCTACCTGGCATATAACCCTTTCGCGCCGGGAGCGACGGACCTGTGGAATGCCTGCTTCCAATCGGGGGGGCAATTTTGGGACAATCCAGGTAAGTCTTACCTCTGCACTCTTACGGGCGCAGCGTATTGATAATGTCTCGGCTGACGAGTCGCGCGTCCTCGACAGGCTGCATGGCTTTTTGGGTACTTGCATCCTACCTTCTTGAGAACGGTGTGCCGGTCAATTCAGATGGTGAGTCCCGCTTTCCTTCTCCGCCAAGTCTTGACAAGTACGCGAACTCACTGAGATGTTCAGGATACGTTGGAGCGGGGTGGAATGCTCCGAACCAAGTGGCTGCCGCCACGGGCACAACCTAAGAAGGGACTTCAGATGGATAATGGAAAGCGGCACCTTTCCAACATGACAAAGGGAAGGCACCAGGTCTGCACGGGGGTCGCACGATAGCTCATTCGTAAGTTGAGCAATCATACTTTTTCACAAATTGTCGCAATACATCGAGTACGCCTAAGAAGCTCAAGCACGCTTACACTTCGACGGCAGCTTTGGATAACTTGCTTAAATGACTAAGCATTGCCGCCAAAGACGGACAATAAATACCCAGCTATCTTTTTGCATCGCTCCATCTTAGACTCAGTCGATCGAGAGCGTCACCTACGCTCGAGTACGCCATACTAAATCACATTGTTTTTGCCTTGCGTCTTTGGAGTAGGCATCCGTAGGCTTTTGAACAGAAAGCATCTCATCTACTCATGATGCTTTTGAAATGCGAGGTCGAAGGGAATTATACCGATGATCCGTTTTTAGAAGATTTGTTCTTCGTCTAGGTCTCGAGGTCAAAGTCTTCAGCTTTGCTGGTCGGAAGCGCGATGAATTTACAATATCTCAAGCAGATCTGAATCGATGAAATATCTCGATTTGGGTGAAGTATTGTTGTAGTCTGTGAAGATGCAGGGGTCTTTTTCTTTTCTTTTTTATCAGTTGGTTCATGAGGAATTCTTTGATTCGGACTTCCACCGTGAATAATGAGGTAGTTCAACAAGAAATATTCAAAGTGGTGTTTTCAGTGGATTGAAGATTGAAGGATGAGGAACGATGGCGAACCTACAGAGGTATCGATGCTATCTTCGCATTGTCACGTGTTTATGGGACAACATCTTGCCTCTAATGTGCTCAAAGCCTCAAGGCTGTAAGGCTTTGGCTACGTGTCCTCTTTCATCCCGTGGAGTCCGCGATGAGTCGTGCACCACCGGAAATTTGGGGACGATTTCCTTTCTTCTCCTTTTGCAGACTCACAACCTTACATAGCAACGCCAATCAAATGCATCAGAATACACAAAACCGGGGGTACCTTCATCATGGAGGCCATCTTAGTACAGATCTGCACTTGAAGCGGTGAGTGCGGGAACCTAGAGGCAAGCAGTAAGTCACAGTTCACCCTCACTTGCTCAACGTGGCAGCGATGCTCTAATTACGCATTCTCAGACGACCCACGTGCACCGAAAAGCTGGCACATACAAGGGCGGATACGAAGAAGGAATCCCCCTAGCCGACGTACCGCCCAGCAATCCGTCCCAGATTCAGAACATGGGCAAGAAGCGAGGTTCGTCGCGAAGGCAATAGTATGAGCATGCCAACAAATGAAGAAAAGGGGGAAATAAAAGGATCCTCCTCTATTGGTGGCGATATGTGGGCTTTGTTCTATAGGGAGCTGCATGATGATAGTCATAATAGGTAGCTGATCAATTATATTACGAATGTGGTCATTGTGCGAGAAGGGAGAATTGTTGGCGGTGTTAGAGGCGGATAGCGAGTGGAGGTTGCGGCAATGGGCGGATGCTGGGCGCTTGTTAATAGTCGGTTCTCGTTGGGTTGTATGTCACATTTTTTGTTACATGAAGAGGAGAAGGAGTTTCAGATGCCAATATCTAGATATGTACGCCCAAGACCAATAAAAGAAAATACGCATTTTCTTCTCTCATGCATCTCCAAAACATCCATTGCCATCAGACTTGTACTGCTGATTGAATCGACAGTGCTTCCCCTTCTCCTTCTCCTGACATTCTGTCTTGAAGGCTCGAGAGGGGTCGTGAATGTTGTTGAGGGTCTGCGTATGTTGTCAATTGGCCTCGAGGATCATCTGACGTCCTTTTTCCGCCGTGATTGAAGGTATGTTTGCCCAAATCTGGACGTATAATATATTTTTCGGAGGGACATTGAAAGACAGAGAATCGTACGATGATCCTGATCCAGAACGATCCTTGTTGAGTCTTTTGTCTCTCTGGGAACCTCGATATGGGCAGTATATTCTGAAATCTGATTGATGTCCATCATGCCCCGCCAATCATCGGAAAGTGAAGTCCGGTCCCATTGGTATTTGATCCAGACACTCCAAAGCCCCCAGCACCAATCCATGACGTGGGAAAATCACTTCCTCCTGCTCCGCGTCCTGAGTGGCTGGAAAGTGGCGAAACTGCGCACACATACATCGTGTGCACTGGTCGTCGTTTGCGAGATCCGAATCGATCATGGTACAATTTGGTCGGTCGGACCGTGACCCAGAGTTATTGTTAAAGCGTTCTTGAGAACAGCAGGATCCCAACCCGAACGTATGTACTCAGGTGCATCGCTGATACGTGACGACAGCCAGGCTGGCTAGGAAGGGTTATGCTGGTATCGACTGGACATGTTTCGGAGGTTGCGGAGGTTGAGCGACCCAGAACGGCAAAGCTACCATCTCCTGGGGCACTGTCGAAAAAGAAAAGTAGAGTCTTTCGAACTCACCCTTCGCGACATGCCTCCCTGGCTGTTTCATCATCTCCTTTGTGAACATTGAGAGAGCTCTCTGCTCCAGCCCAAAGCCCACTGCTTTCGTGTTCCAAATGCCATCTAAGTTGCATTCTTCCGCAATCCGCCCTGCTCCTTGTCTTCCGCTTGCCCATCTTCAGCTTCCCGGTCGAGCCAGAAGTCGAGACGTCAAATCTGGGGTCTTGTCGTAATGGAATTCGCTGTGATGTCGGCGGAGTGGATCATGGCGATCAAGAAACAGAAAGTTACTATATCTATATATTGTGGTCATAGGAGGAGATTGGTTGCTGAAGTTCAACCTTCAGCGAGACGAATGAAGGTTTCATCTTCTTTGAAGCCATCTACATAGGCTTCATAGTCGATCTGGTGATAGCAATACTGACTATAAGTTCATGTAAGATAGACTGCGTCAAGTCTCTGGCTGGTGTAAGGCGTTACATAGCGGTTGCAATTGCTGGATTGCTGCATCGGACAGCCGTGACCAGCAGTGAGGTCCACGTATATACTGATTGGGAGGTGATAACCACGGTTGCAACCACGAGAAATTGCCTCCATTTGCATAGCAAGCAACAATTCACTGTCTCTCTTTCCTTTCGCTGCCGCCGTTTCTGGAACTGAAGCCATGGTGATGGATGCGATGGGGTTGAAGGAGTGCGTGTGGGTTGTTGAATGGAGGATGTTGTGCGTTTTCCACAAATGTCGATGGCAACACAATTCCGAACGATAAGGTTGAACTGTCTTGAGGCTGGTAGTGGCTCAGAGCGTGCTAATTGGCGTCTTTGGAGCTTCTCTGCGGTTATGTGTGAGAGGAATCCTTGCGGAGTCTCCGTTCTAAGAAGCCTGAAGAAGCGTCCGAGACGACACCGTCTGAGACTCGTTGAAGACTGGTTTCGACGAACTGGTCGCGAGCAGCCTGAAGGATACAGGCAAACAGATGTCATATGGTCTTGAGACGGGTAGGCTTTTGTGGAAAAGTGATAGATAAGTAAAGAGTGAAGTGGATGAAGGTGACCACATTCATTATGAAGAGTACGGCATGAGGGAGCTCTCCACGATGCAAATCTGTCGAGGCAGGTTGTGCGTTGTCGGTGTGGACTCCAGGAAGCTCATTGCTATCCATCTGTGCTCCTTGGACCAAGACTGGGCTGGAGCTTGTCTCGTCGTCACTACCAACGCTGGGCGAGCTGATCCTTGAGGTTCTGTACAGACACAGACATATCGTCGGACTCGACAAACTCCTCGATATGGGTTGTCGACAAAGCTGAGCTAGCGACAACCTTCTCACGTTTTCGAGTATCGAGGCTTGTAGGTATATATTATATTGACTGGAGGCCGAGCTCAATGTCTGCTCAGTGATTGTGAGCAACAAAGCGACGATTAGAAGTCGACAGACTGCACCGTACCAGAAGCTACATTCCCTTGACCATGAGCGTATTCGCGCCACATCTTCCATGTTTTGTGACCTTGTCAAACAGTCACACCACCGATGATAGCGGCAATGAGACCAAAGAGCGTATGTTGTTTTGGTATCTTGATGGATGGAAGAAAGAAAGATGGGCCAAGCAGCATGTATGGATCGCTGCCATCTGCCGTCTGGCTGTATTGCATCCGAGGAATGCATTGTACTGTGCTTCGGTCTGCCTCTTCTGCTGCTTTCCATTCAGACTCTCGCCCCTTCTTCTGCCGCCTGGAACCACATTCTGGCTCCACCTCCCACTCCCAGTGCTCTTGCAGCAGTCCATCGGGCAATGCGCTCTCCCGCATGGACGATATCCCTTCGCACCTCCTCATCGCTCTCAGACACGATGGGCGACACCACGTTGCGTATCTCTCGGTCTCCTCTCTTGTACGCCTCTGGGTTGGGATTTTCCCAGGCGTTGACGTCGGATAGGTAGAGTGAGAGAGATGTGTTTGGCAATGCGATCGGCGAATTCCTTTCCGAAGACTGCACATGGCTTGCAGGTCCGAGTGCCTAGATACAACGGTGAGCCTTTTTAGGCTGGTGTTTTCCAGGATGGGTGCTAGTTTCCAAGGCCAGATGACTTTGACTAGATGGTGTTTGCAGGCGTCGTGCTGTGCTTTTGCAAATCTCTCATCGCTCCATCTCATGGAAAGAGAAGTCAGCCCCTTAAGACAAAACAAAGCGTTCCTTTGAGTGCGAAGCATATCCGAGCTGCACATCTCGACATCCTTTAACCAGCGTCTTCTTTCCGCAGAGTTGAGGTATCTGCGGAAGAACGCTTTCGCCTATTGCAGCCCCCATCGATCGGACACCAGCCTCGCCTGCACACGATCGTAGCAGGGGATTCGTTGCTTGTCGCCAAAGGTATGGGTATATATGATATATGTATGTAGGAGGGTGTTAACCGCTAAAAAGGATTATAAAAAGAAATAAGTATGGCACCATGAGTCCGAACTGGATTGCAGTCATGGAGGGGACTTCGTGGACATATGAGGTAGGCATGAAAAGAAAGTGGTGTCAATGACCTGAAACGCGGGCGATTGTAGAGGTATATAGTCGAATAGGCTGTAAGGATATGTGGATACTTTTGCAGTACCACAAAGGATCCTGTCCAGCAGGTGCTTTGAGAATGTATTTTGGAAAGTAGGAAAGAGAATGGAAAGGAAGGTCCTTTTATAGCCCTCGATGAACCTGTTGTGTGAATTGCTTCTACGAATAAATCTAACTCTAAGAGAAATGAATAAATCTAAACTAATGAATCTAACACTAAGACTACTCTATGTCACGCAAAGGATCTAGTCGAACCAACCATAGCTGTCAAAGCCGGAATAAACAATCTTCACATAATCAAACTAGGAATTAGACACAGCCATCACTTTTCTTCGTCATGTGTTCACATGACTATACTTGATTCACGCCGGCTGGTCTTCCTTGTCTTTGCAGTGTTAGGCATAGCTCTATTGTCCTACTACTACACAAAATAGAGAGTATACGTGTTTCTCTGTCACTATGATCGATTTAGTGCATTATTTCCTTTTTTTGCTATGCTATATTCAGTGCGTTTCTTTTACCACTATGCTTAATTCACGTTGGCAGGACTTCCCTATTTTCACAGTGTTGATTATCTGCGAGAAATGAAGGATAGCCAGGTGCCCCGACTTAACACAAAGAATAGTCTACTTCATTATGTTCTCTACTTCACTATTCTTCACTCTGGCTAGACAAGTCTGTCTTCATTACTTGAGCATCACATCAAGTTTTCTTACCACCGCATAAAGTGAAGGATGTGGAGAGAGTGCATCAGATTTCTTCTTCAAATCACTCAGATCTTTCAAACAATCATGTATCTACCTCCTGATGAACTGTGTGTTGAAAAATCTTGTTCTCCACGTATTTAAGCACCCAACCCCTGTCGTACCCTGCAGCCCAATGATCAAAGTGTCTCGCAATAGGAATGTAATACAGAAGCTTGGCTTATAAAGGCCATGGACTGTCTTGGGAAATTGCTAAAGATGCACAAACATGCCCTAGTCATCGAGGTAAAGTGGGAACTCCACTCTAGATGCTAGGCAACTCCATTTCGTTCAACTTGGATATTCATAACTTCGAAACAGGCACCTATGACTGGATGGTATAGTACTGTTAGACGCTCAAAGGCCCTGGTGCCTACCTAAGAAAGAATCGGTGTACCTCCCTCCTTCAAACCTTACTGCTGAAGCCCTAGGCGATTCACTGCCGCATAGCTCGGCGGTTCCACATCCAACAAATCCTCCTCCTCGTTACCCACGCTACTCTCAGATCTCGAATCCTCTTCAACGTTCTGCACCAGGATGATGTTGCACGTGTGATACGGCTTTTCCTCCAGAGGGCCGACAGCATGTAAGCGCCTTGTCAGAGAGACCAAACAAATCAGTAGGTTTCTTGGGGTCCTTCTAAGCACCGATCACCTACCAGCCTTGCCACTCGCTGCCTTTGTTCAACAGGCACAGCAGGAAAGCCTGCCGTTGTGCACCCAGACTCAGTATGGACGCCGACGTACTGGGTCCCGGCTCCGAGAGCGGTATCCCGCCTGCGTGGGGGCCCATTACGTGCCAGAGAGCATGGCGTCCTGGAAGATGTGTTAGTTGTCGCCGGGGTAGAGATCTTGCTGGCCCCGTAGATTTTTACCTGGCAGTGGATCACGGCAGGCGCTGACGCATCTGCATAGCTGCAGGAGTCTGGCTTCCATCGCTGAAGCAAGAGTTGCTTAGATGTTGGAGTATGATTCGGTGTTAAGACTGCTATCCACATTATCTGTGATTCGGAGGCGCATGCTCTCCAAATCTTTTTCAAATGGAAGTCTTCGATCGGCGAAATGTTGGAGCAACAGGGGCGCCATGACATTCATGTAACCCGCCGCTACCAAAGATAGCCTGAGAAGTACAGGCACCCACTGCGTAATTCGTAAGGTCGACAGCATTCAGACGTGGCTTGGACATGATGTTGTTCTGTTTGCGCAGCAAGCACAGCCCACGCCTGGTACTCGTTGTCACCTATTAATGCAACACACCTACTAATGCAATACCCTAATATCCGATAGATCCGGGGGGAAGGGGTGTCACCCCTAAAAGCCTCCCTAAACCTGTTGGAAATATATGCCTCAGCTAGTCAGAAAAGGTAGATAACTAAGCGAATATGATAATAGGGCTAGGGTAACTCCGCAGGAATCGACTAGTGAGGAAGAATATAGTGGGCACATCTATTATTGAGCATAGCTAAGAATCTACCTAAGAGAGGAGATAGACATATTTGTATCCATCAGATGCAGGAGATTACACCCTTCCACCACATATAACATAACGCAATTCGGTGAGATCGTTCTCTTCCGATAATTCCAGCTAATTCCGATATCTTACTCGATGTGGAATAATTACTCTATATATGTCAAGTCATTATATTTTCAACACTCTCTCTTTATTAGTCACTGAGAATAGAGAAATACACATTAAAAAATAAATGTAATTTTCTAAGTTATCTTCAAAACGATATATGCTTAGAACGAATTAAAAGAATAACTTTAGCGAGTGTTTATAAGCTTCTTATTCGATTTCTTTTTATCAAATCTTTTGAAAGACTATTTGATAGTCTCTCTGAAGATCTCTTTCGATAAGTAATCGTACATTTCTAACAATTCTCGACATTATTCAAAAGACTTTAATATCAACGACTTTATGAGAATATCAGTCGTCATTTGATTAGTTAAAACGTACTGAATATCAACTATCTTTATCTTTCACTAATTGACGAATATAGTAATATTATACGTCAATATGTTTGATTCTTTAATGATACTTAGAATTTTTAATCAAATCAATATTTCTTTTGTTAGTATTAAGCAGTCGAATAAGATCATCATTATAACTTCTAAATCGTAATCTCTATAGTCATTATATAATTTATACGATTATCTTATTATTCTTCGCTAAAGTAACGTACTTCGTCTCGATGTCAAGGAACGAGGCTAGGCTAGGACTACCACTTGGTATACTTGGTCTGGTAGGGTCAGGTCTATTTACAAGACGAAAGACGAAGAAGGAAAACAGGAAGTGGGCGACCAGCGCCCCTATATGGGAACAGATGACACGCTAGACTAGCTTATCGCATCTATCGCATAGATGCTCGCATCCAACTGTTGGAATGAGGTCCTAGCGACCCTTGGCTGACTGGGCTAGATCGGGGCTAGGGTAGGGCTGACTTCACACCGTGACAGTAGGTCCCCCTTCGAAGGCTGAGCTCCTGCGAAGCGACAAAGAAAATGGTTCGGCGTAGACTGAGGTATTGGGTGTGAGACGGGGCTTGGCGTAGGCGAGACGTGACGAGGCGTAGGCTGGGTACTAGGCGAGGCATAGGCGAGGCGAGGAACTTAGATGTAGGCGAGACGTGGCGAGGCGTGGATCGAGGACTAGGTGAGATATGAACGAGACATGGGCTAGACGTGGAGCGGGCGTAGACGGGGAATTTATACTGGGTAGGAACTAGGCTGGACATAGGCGAGGCATAGGTATGGCGAGGCGTGGCGAGACGTAGGCTGGAGACTGGAATGGAAGACTAGGCTGGGCGTAGGCTAGGCGTGAACGTGGGACTGGGCGAGGAGTATAGGGAGCGAAGGCGGGACGANATGTCGGGGAGTTTTTCGGATTTGTATACAACTGAGGCTATGGCAGGAGACGGGACGGGGTTAGCAGGTGGTTGATTCACCTGCATTGACTGAAAGAGGGCAGCCAACGTTGCGAGGGTCGAGGGGTCTAACATGGGAGCAGGGGACGGGGTCGATTTGGACGAGGTAGGGGTATCGGTGGTGTTATTGTCCACCCGTTGTTGCAACGAGTCGAGGTGATCAAGAACCTCTTGGGGGTTGGTAGCCACTTGCTGCATAAAGGCTTGAATGCGATCTTGGTCGGCCGAGGACATGGTGCAGGACTAGGAGTAGCACATGAGAGTGCTATAGATAGTAGGTCTTTCGTAATGTCAAGGAACGAGGCTAGGCTAGGACTACCACTTGGTATACTTGGTCTGGTAGGGTCAGGTCTATTTACAAGACGAAAGACGAAGAAGGAAAACAGGAAGTGGGCGACCAGCGCCCCTATATGGGAACAGATGACACGCTAGACTAGCTTATCGCATCTATCGCATAGATGCTCGCATCCAACTGTTGGAATGAGGTCCTAGCGACCCTTGGCTGACTGGGCTAGATCGGGGCTAGGGTAGGGCTGACTTCACACCGTGACACTCGATAATAAATATAATTATTTCTTATTGTTTGCGACTATATTAGATATATACGATATTATTATATAAAAAGATGAATTTATATATTGTTTTGCGATTCGTTTTATCGTTAGCGTAAATTATATCGATTGTTACGAGTGTGTCAAGCAGGCACTTGGCAAGTAGCCCTATGGGCTAGGGTCTTGGCACACTCTCCCACTATATGTACCATAGTTCCTAGAGATAGCAAGTTCCTTCCTCATCAATAGAATCTTGGTCAACCACCTAGGTACACTCCTAACATCGATAAAGTTATAAGAATCTTTAGTGTCTTAAAAGCGAAGACTTAGATATATAGTGTCTCTTATATATCGTAGCACTCGATTAATTATATTTATATATTATATAGTGAGATCGCAACAAAATTGACTGAGTTTATTTATTGCGAAGAATAAGTCAGATCTTATTTCAATTATAAGAAATATAAGACTTTCGATTCGTTATTGATATTATCTTTGATTAATTCGTTGTTCTTTTAATTTAGCGAGATCGATAAAGTAATAGTCGTCGATTGATGTGCTGACGATAAAGACTTCATTTATTTAATATTCTTTAAATAGTTTTTCGACATATTATAACTGTTTAATAATAATTGTATTGTTTTTTCAGTCTCGATATACTTGAATATTAAGAATTCGATTAACTAATTCTATTTCAATGCATTTAAACTATTTATGAATTTATCGTTTAATTTTATCGATAATTGTCTAATATTTAGTTTTAATAAGAATATTATTCATATAGAGAATTATTATTATTATGTCGTTAGAAGAATTACGAATAAAGATATAGCTATTAACTGCGAGAGATACAAATTTCATTTCTTTGATAACGTGCTTAAACTTCTCGTTTCACTTTCGAACTAATTATTTAAGATTATATAATCTCTTTTATAGTCTCAATATCTTATTAATAACACTAATAGTATTAAAATAGTTTAATAAGATTATCATATAGATTTTCTCGTTCAAATCGCTATTCAGATAAACATTATCGACGTTTATTTATTTTACGAGTAGATTATAAAGTGTTATAAAAGCAAAGAATAATCGTAGAGATTCGAATCGAAGTGTAGATACGTAAGTCTTATGAAAGTCGATATTTTTCACTTGACTGAATTCTCGAATCACGAGTCTCGCTTTAAACTTATTGATTATATCGTCGCTATTATATTTAACTTTAAATATTCATTTGCATATAATAACTTTGCGTTTAAGCGATAGAATTATAAGTTTTTATATTTCATTGCTAATCAGAGCGATGATCTACACGATAATTGCGTATTTTTATTCGCGTGCATTTAACTCATTAATGATCTTTCAATATATAATTGATTTTACTATTGCATATACAGTTTTAATCTTATTCTTATTATTCGATTTTTTAAAGATATTATCAAATAGATAAAAATCGTATTTTTCGCGTCTAAAATGACGTATCCGACGTGTAATTACGTTAACTAAAGACTTATTCTCAGATATTGAACTCGTTGTGAATCTATCAATATGTTTCGATGAGACTGTTATTGATTTTAATATCGATAATATAACATTTATCTCGCGATTTGTTAATTTAATTATAAACGAAATAAGACGTTCTTCAACGTCTCCGATCGCAGAAAGAGATTTTAATTCTATTTCGATAATATTCGAATTGTTATCTTCAAGCGTTACTAAAAGACGTTCTTCGATTTTTTCAGACGATTCGATCATTTGTGAAGCGAGTCGTTCTTCGACGTCTTCGAAGATAGATAGAGATTTTAATTCTATTTCGATATCTTTCGAATTATTATCTTTAATTTTCATTAAAAATGTTATTAAAAGTCTTTTATTAAAAACTTTCTCTGCTAAAATATCTCGTATACCTTCGATTTCTTCCACTCTTAATAACGATAAGATTATCGAAATAAATTTTTTAGAATCATCATTTTATCGTCATCGCTTAATATAATCTTAGAGTTATTGTCATGGAATAGGGTGCATCCCCCTATCCAACGCGCCAAAAGAGCGTGTGACCCCGCCAAGACAGCGGAATCACCCTAATGCAGCCCATATCCGTAACACACAGATATTGTCTTTGCTGAGCTTTTCAAAGTCCTCTTTGACGAAGTGTTGAAATTTATTTTGTTGTGTGAATTTCTCAGCAAAGATTTCAGAGAGATTGTTTCATTTGTGTAGTGTGTATTCTTGTATTCTCCAACGGACGAATTGATTGAGTCTCTCTTCGGAATCTGTTTGTTTGACTCCCTTTAAAAGCATATTCTTTAGTTCACGCTCGGTTATGATGTCTATCGATGAAGAATCAGTCTTTTTCTTCTGTTGTTTGGAGTTTATGTGTAGTGTGTAATTTTGTAATCTCCAACGGACGAATTGATTGAGTCTCTCTTCGGAATCTGTTGGTTTGGCTCTCTTATCTAGCATATTCTCTAGCTTTCGCTCCATCGGCAAATCTGAAAAGTTCCTGCTAAATTTCAAACTGCTAACTCTGCGGAACTAACGGAAATCGTGCTTTCCGCACAGTTAGCAACTTACATAAATTTCAGCACGATTTTCGTCAGATTCGCAACTTATATAAATTTTCAGCACGATTTCCGTTAGATTCGTAATGTTACGACCGTACCCTGGTCCCTACCAGGGCCTCCTAGCACCTTCCTCCTTTGTTTGGCCCATAGGGCTTAGCGCGGCTTGGCAGAGGCCTTCTCCTACATATCAGCCTCATGCCATGTAGATATTCGCTCCTTAGCTAGTTGTCTTAGTCAATACACCTACATAGACCTCATATCTGTACTGGTTCTGACACTACAACTAGCTCACCACTCACTCCATTCGATTCTGCTTACGAATTCAAATAATTCGCAGGCAGGGGCTTTGTCAAGACACTAAACTTGAGACTGCTGGAACAGCGGTCAAGACAGGACTATTGAGACATCGTATCCCTGGGTCAGCCCACCAGACGGGACAGGAACCATTCGAGACTCCTTAGCTGGATGAGACTCGGTACCCTGGGTTAGCCTACCAAACAGGTAACTGGATTCCAAAGAGCCCGCACCGGGACAGAGGGCCGCCTCGTGACCAGTCAGAGGGATAAAGCAAGTACTGGGACCACTCGTGACCGTATCAGAGTATAAAGTAAGTATAGGGACCATTCGTACGGCTAGCGAATGCAAAAAAGTCACCACAACCCCAAAGGGAAAACAACCACAAGAAACAGAACTATTCCCTCCACAACACAACAATTCAAGTCCATTCCAGCTACACCGTTCGACAGAATACCATCAGAGGTACCTAGGTTCTTCACGGCGTCAACACTGGACTACTGGTGGCCTTGTTATACCTCCCGCAAGGCTCCCATCTCCGTCAAAATTGCCCGCAAAGAGTCCCTCATTACCCCCCTGACCCCCGGCGGAATTCTGGCCATTCGAAGGAACACTATTTCAATCTATCATATTCTTCATGATTCCACATTCGGGTAACAAGCGGCCGAGTTGCGGGCACTTCCTTCTAGGCAAACGGAGAACAAAGCGGATTTCTTTGTTCCAGAAAAGCAAACAACAGCAGGAGAATGATGAAGAATCTCCTCTGCCGCAGGCTATTTTGCGCTACATCATTTGGAGTATTTAGACAACTCTCCAATCCTCTTTTTTTTTCTTTTCTTCACATCATCCCATTCTTATTTTTCACTACCGAATCCCATTAAGTCATCAATTGCTACCAAGTCTTTCCTACCCCACCCAACGCACCACCCTTAGTACTCTACTCATTGCACTCCCTGCCCACCATCATGGCCGGTCTCAATCGCACCGAGCACCTCAAGCTGGTTGACAAGGAAATGAGAGCTCGCCGTCGCTCCAGACCCGCAGACGGCGCCGCTGAACAAACGCACCATGTGGAGGATCCAAATCTTGTGGCCAACGCAGGACAACTCCAGTCATTGGTCAAGGACGATCCCAACGCGGTCATGCTCTATATTGATGACCTACGCTTTCAACGGGACCAGTTTCTCGAGGTCGCCGGATGGTACAAGGACTCCGTGGCTACTGGTAAGAAGATTCAGAACGATCTAACCGAGGCCGTCAATACCATCGAGGGCCTCCAGGAGGAAATCGTTCAGCTTCAACAGAAAAACAATGAGATGCGTCTCCTCCAGACCCGACTTGGTAAGAAGAAGACGACTCAGGTGGCCGCTGACCAGAAGGATGATAGCGACGCGGACGACGATGAGGCTCCTTCAAAGCAGCAGAAAGCCACCAAGTCCACCAAACTTCCTGACCCCCCTGTGTTCACTGACGGTGTTGATCCTTCATGGGAGGACTGGTCCGCCAAAATGGAAGAGAAGTTGGACGCTAATGTGGACTGGCTCCCTACTGCNGCGTCAACACTGGACTACTGGTGGCCTTGTTATACCTCCCGCAAGGCTCCCATCTCCGTCAAAATTGCCCGCAAAGAGTCCCCCATTACCTCCCTGACCCCCGGCGGAATTCTGGCCATTCGAAGGAACACTATTTCAATCTATCATATTCTTCATGATTCCACATTCGGGTAACAAGCGGCCGAGTTGCGGGCACTTCCTTCTAGGCAAACGGAGAACAAAGCGGATTTCTTTGTTCCAGAAAAGCAAACAACAGCAGGAGAATGATGAAGAATCTCCTCTGCCGCAGGCTATTTTGCGCTACATCATTTGGAGTATTTAGACAACTCTCCAATCCTCTTTTTTTTTCTTTTCTTCACATCATCCCATTCTTATTTTTCACTACCGAATCCCATTAAGTCATCAATTGCTANATGTTACGACCGTACCCTGGTCCCTACCAGGGCCTCCTAGCACCTTCCTCCTTTGTTTGGCCCATAGGGCTTAGCGCGGCTTGGCAGAGGCCTTCTCCTACATATCAGCCTCATGCCATGTAGATATTCGCTCCTTAGCTAGTTGTCTTAGTCAATACACCTACATAGACCTCATATCTGTACTGGTTCTGACACTACAACTAGCTCACCACTCACTCCATTCGATTCTGCTTACGAATTCAAATAATTCGCAGGCAGGGGCTTTGTCAAGACACTAAACTTGAGACTGCTGGAACAGCGGTCAAGACAGGACTATTGAGACATCGTATCCCTGGGTCAGCCCACCAGACGGGACAGGAACCATTCGAGACTCCTTAGCTGGATGAGACTCGGTACCCTGGGTTAGCCTACCAAACAGGTAACTGGATTCCAAAGAGCCCGCACCGGGACAGAGGGCCGCCTCGTGACCAGTCAGAGGGATAAAGCAAGTACTGGGACCACTCGTGACCGTATCAGAGTATAAAGTAAGTATAGGGACCATTCGTACGGCTAGCGAATGCAAAAAAGTCGCCACAACCCCAAAGGGAAAACAACCACAAGAAACAGAACTATTCCCTCCACAACACAACAATTCAAGTCCATTCCAGCTACACCGTTCGACAGAATACCATCAGAGGTACCTAGGTTCTTCACGGCGTCAACACTGGACTACTGGTGGCCTTGTTATACCTCCCGCAAGGCTCCCATCTCCGTCAAAATTGCCCGCAAAGAGTCCCCCATTACCCCCCTGACCCCCGGCGGAATTCTGGCCATTCGAAGGAACACTATTTCAATCTATCATATTCTTCATGATTCCACATTCGGGTAACAAGCGGCCGAGTTGCGGGCACTTCCTTCTAGGCAAACGGAGAACAAAGCGGATTTCTTTGTTCCAGAAAAGAAAACAACAGCAGGAGAATGATGAAGAATCTCCTCTGCCGCAGGCTATTTTGCGCTACATCATTTGGAGTATTTAGACAACTCTCCAATCCTCTTTTTTTTCTTTTCTTCACATCATCCCATTCTTATTTTTCACTACCGAATCCCATTAAGTCATCAATTGCTACCAAGTCTTTCCTACCCCACCCAACGCACCACCCTTAGTACTCTACTCATTGCACTCCCTGCCCACCATCATGGCCGGTCTCAATCGCACCGAGCACCTCAAGCTGGTTGACAAGGAAATGAGAGCTCGCCGTCGCTCCAGACCCGCAGACGGCGCCGCTGAACAAACGCACCATGTGGAGGATCCAAATCTTGTGGCCAACGCAGGACAACTCCAGTCATTGGTCAAGGACGATCCCAACGCGGTCATGCTCTATATTGATGACCTACGCTTTCAACGGGACCAGTTTCTCGAGGTCGCCGGATGGTACAAGGACTCCGTGGCTACTGGTAAGAAGATTCAGAACGATCTAACCGAGGCCGTCAATACCATCGAGGGCCTCCAGGAGGAAATCGTTCAGCTTCAACAGAAAAACAATGAGATGCGTCTCCTCCAGACCCGACTTGGTAAGAAGAAGACGACTCAGGTGGCCGCTGACCAGAAGGATGATAGCGACGCGGACGACGATGAGGCTCCTTCAAAGCAGCAGAAAGCCACCAAGTCCACCAAACTTCCTGACCCCCCTGTGTTCACTGACGGTGTTGATCCTTCATGGGAGGACTGGTCCGCCAAAATGGAAGAGAAGTTGGACGCTAATGTGGACTGGCTCCCTACTGCTAAGTCTCAATTGACCTACGTGTACTCACGCATCGGTGGCAACGCAAGTAAACAAACAATGACTCGTAGGACTCGCAATTGTACCAATCCCTACGCCTCTTACAGCGAAATCATGGACGACTTAGCCGACATCTACGAGGATTCTGATAAGAAACGCAATGCCATGCGCGAGTACAGGGCTCTCGAACAAGGCACTAGACCGTTTATGGAATTCTATGCTGAATTCGTTCATTTGGCCGAGATTTGCGGGTACAACGAGTCCACCAAACTGCACGACATGGAATGCAAGGTCCGCAAAGGACTCCAAAAGGCATGGCGCACTGTAGGCCGTATCGGCAACTTCACCACCG